>CM070549.1:84058487-84538487 GCA_036346405.1 Phyllostachys edulis
TATATTCCGATGGCCTTCTGGAGCTGATGGGGTTATTGAACGTGCTGCTGGTGCACTTGCAAATCTGGCTGCTGATGTTAAGTGTGGCTTGGAGGTTGAAAGGGCCGGTGGCGTCCATGCCTTGGGTACCCTTGCTCGTTCCTGCAAAGTTGAGGGCGTCTTAGAACAGGCTGCACGAGCTTTAGCTAATTTAGGAGCACCATGGAGAAGGAAAATGCTGTGTGGTTATGGTGTTCAAAGCCAAGCTGAGCATGGAGGATCTTCTGGTAGTCTAGTACCATGGATCTCGATGGCAATGGTGACTATTTTTATATCGGCGAGGACAAGCGAAATTCAAGGAGGAGGAATGTCACAGACCGCCTAATCTTCATTGGGCTGTGTCCGTGGGTGAGCCCCGGAGGCCAGACAAGGTGGGGATCGCCTCAGGATGTACAAAGGGCAAACAATAGGACACCGAAGAGGGATCAAAGAACATTTTGGCAGCGCTGGCTTCCCTTCTCCCCACCGCTCTTCTTCCCCAAACTCAATCTCTTCTCCCAGTCTCAGTTCTCTACCTCTCCGGTCTTGATATCTGTACTTCCTCTCCCATTGCTAGTTCCTACTTCTAATTCCCTATTGTATCTCCAAACTACTTGTAAACTGAGTGCCATTGGCAATATAGCATCTGACTTTTGGAGAGAGTTTGTCTTCATTCTTGTTCATCCATCGGGATTGTGACAATTTCTAACTCCCCTTTTTCTACCACATTTCTAACTCCAATTTTGTAGCAGTACATTCAACCTAAAGAATATATTTAGACCAACTCCGCCCACACATCAAGAACCAAGAACCTAAATTCCACACGGCATGGCACCTCCCCAAGAAGGCAAGAAACCCTAAACCCGCACAAATCCTCCTTCACATTTCACAAAACGATCAAAAATCAAAACAAACGGCAAAGGCAAACCGCCACCCGCCGCACCATCCCGTCGACCACACTACATAGTAGAAGCAGGTTGTTCGTTCGTGGGATATATACCTAATGGCGTCGAGAAGAACAGGGTCCTCGCCGGCGGGGTCCACCTCGAGAATCGTCATCGCCGCCGGTGTCGCCCTCGGCGCCATTGGCAGTGGAGACGGTGGAGCGGAGGGTGCGGGGCAGCGTCGCCTCGGAAACCGTGCGGCTTGGTTTTAAGTTGGGAGAGTGCACGGGCCGGGCCGGGCCGGGCTGTATGCCCATATAAAGAGTGCACGAATCTTAAAGAAACTTAAGCGGCAATTGGGTGAAGCTGTCGGGATTTATCAATGATTTGCGAGATTATGTTTTCTCCTGTACTTTAACAATGCAAAAGTACATCTGAAAAAAATGCGAAAGTAAAATTAAATTTCGATTGATGATTTAAGTAGCAGTAATGGTTGATTTGCGATGGAATTCTGAAGAACGTGATACCGGAACTGAGGAAGCAAGGCAAAAACAAGCCGAATCTTACAAGGTCCTTGATGATTCAATCAACTTCATGCATGATGAGGATAGGCCACTCGTATACAGGGTTGTAGTCAGAACAATCTACACAACATCATCATCACCTTCGCTACAAATTCAAGACAGATCGACCCGGTGTTGATCGCGCATTGCTATGGAATGAAGAACCCCAAAAGTGCCAGCCTCAGCTCACCACTCTGACCTTTGCAGTCAGCCTGTCACAATTTGCAGTTGGAGGAAGTTCAGACCTGTACCAATAATTCAGAAGGCACCTCATCTGCAAAATCTTCAGCATTAGCTGTTTCAAGAAGCAAATCCTTCTCAGGTTTAACATGTCACTGGGCCACCGACGAAATTCTCGCTCGCTCACTCGCCTTAGCAAGAAGTTGGAATGTTCATTCCTCGATGCTGCTATTCTTTGCAGCACCAGATGCGTTCCGCTGCATCTGGGTCTCGATGGCGTACTGCCTTTGCAGTTCTCGAAGCCTCTCCAGAAGTTCTTGGAACGATGGACGGCTTTTAGGGTCACTGCTTGCAGCAAAGACGGTTGTCATAAGAAAATGTGATAGGTAAGGAAACTAGTAAAGTTCAAGTTTATGAAATCTGAAAAAGGCAACTTTTAAGAACAGCAGAAGAAAAAAAGGGAAAACGGTAAGTACCTTTCCCAACAACTCAGGATAAGTGATGTCCACAGCGGATCTGTTTCACTAGGAATCTCCAACCTGTGGTTCATGAAACCTACTGCACCTATGACCTACATAAGAAGCAGCACAGTTTCAAGAATTAATATACAGGACTTGTCAAAATTATGAAAAACAATCAATGATCTAAAAAATATCAACCCAAAAGCTGTGCTCTGCAAAAGTGAGATTCTAGGTTACTCTCGTAAAAAATGTCACACCATTCTTTAGACATTGCTGGAATATGAAAAACTGTGGCCTTCTCATGACCCTGTGTAGTTCGAATTTCTAAGTGACCAATTATATTCGCAATCACAATTAAACAGGCAAACTTAGAAGCGGTCAACTGAGCATTCACATGTCAACCAGCACATAGGTGTCACCTCAGCTCATGCTGCTGTACCAAACTGAAAGAAGCAATGCAGCCAACCCAAAATGAATAATAACTGTAATGTTAAATTTTTTGAAGGTGCTGAAACAAATATTACTCTTAAGTTCACAAGATTGTAATTTGTAACCAAATGTATGGTCAAAATTGTTAGAGATATATGTATAGTGTGTTATTCCCCATTGTTATGAGGGGTTATTTGCATATTCACCTCATGTACTTTGTATATATATACTAGCCCTTTGGCCCCCTGGTAATACAAGTTGCTATTCGTAACATGGTATCAGAACTAATTAGGTTTTCCTCTCCTGGACGCGCAACTCTTCCTCCCTCGCCTAGCCGCCCACCGCTTCCTCCTCCCTCGCCTCTAGATCATCACCTAGCTCTTTTCCTTCACGCCATCTCTCAGACGCCGCCGTTGCCATGAAGTCGCCGCCTCCCGAAGAGTCGCTACGCCCGACGCTTCGCCGACGGAGTATGAGGCGTTGACGATGTTTGCCGAAGTCGCTTCCACCGCCGCCGCCGCCGATTCGCCGCCGCCGAAGAGTGGTTGTGCCGCCGCCACAGATCGATCGACGCCACTAACGCCGCCGGTGGTCGCACTTCGCCGCGCTTCCTCGACGCTTTCATTGCCACGCCGCTGGGCACATCGCTGCTACCGCTACCGAGGTCGCCACCTCTTCGCGACGACGCCGAAGGATCATCGCGAGTTTCCACCTCCCCGGAGTAGCCCGCCCTGATCGACCGACACCGCTGCTTTGTCGCCGCCGCCGTTGGCAGGACCCTAAGTTCCCCGTGAGCGTCTTCGTGGCCGAGAATTAGCGGGCTCTTTGCTCACTTTGAGCCGCCCGAGAAAAGGAGTTCAAAAACGCCGCTTAACCGCCGCCCGCCGGCCGCTTGTTAGACTTCGTTGTCTTGGTCGCCGCTACCGCCCGCCGCCACCAATGGGTATCGCTTCTCCTCGCCGCCCGGTGATCTTCGATGGTGTTAATTACACAGATTTCGTGTCTCACATGCGTGGTCTTCGCTCGAGCGTCTTTCCGGCGATGTCACCGCCCGCTTTTGCCCTACCTCCGACGGAGTTTACGCTGCCGCTACGCTTCGACAAATGACAAGGTCGCCGCCGAGGTCGCCGCTTTGTCGATGATGAGGTCCTCGCTACCAAGAGGCTCGATTCCTACAAGGATCGATCGACCGCTTACACTCGGTGGTATGACGACAACGCCAGTCGCCGCTGCCTCTTCATCGCCTGTCCAAATTTCGCTTCTTTATGAGGTTGGGACTCTTCGCTTTCGGATGTGGACTCACCTTCGCCGCTACGAGCCTCTCGATGATGCTCTCACCGTCCATGGTCCGCCGTGAAGCACTCTTCAAAGAAGGTGATGCTACTGTGGACGCTTACGCTTAGAGCTCGCTGCTCGGGCGTCACCGACTCTCTCCGCGACCGCCGTCGCCGCTTCCCCGTCTGCCGCCGGGTCGCATATGCTAACTCGAGTTTCAAAGATGTCTACGATTCCGCATTTCGCTTTCGCCCCGAAGTTCAAGCAGAGGTGTGCTCAGCCTTGCACGCCACCTCGTGGTCACTCTCTCGAGGCTTTACCGAGATACGCGCAGCGAGACTCGCCGAGCGGTGCTGGTCTCGATGTCACCTCTCGTTTCGCCGCCGCCCACCGCTACACCGACTACTCCACGCTTACCATCGCTTTCCAGCCGACTACCACAAGGGCGTGGCCGCCTCCATCCGGCAAGTGGGCCGCCCTCACCGCTTCCCACCGCGATAAGGTCGTCACATTGAGTCCCAGGCTATAAGAAGCGGCATCTTTCACGCCGTTCTTCTACTAGCACCGCACCGGTGCTTTACATCAACGTCGCGACGACTTCTTCACGGCTTTCTCATCGAGCAGAGATAGCCGACTTCAACGCCGCTTGCCGCTTGTGTTCTCCTCGATGATTCTCGCAGTTCGCCATCGACTCTCCGGACACTGCGAAACCACCTCCTACACAGTCAGGTACCTCCCCGTGGATTCTTGATTCTAGAGCATCTTTTCACATGACTTCTGATTCTTCTACTGTCTTTCATTACACCTCTTGATTCTCCTGTTAGTGTTCTTACTATTACACCTCTTGATTCTCCCGTTAGTGTTCTTATCGCCGATGGTACTCTCTTTTCGCTCTCGGTCGATGACCTCTTAGCAACTCATCTTTTCATGTTCCTTCTGTCGCTCATGTTCCTCGCCTTACCATGCAACTTCTTTCTCACGAGCAGACATCGACCTTGCTTGTCGGGTCATTCTCGACTGACTCTTGTTGTGTTCGAACCGCCACACGGAGCTCGTTGGTTCGCGCCCTGGCGCTTTGACTCACGGCCTCTCGGGAGCTTGACTAGCTCCACCTTCCTTCCATCGCCACCGTCGCCGCCTTCCGCTTCGCCACTACGTCTACCAAATTTCTTTCAAAGAAGTGGCATCATCGCCTTGGTCATCTCAGATAGATCTCGCCCGTCGCTTTTTAGTTCGTCGTGGTCTTCGATCTGCCTCAGCGACGTGCCTTTAGATTGTCGTGGTGTAAGTTAGGTAAACAGATTCGACTTTCTTATCCTCATAGTGAGTCGTTGTCTCAAATATCCATTTGATCTTGTTCATTCAGATATTTGGGTCCGCCCATTCGTTTTAAATGGGGTCATTGTTATTATATCATATTTATGGATGATTTCTCTCGCCACACTTGGATATATTTCATGTCTTCTCGTGAGCGAGGCCTTGTCTATCTATAAACAATTTGCCACTATGGTTCACACACGCTTCTCTACTCCTATTCGTGTCTTTCGTGGTCGACTCACCGGGCGAGTACCTCTCTCGTTACACGCGAACTTCCTTGCCGAAAGGTGGCACTCTCGCCATTTCTTGTCTCCGGTGCTCATGCTCGAATGGTGATTCGAGAGCAAGTATCGTCACCTCCTTGAGACGGCTCGCAATCGATGATTGCCGCTCTATTCCACCTCACTTTTGGGCCGAGGCTATTTCCATCGCCACCTATCTCGCCAACATCCAAATTTCTTCGCTTCTTCTGGTGCGATCCCCGCTGAGCGCCTCTCGTGGTCTTCTTCCGACTACTCGCCATTCGCTTGTTTAGTCTGCTTGCCACGTTCTCGCCTCGAGAACGCACCAAACTAACCGCCGCTTTGTTGAGTGTGTCTTTCGATACGCGTCGGAGCACAAGGGCTATCGATGTTGGGATCCTGTTGATCAACGGATGCGGATTTCTCGGGATGTGACTTTCGACGAGTCTCGTCCCTTCTACCCACGTCCTACCTCTCCTTCGGCTTCCTTTGTGGAGTCTCTATTTTTTTTTTACATTTCCAATTCCATATACACCTATATCTATCTTGCCCTCGTCCACTCGTCCCACTGAGTCTCCACATATTCCTCCTGTGGCCTCTTCGTCGTTGTCGCCGCCTGCTTCGTCTCCTAAGGCTACTCCCACTACAGTACATTTTTCCCCTCTTCTACACTCGTCGACCTCGTATTGAGGATCTTCCAGATGAGCCATCTTCTCCTGATGTTCCATCTTCTCCGATGCTCCATCTTCCCTCGACGGGTCATCTTTCCTCGCCACGCCTCCGCGATTGCTACCGATTCGCCCTCGCCTGCTTTTGGTTTTGTTGTGCAACTACTCATGAGCTCGTCTCCCACGGATGTCATATTCACCCCGAGCGGCAACAAGCCAAAGGCCATGGCCGAGGAGATTGTCGCCTCGAGCGCATCTTGGTACTTGGGATCTTATTCCTTTTCGATCTCACTCTTGTCCCATTACGTAAGTGGGTCTATAAGATTAAGACTCGCCCGATAGCTCTTGAGCGCTATAAGACGCGTCTTGTTGCTCATGGCTTCCAAAGAAGAGCATGGTCGTGACTACAACGAGACTTTTGCTCCCGGGCCCACATGACCATCGTCGCGACTCTTTCGGGGTGGCGCTCGTCGCCATCGGGTCTGCTTTCTCCTTGATGTCAAGAATGTCTTTCTTAATGGCGAGTTGCGTGAGGTCTACATGCATCCGCTACCTGGGTATTCTGTTCCTGAGGACGTGGTCTATCGCCTTCGTCGCTCTCTCTATGGCCTTAAGCAAGCCATTCTTGCTTGGTTTGAGCGCTTCTCCTCCGTGGTCACTGTTGCTAGCTTTTCAGCTAGTGATCATGATCCTGCGCTCTTTGTCCACACTTTGTCTCGTGATCGAACTCTTCTTCTGTATGTTGATGATATGATCGTTACCGGAGATGATTCTGAGTACATTGCCTTTGTCAAGGCTCGTCTTAGTGAGCAGTTCCTTATGTCGGATCTTGGTCCTCTTCGTTACTTCCTCGGGATTGAGGTTACTTCCACTCCAGATGGTTTCTTTATGTCTCAAGAGAAGTATATTTAGGATCTTCTTGATCGTGCCTCTCACACTGATCAGCGTACTGTTGAGACTCCCATGGAGCTCAATGTGCACTCCGACCCTCTGATGGCGAGCCTCTTTCTGATCCGACTCGCTATCGTCATCTTGTTGGGAGTCTTGTCTACCTTGCTGTTACTCGTCCGGATATCACTTATCCAAATCCACATTCTCGAGTCATTCTCTCGCTCCCACTCAAGTCCACTACGCCCACCTTCTTCGAGTTTCGAGATACCTTCGTGGACTATCTTCGCCGCTCTCTTCTTTCCACACTCCACTTGCAGCTACTTCAGTTTATTCGGATGTTACTTGGGCCACCGATCCTCCGATCACGGCCTATCTCTCGCCATCGTGTTTTTCTTGGTGGTTCTCTTATTGCCTGGAAAATGAAGAAACAGACTGCAATGTCCCGTTTGAGTGCAGAAGCTGAATTGCAAGCTATGGCTCTCTTGACAGCAGAGATTACTTGGCTACAGTGGTTACTTGAGGATTTTGGTGTTTCTGTCGCTACACCGACTCCTCTCTTGTAGACAGTACAGATGCTATCAGTATTGTCCGTGACCCTGTGAAGCATGAGCTCACCAAGCATATTGGTGTTGATGCTTCCTTCATGAGGTCTTGTGTGCATGATCGGTGATTGCTCTTTGAGCTTCAGATAGCGGATTTCTTCATGAAGGCCTAGACTACAAGACAAAGACGGCTTCTACCTCTCCAAACTCTGTTGTTGATCCATCAGAGTTTGAGGGGTGTTAGAGATATATGTATAGTGTGTTATTCCCCATTGTTATGAGGGGTTATTTGCATATTCACCTCCTGCATTTTGTATATATATATCGCCCTTTGGCCCTCGTAATACAAGTTGTTATTCATAACAAAAATCGAAGATTTTTAACAAATACAAAAATATATAACAATATACCTGCATGGAATTGAGATTTTCCTGGGTATCTTCTGAGTAACAAGTTCCTACAGGATCACCCCATAGCTATACACATCAGACCTATATTTAGCACCATGGAAGTCATTAGTAATCATATATTTTTGCAGATGTTACTACATGAACTTCGGTTGATTAAAGCTGTCCCATACTTCTCATCTGAAGGTTCATTGCAATACCTCCGGAGCCATCCATTGTGGCTGGATAGGAAGGCCACATCAATAAGTTAAACAGAAAATAATACAAAGCAAAGCTTTATGCTAATCCCATTAATTCAGAGGGTATATGCATGTACATCAAGCAATCAAATTAAAATTTTGCTTGTACTTACTGTTCCTTTTCCTGTTTTTGTTGTCAGAAAAGTTTCGCGCTTGAGACGTGAAAGACCAAAGTCTGCAACCTGATTGAGTCACATGAAATGAGAGGCAAATGGGAAAGTGCAAAAGGTATAGAAAACAAATAAACTGCAATGTTACCTTCACAGTCCAGTTCCTATCAACCAACAGATTTGAAGATTTTAAATCTCGATGAATGATAGGTGGGCTGGAATGGTGTAGATAATTCATGCCCCTTGCCTGCACAAATATAAAACAATATATTTTTCAAAACTAACAATGACTAATGAATCATACGTACAGCCAAAATGTAGAAAACATTACGAAATTTTTTATTATCTATGGAGATTGGGAAGTTTCTCGCTCAAACATGAAACAAAAACTGGCTGGCCCAAAACAATGCACTGAATCATCACGTGAACAATGTATAATAATAGTTGGAAGCTTCAGGTAGGATTCAGCCACCCATGGAAAAGTATGAGATATCACCAGATATTGTGTTAGATTTAAAAATACAAGATACAACAGCCTATTCACTTAAAAATATCATTCTTTCTCGCACTGAAACTACCTGATGCAGCATTTGTTACATGCAATTCAACTTCTACAATTGCCACAAATACAAAATCAGGTTCATAAAGTGCTGTCACCTTTTACATTCTGCGTGTAATTAATGTCTCTAGATACCGCAACCTAAGAATGATTCTCTGGTTTTTCATATCATTTGGTGTATTTTTTTCAAGACTAAATAAGAATCTGTTGATGTCTGAGAAATTCCATATAACTTTTTGTTCACCAATTCCTGATACTAATGGACAGAAAATGCACTTACAATATCTAAAGCCATGTGAACACGTCGTCTCCAATCCAACTTGGTAGCGTTCCTTTGAAGTAAGTTAAACAAACTTCCACTGCATTTAAGGAACAACAAAGGATGAAAATGAGACTCAAACTTAATGTTCTGTAGGTAATCATCATGAAAATGTTTGTATAGTCAAAAACTGTTTAAAATGGAACAGAAACCAATTTTGATGTACTAATGAAGCATATATTTTAATAGATTTTGGCATACTAACATGGTACCCAAGAAGAACATCTCTCCAGATTCGATATAAATAGAATCCCAAGGCTATACATGCATGATACATCCAATTCTCGTTAATTAGGACAACAATACTGTTATTGGTACACAATTGAACATCCTACTACATGGCATGGCCCCATAATATTTTTTTCCCTCGCTCCGTCACTGCCAACAAGTATGCATATCAAGAGAAAAGGGGTAATGACTTCTCAGGTTAAAACCAAGGCCTAGAACTTGTGTTTTAATTTGTCATGCCTTATGCAACTGTTTTTGTTATCATCAAGCCATACAACCAGATTAAAACAAACAGCTCTGCTCAATATCTTGTACATTTGCAACAGATAGCAACAACCAGAGAATAAGAAGTACTTGCAAACATCTAAGCTTGTAGAAGGTAGGAACATACCGTGGGAGGAACTCTGTTACGATACAGAGACGTTAGGAGATGTAACCGCACCCATGAAGAGCAGTATATTAGGATGACGTAGTTTCTTCATAAGGGATACCTTCACATATGAATGATAACAATATGTTTAAAAATCCAAAACCAAAATGGAAGTAACAAGATCTGTCAGCATGTTATTTTAACATTTATTCACATCAATATGCTTTGGCAACCATGGCAATGATAGGTTTTGTGGGCATCCTGAAAACCCAATTTGTCTTCAGACTTCCAAGTTTCTATGGAGAGTCCAAACTATCATAAAAACATCACAATTTTGATGCTAATCAGGCTCACAAACTGAAAGTCACTCCAATAATAAGAGATACATGGTTTCTTGCTTATATATTTCATGAATAAACTAACAAAAGTTGTAGATGGAGATGGAAATCTACCTCTTGTCGAAAGGCCTGTATCACATCATCTGAATATTCCTGCTTGGAGAAAACTTTGACAGCCACATCCTGCAAGAGCATGCCACATAAAATGATGAAACTAATAACCAAAAGGAAACAGAGAAAATCATTCATGTAACAACTAAACAACAGAAGTACAGAACATACCGAGCCATACCACAAAGCATGATATACTGTTCCACAAGAGCCTGCGCAGATCAAAATTGAAAGGAGCGCAATTAAAAGGCATTCAACACAATAGAAAGCAATACAGGCTTAGTGTGCTTTTAATATAATTTTTTTCATGCTTGCACTCTTTTAAAATTCTGCATTTAATAAGAACTAACAAATGAGTATTCCTTGCTCTCCCTAGCATCATCATATCAAAGATCATGACAAGGCTTCTTTCACAAACCTTCAGCTCACAGATTTTCTAGGCTTGACGTGGAGACTTTTCGGAATCCAACAGAACATAGTAGCTCACATGGCTTATTTGAAACTGGCAAGTGTTGGAGCATAAATGTAAATAAAAGTTTTGAGAGCATCCTTCTTGGTGATCTAAGTTCTCCAAATGTTCAGGTCCTAGGGCAAACACATGTGCTTGAAGTAGGACAAAATTACATCAAGAACTTGATGGTTAGAAATTCACTCACAAATTTCAAAGCAAACTTAAACTACCCATCTGAAAACCCAAAGGCTCTAGGATCTAATTAGTACATGGTCCCACTTTTACTAAAGTTGGAACCAGAGCTTGGTCAAAAGAGCTATTCTGAACTCTGAAGCAATGCCATTAAAAAAAATGGTCAATCACTAAAACAGCTGATAGAAACTATGAAACTGCACATAAAAACTTCCATATGATCAAAAATCTATATAAGCAACCAATCACATAAGAAGAAGCAACTACCTTGACCTATTTGTTCTCCAATGACAAGATCTTCCCACAGGATCTCATAATCCAGACAGTCTGCTTCATGGTCTACTTTGTAAGGAGCACTACTATTAGTACTTCCAGCGCTGCTTGCACTACTTGTGCTGTTATTGTTGAAAGAGGACCAGGAACCTGATGCCTCATTTTTGTTAGGTTGGTTGTATTCAGCACCTTGACCATCTGGAGTTATGCTAGAATCAGAAATTTTCTGATGATTCTGGCCATTTTCTTGCTCACCATGCAACCATGGCCAGATCACTTGATTCTTTCCATCAGGTCCATCATTCTCCCGCCCTTTCCAAGGCCATGATATCCCTTTCTTCGTCAACAATGCCTCTGCCTTTGAACTCAAGATCTTGTGGAGCCCTACTTTTCCTTCTCCTGATTCATCACTATTTGTTTTGGTTGATTTCCCAGGAGAATTCTCTTCCAGAGCAAAGGCACCACGTCGTGCATCCCTCTTGGTGTACTTGTTCCACTAGATGTTGGCTCTTCCTTGGCATCACGATACGAGCAATGACTCTCACCGCTGCCACCTTCCCGTTCCATGCCATTCTCATCCATCCTGACCCGAGAACGAACTTTATTTGTAACCTTGGTGGCCTGTGTTGTTATTCTAAAAATCAAAAAGGAATATGCTAGCAAAAAATTAAGAATATATACTATAGAGTGACAATTTTCCATTGCAACTCAATAGTATGTTTATATCTGTTGTTTACTAGAAACACAACTCACCAAATTTGATATCTTGGAGGCTATAGTAGACTGCAGGGGTTGCTGAGAGTCAAATGGGCTTCTGTTCAACAAACTGGTTTTGCGATTGTTGCTGCTGCAACTGCCTTCACAGTAGGGCCTAGATGATTCAGAATGGGGCCTTGCAGTTGCAGAGGTTGAAGGTCCACTGAATATCTCCTCCAAGGCACGTGAATCACTTGAAATGCAAATAATGCCCACCAAGCTGCCATCCTCATCATAAAAAGGACTGTTGGTGGCAACAGCTGAAAACCTATCTCCTGCCCTGTTTTTACTGGAAACTTCCCGTCCAACTCTCGCCCAAGGAAATATTGCCGGAAGATGTCATTTACCACATTGAGGTCACGGAATCAACCAGCTGCATCAGGGCATCCTGACCAAGTGCTTCTGATGCAGGATAACCATACAGATTCTCCGCGAGATCGATTCCTACAACGTAGTAAAGGACAGGTTTTGGTGAAAATGGAGGCATTAACAAGAACAAAAGGAGAAGAAAAGGTATGCGAGAAGTGCAGACTGCAAAAAGATTTTACGATGCTTATTTAGCAAAGTTAAGAAGCAGTTACACACTTATGAACAATGTTCTAAAAATAGGTCTGCTGGGCGATACTCAGTCAGTATTCAAGTAACGGTGCCCTACTTGTTAGTCGGTTATACCGCATAATCGGGCCAGTTATGCCTTATAATAGGCCGATTATGCCGTATAATCATTACTAGGTGGGGTGACCTGTCAAGTAATTACATGATTTTTAGAACCTTGCTTATGAAACTATGTTGCTGATCTGATGTAAAGAGCAAAAATGCAGTGTTCCTAGATTTATAAGTAATCAATAGTCGCTGCCTCAAATTGTACAATATATCAATTACTGAATAAGCAATGCAACTCAAGCACAAAATATCACTCAAATCCTAATACATTTGTATCATTCAGATCTTGATTCTTGAGCAATTTGAACAACAATAAAGGAAGCGCCTTTACTGCCTTATTATGTTATTTTGATGTTAACAGTTCGTTCAATCAGGGAAAATTTCACTTTAAAATGGTGCAAGTCCATCACCAAAACCAACTAAAATCTAGACTTCCACTCCAACATTTCGGTACTGCAGCTTACCACAGATAACAAGTACTAAAATCCTTACACAGCCTAGGGTTCTATATAGCTCCAACAACATAGCAGAGTTCTCCAAATGCATACAATTCCGCTCTAACATCCACGCACGCATGGTTGAAATGACACCAAGATCAGTTGCTTTAGAGTCTAGGATTGATAGCGCTTCAAACAGATACTTCTCAAGTTGATACATTTCGAAAGCAACTCCCAGTGGATGCATGGTCACATCATTGCAGCATAACAGCGCTAGAATCAGCATCATCACTCAGCACAACCACAGCATTTTCCTAGAACATCTGGCGAGCTTGCAAGCGCGCACAAACAAACCAAGCAGTGACAAGCTAGGAATCTCACCAGTATATGATCCTCCCATCGAGGTCAATAATGTGGACGGACTGCCCCAGCGACTGCAGCACCCTGGGGTACTGCTTCTCTGGCAACCCGGCGGCCGCGGCGCGGCCCTCCCGCTGCAGCGGCGACGAGTGCGGGAACGACGCGGAGCCACGGGCCCACGCGCGCTGCCCGCCGTCGAATGCCCCGGAGAGCCGCCTCGCCGGCGCCGGCGACGGCCCTGGCTGCGGCGCTGCGCCACGGCGGGCGAGACCGACTGCGACCGCCGCCGGTCCCCACAGCCGCTGGCGGCGGCGGGAGGCTTGATCTTGGACATCTCCTGCTTGAGCTGCGCCTGGCCGACCTCCAGCTCCCGGATCTTCTTCAGGAGCTCCTCCCGGTAGCCTCCATCGCCGGCGACGACGACGACGGCATCACGATTACCAAGGCAGATTCAGCGCCAACCAAATCGAACCCGCGTCATCACCGCCCTCCTGAGCGCTCCAAGGCCGCCTCCTCTCCCACCCCCGCGGCTCTTGGGAGCTCGAAAGGCTGCTCCTTTATCGGCTCCCGAGGCGGATTCGAGCCAAATGGAGCAAAACTCGCAGCAAACCCTCCTCCCAGAGATCTCCAGCTGCGATTCCTCGGGATTTCTTGGACAGAAGCGGATTAAATCGAGGGAAAAACGATCTTTTCTTGGGAGCAGTTCTTGGCTTCTGCTTGGACAGGTAGCAATGGGGTGGAATCTCTCTCTCACACCCCCAAATGGAAGAACTAAATAAACAATATAGAGAGAGAGAGAGAAGAGAAATAATAATGGGGAAATGGGGAAATGGGGAAATGAAACGGTGACTCGGTGAGGAGTTCTTGAGAGTTGTCTTCCTGTGATTGGTGGAGCTTGGCAATTAAAAAAACAGAGGCTGCTTGCTGGTCTTAGTTTTTGGCTACTTTTTGCTTTGGATTTTTCCAAAAAACGCACAGTGCTGCCTGGCTGTCCCTGTTCCTATCCATCTACCGAATTTTTTAAAATAATATTAATTTAGAAGATAGTTATAAAAATAAATAGTCAAAAAATATTACAAAAACCAGGCGTGTGTCGCTAATTGAATGGCAAGTTGGCGATAGAGAGCTCATCAGACTCAGAGTCTCTATCGTCAATTCAAACGATTTACATGATCCTTAATTTTTTAAATTTAAAATTTAGAAAATCGTTATTTCAAATGGCGATAGGGATCCTCAGAATCCTCGCCACCATTTCAAATGGAACACAATTTTCTATAAAAGACCCTCAAAACTCTAAAATTCAAGGAAAACCTACTTTTTTATTCGAAAAAAAAAAGAAAGAGGGAGGAGAGGAGTAGAGTGTGGCTAGCTAAACACCGTCTGGTCTGGCCACCCACCTTTCGTGTAATTTTTTAACCGAATGGATTACATAGTTTTGGATGTACTGCTATGTAGTGTAGTATATTGTACATAATCCTTTTCATGGATAGTCTAGTTTTAGATATGTGGTTAATCGTGAAAATCTTGTTTACTAGTAGACGTCAAATATGCCTGACGACACCAACTTCAAAATTTACTACGGTCGTGGGACTATTCTTGAGTGTCCCGGGGATTGATTTGTGTTATTTCCAATCGACGACTATGTCCTCGCCAAGACCAAAACAACGATATGGGCGATGTGATGCGTTGGTTGTTTCACCATTCGATTTGAACCATATTGTATATGATCTCGATATTGAGTTGCCTTGCCCCCGAGCAATACAATGCACATATTGGGAGTTAGTGCAGCTCAAGGGAACAAGATCATGGCAGTCATATGTACGCATGCGGCGGCGAGGAAGGGTGAGATTTGGTCCTTGGCCTAGGCTTATGTCAAGCCTACCTCGACGACGGCAATTTAACAAGAAAGGGTGGTGATGTCAAGAAGAAGTTAGGGACTCCACCACACATGGCGCACACAATGGTCGGCTCATGAGTTGCCGATGTTGTCGATGAAGACCCTACGAATAACTCCTTCAGCAAGCCAAATGAGCTTGCCGACGAGGCGAGGAGTTGGAAACCCTAGTGCAAAGGATGGGTATCAAGACCGGGACTACATGGCATTGTCAAAAGATGAAGGATCCGACGATGAGGATGATGTGGACTAGCAAACGGTTCCATCCGAGTGTAACACATACCGGTTTGACAACCTCGCTGTTAACGAAGGCTCAGTGTGCATGGGAATACAACCAGAGCGAGGTCGCAAGGAGCTATATACAAATACAAGGAGGCCGCAGGGAGGTAGTCAACTGGTCTTATCGGCGACGACATTCACAATCGCCAAGTCTAACACAAGATGCTACGACATGAAGTACGACATAGGATGCCCTTAGCCGCTGACGATTTCAAACCTAAATGGGCGCCCATGGAAATGCTCTATAGTGGTCCTCACACATGTGTCGTCAGCAGAGTCAATGCAATTCCCACAGAACCTATCATCGGACTTTATCGCCAACCTCATGTGCGTGAGATTATGGATAATCTACATTATGAGCCACTATCCATCATTTGGGCGATTGAGGCAAGGTTCCAAGACACAATACTATGCCAAGGCGTGGAGGCAAAATGAAGGCATTGGAATCAATGTTCGGTACATTCGATGACCTCTACCACAACTCTCTAGGGTACTCCGAGTCATGAAAAACAGAATTCCAAAGACTCATATTGATATTCAAGACTCCATGCATCCGGTGGGCCAATAAGAGGGTATCGAGCGAGCATTCTTCGCTTTTAGTCCATGCATCAATGCATTGAGGCGCTTTGCCCTATCTTGTGTGTGGATGGCACATTCATGATGGAAGGTACAAGGGCCGACATCGGTCATAATAGCGATGACGGAACAAGCAAGTTCTTCTGTGGCATTTGCTTTGCTGAAAGCGAAAACACAAACAACTCGGGTTGTGGTTCGTCATGAATTTGAGGATTTTGTAAAGACCGCCCTAACGTGCAAGGCTATACATGATCGCATGCGCCCTATTGAGTGCAATAACTTAGCTACAACAAGGAGAGAACGAACCATTTCTATTTCTATGGGCGGATCACAGAAGGGGTGGTGCATGAGGCACTTGGGTGCAAACTTCTACAAGCGCTCAAGAACAAGGAATTGATGAACCTATTCAAGCTATCAGGCAACCGTAACCAAGAAATAAAGTTTGAAGCACTCTAGAAGATTCTAGATAAGCGGACCCAGACGCACAGAAATGAAGCAGAGAAAAGGGCCACCCAAACGCTAACTAGCCCCCCGAAACATTGCCACAGCTACCCACAGATGGTCCTAGTGTGACGAGGAAGACGGGGGCACAGGTGAAATGCTCCTCGGACTGGATTGAGCACAAGCATAAGGAGAAGTGGTCGCTGCTACATGACAGGGGTGGTACTCGATATGGTATCATGACAACCAATCTAGCCAAGGTGTACAACTGGACCATGCGCGGCGCAATGTGCCTCCCTTTGGTCGGTATTGTGTTGGCAATTATCTGTGGTACCACAAATTACTTTGTTGATAGAAGCAACAATGCGTCGTTCGTCATAGCAAATGATAGAGTACTCTGCTCCGCCATGATCACCAAGTACATAGAGGAGAAGAGCAAGAAGTGTCAGATGTACCGGGTATTCAAGATGGGCACAAGGGAGCTTCGCTTCGAGATAATATGTAGGGATAAAGGACGCCGCGAGACGAATCGCGAGAGGATCACCCACGAGCGCACGCTACGCTGCGCTAGTTGCGTATGCACTTGCAACAAGCCCCTTCTTCTGCATAGGCTTTGCTCCCATGTCATGGCCGCATATTTAACGGTGGCGCAAAGATTCGACTAGTACCTCTCGACTATTTCAACAAGGAGGATGTGATGCAATATAAAGTGCAGAGATGTATGGTTACATCGTGATTGGCCATTTCACCGCCATCCCACTGTGACCAACTTATCTCGGTCGCGACATTAATAGGTCAAGGAAAGGTTGGCCGGCAACAGAACGACACATCGTGAACGACATGGACGAAGCGTAAGTCAAGCCGTCAGACAAAGAAGTGCTCCATTTGTAGGAGTCTAGGCACACCTTCAAGAAATGCCCTATGAGAAATCCTTAGGGCAAAGGAGACATCGACACTCAACGCCATCGTGGGACCTCATTTGACCGCCTCGACTCAAGGCGGTCCACATAGGGACGTTGAGGTCGCGCCACGGAAAATGTTCATCCAGCTTAAAATATGTGGTGCCCAATGCTTTGTAATATCACTTTGATTTGTAAAACTAGGTGTTATGACGTTGTGTTGAATGTTATGTAATATTAGTGTGATTTCTCCACAAAGTATGTGACAACGTTGCGCTGAATGTTATGTAATGTCATTGTGATTTATTGACAAAATATGTTATGACGTTGTGCTAAATGCTATGTAACGTCATTGTGATTTGTCGACAAAAAATATGCCCCGAAATAGTTAGTACAAATTTTGATTTATCGACAAAAGATGTTATGATGAATGTTAGATAATCTCAGTATGATTTGTTGATAAAATATGTGTTTGAAAATACTCAAGACAAAAGGAGTGGAGAGGAATTGAAAAACGACGCTTTTCCAAATTTTAAAATTTAAAAATTATGATTCTTGTCGCCATTTGAATTAGCGATGATCCTCGCCGCCAATTCAAACGGCGATAGGGAGCTCTAGGTATTGTTGAGCTCCTCGTCACTAATTGGAACGACGATAGGAGCTTGTCGCTTTTCCAATTAGCGATCGGCGCCGGTTTTGTAAAAAATGATTATTTATTTTATAATTATCTTTTATATTAATATTATTTTTAAAAATATCCATCTACCATGCACCAATACCAACCTGTGGTCGCCATCTAGAGAAAAGAAAATGGCAAATGGGATTGGTTGGTTTACCTCATCAATGGCTTTCTTACTTTTACCTGCGATATACATGAAATGTATTGTTCAGATCCAAAAAAGTTATATGCGATATTATTAGATCTTATGTGTGTAAGAAATATTCTAGTATATCAATCCACACCATTATAACACCTTGGAATCAAATTCTCCCATCAATCTCTTTAACAATCAATGCGGTTAATTGGATGATTCTAAGCCCAATTCTATACGTGGAAAATTAGAGTATCTTTAGTGTATTAAACCGATGTCGATTAAAAGTTATGCCACGTAAACGTTATAGGAACTGACTTTATTTTTCTCCAATGTATTGAACCGATTCCTACTAATAAATGGGACCCATGTTACATTAAAAAATAATAAAATAATAATATCCTCTTTCAACCGCACTCTCTCATATGTAGTTGTTTAATTCTCATATGAGTTGTTTAATGCTTTGAATCGACTCCTAAATAGAGTCTGGTTCCATGCATTTTTTTGTTGGAATCGACAAATCCAATGTATTGAATCGATTCAATGCCTTCTCTCTCCTCATTTAAACCGACTAAAACACAACGTTGGAGATGGTCTTAGGTGTTTTGATGGTTTGATTATCGCATATATTTTTTTAAAAGCAAAAACAAGAGGGAAAGAATCATATCAGATAATATTATATTAATAAATATAAAGTTTGAAAATGTATTTATAGGAAAAAAAGGAAATAAAATAAAGAGTGGCTATGATATTTTTTATTTTTCAAACGAAAGACTCAACAATAATTGATCAACTTGTGGTGTTATTAAGCAGAACTTTCCTCTTATACAGGACAATAATTTATGGTACATAACATCCAGGGACTATTATGATAGTTAGATGTTTTTTTTTGAATGAATGAACAGGGTAAAGGGGTCATTGTTGGATTGTTGGACAATAGTACACTTTTGTTGTAGAGTTCTGACGTTACGTTGTTGATTTGTTGTTAGACTCTAATTCCCATTATTTGTTTTTTGCGAGGGATAATTCCGATGATTTTGACCATTAAACTTCTCGATTTTGTTGATTTTCGTTATTATGCTAACTTCTTGCAAATTAATCAAGACTTACATCATTATTTACACTTGTAGAGTAAATTAGATATTGTAGGGTTTGTCATCGCCATCGATTATTTGATTAGAGTCTATGATGTTACTTAGTGATAGTTTTGTCGCCAATATTGCAAATATATATATAAACAAATTTTATTGTTTAACCCAATTTTCAATTTATTTTTATTAATAATCATCTCTAACTTTTATTTCTAATCGATTCTTTTGGCCATGTCACCATCCCGCGCTGCTGGTAAACAACATCACACGCTTATGAGATAAGTCTAGCGTTGAGTAGACTGCTCAAATGTCAGTCAAGCGGACTTGAAAAGCCCTACTAAAAATCATCGTCTCGAGCCCACTACTTTTACCAAAACGGATTTTCGGTTTAAAAGTGTTATGTTAATCATTTTTCCAATAAAAACTAATATTTAGTTCATTTTCAAAGATTAAATAAATAGAATTTTGTTTTTAATTGGTTTTATCGAATTTCGGCCGTCAGCTTCTATCAAAGTCGGTTTGGAGTCCCAAGCCCCGCCTAAATAGCGTTTGCTCAGCCGTCACCATGAAAAGGTCTAGCGTTGAGTCAAAAATGCTATGTTTGGCATGACAAAATAACATTGCTACGCCACCACTAGTGGAATGGTATATTTGGCCACATCAAGATTGATGGTGCAAGAAGGTGAATTTGACACGCTATGGGCTATGACGTGACCAAAATGATTATATTTGGAAATAAAGTTGACGCGCGGTTACTAATAAATTTTTTTTGGAAAAGAATTATTCAATATAAAAATAAAAAATAATATACCCTATGTATTTGCTAGAGCAAGTTAAGAGTAAAATAGTCGAGCATCATCTACAGTATATTTAACTGTTCACAGAGCACTTTTTTCTATCCAGATAAACGACTAGCAGCAACAGGTACAAAGCAAAAGAAGAACATTTGTCCAAAAATAGTCAAATCTGTTGAGACCAATCCCTTTTATAGTTTGTTTGGATAGAGAGGAATTAGAACCAATTTCTTCGATTATGAGGATTTTAGTTCAAATTTTGAGTCAATCCGAAAGGATTAAGTCGGATCGTAATGTATTCAAACAAGCTAGTAGTTATGGTTTCCTCTGTTGTCCTCTCACCTGGGGGCATATTCTCTCCCAAATGGTTGGGACCAATCCCTTTAACATTGGAAGCTTTGCATCAAAATTAATCAGCATTTCTTACATCATTATTTACACTTGTAGAGTAAATTAGATATTGTTGGGTTTGTCATCGCCATCGATTATTTGATTAGAGTCTATGATGTTACTTAGTGATAGTTTTGCTGCCAATATTGCATATATATAAACAATTTTTATTGTTTAACCCAATTTTAATTTATTTTTATTAATAATCATCTCTAACTTTTATTTATAAATTTGACTTTTTTTTATGCCACCATCCCGCATGCGGGTAAACAACACCGCCATGCTAGAGATAAGTCTAGCATTGAGTCAAAATGTTATGTTTGGCATTACAAAATAACATCGCTACGCCACCACTAGTGGAATGGTATATTTGGCCACATCAAGATTGATGGTGCGGCAGTGTGAATTTGACACGCTACGGGCTATGACGTGACCAAAATGATTATATTTGGAAATAAAGTTGACGCGCGGTTACTAATAAAATATTTTTTGAAAAAGAATTATTTAATATAAAAAATCAAAAAATACACCTTATGTATTTGCTAGAGCAAGTTAAGAGTAAAATAGTCAAGCATCATCTACAGTATGTTTAACTGTTCCCAGAGCTCTTTTTTCTATCCAGATAAACGACTAGCAGCAACAGGTACAAGCAAAAGAAGAACATTTGTCCAAAAATAGTCAAATCTGTTGAGACCAATCCCTTTTATGGTTTGTTCGGATAGAGAGGAATTAGAATCAATTCCTTTGGATTAGTAGGGATTTTAGTTCAAATTTCGAGTCAATTCGACGGATTGAGTCGAATCGTAATGCATCCAAACAAGCTGTTAGTTGTTACGGTTTCCTCTGTTGTCCTCTCACTTGGGGGCATATTCTCTCCCAAATTGTTGGGACCAATCCCTTTTAACATTGGAAGCTTTACATCGATTATGAAGCAACCCTTTTTGTTGGTAGTGTCGTGCTCCCAGACGCAATTCTTTCTTTTGCAGCAAACCTCTGAATATGAAGTTCAACTCTTTAAGTTATCAGCCATTTATCTAAAAAAATAAAGAAAATTGATAAAATCGCTTATAGAAGATATACAGATGACTGCGCGCATAAAACCATCGAATCAAAAATCAATGCACACAAATTATCACGCTCACCTGATAATTTTGTAATCTAAGCCATTGATTATTTTTTTCTGGCAAGAATTGTCACTCACCCAGCCCAATGGCTCGATCTAGATTCTAGACCATTGATTTCTCTTTCCTTTTGAATTTTGACCGCACCTCATGTCACTTCAATGACTGAAAGTATCTAAACTCGAGGCAGAAAAATACTAACAATTTTCAGCTGCAATTTTGACCATTTGCATGGTTGACAATTCCCCTGCAAAAGTATCCCATCTTCAGATCCAATTATGCAAAAAGAACTATGAAACAATGGCCACAACTGCAAATCTGAACAAGCAGAGTACACGTTGCATTCCTCTTCACCACTCCTTTTGAGGCTTTACAGCCTCCTCACCCAACCACTTGAGCTGCCACACAAAAGGGCCACAACCACAGACTGTTCGTGGATGGTGAGATGCTCTTTGCATCTTGAACAAAGCTGGCATCTTGTAAAGCAGCAAAGGCATCACGAGCCAAAGGGAAAGCTATGGAGACTGGAGATGTCAGCATCCATGGGCGGTGTAGCTTTCAGCAAACAAACCAAAAGAAGAACACAAGCCCTTAACAGCAGCATCATAGACTGTCGTAAATAGCAGCAATTCAGTGAATCGCCCTCTCAAGAACAGTGATACGTTGCCTTTGCCATCAAGGAAGCGTTCAAGGTCACAGACAATGGAGCACTGATTAGAGGAATTCTGTTTCTTGTCTTGATGAAAGGAGTTGAAAGGCAGACTGCCAATTTTACAACATTGCTGGCTGAAACAGTGGGATTTAATAAAACAAGCTATTCCCTGAGCCTATAATACACTACAATCTTCTGAAGACGGAAGATAGATCGAAGAAAAGTCGGAAGCTTACAGACACGGCACTACCAGGAATGAGTTTCAGGGCTACAACTGCAATGCCTGTAATCTCGGTACCAGATTGGACGGGCTTGTATACAGTACTCGCCGTCGTGGAGGAGGAGGATGTTGATGGTGCCGGACTCTCTCAACCAGGCAGCCACCACAGCACTGGGTGACACAAACCTTCCAATGTTAAACCGCTCAACCTGAAAAGGTGCTCCAATTGAATTGAGCAGTGCTTCAATAACACGGCGGAGAGTGCTTGCACCAGCTATCTTGCTATGCTTTCCCCATCCTGTCAGAATGCTGTAGAGACATACAGAACATGGCTTCAGTTCATAGCTACATAACAAAATACATGTACACAAAAAAAAATTATACCCTTCAGATTTCCACAAATGTAAGTGTAACAAACAAAAAATTGAAAATTGTTCTCGCATCAAGTGCTAGAAATCAAGGATCAAGTACCTCAAAACTCAGGCATAGCTCGTCCTTCAAAGACAATAGAGCGCACATTCAGGAGCCATGCATGAACCATTGCTTGAGCTGCACCACATGACATAAGGTGCAGGTCCAAGCAGAACTCACTCCATGTGTTCTCCCAAACATGGCGATTTACCCTTCGAGCACAACTTGCTGAGCTCCTTGCCTCTGAAAATCGCCAGAATGTTATGAATATTGTATATGTATTCAAGAGACCAAATAGGCAATATATATAAGGAGTACAAGGATATATGTCATACATATATAAGGAAATACAAAGGAATTCCTACTCTAATTCTTATTCTAACACCCCCCTCAAATGCAAGGCGCATGCAATAGCATTGCATTTAAAAAGGGTTGACACTAAAATAAGGAAAATCCAAAGTCCGAGTCTTGATAATGTCGTCGTAGCGTGAAGCTCTTGGAAAACATGTCGAGTATGAAGAGATTTCCTCCCATCCAGAATCGGCAATGACCCATAAAACACAAGGGTGGGAGAAAGTAAAGGCAACGGAGCAAAGTCGATCATGTAACACGACGAAGAAGATGATGAAACCGACAGAAATAGAGAGAGCTGTCAAATCAAGCCGAAAAAAATAGATAGAAGCATGGTGGCGCAGATCGAAGCCAAAGACAGTGGTAGCGCAGTGCACAAGAAGCGCAGCAGAGACGCAGTGCGGAAGAAGCGCGACAGCCTTAGAAGCTTAGGGCGGCGGCTCAGAGAGAGCGGCGGCATCATAACGACTTCTACGATCTGTAACGGCTCGGAGAGAAGAGCGGTGGCTGCTGCCATGCGAAAGAGAAGGAGCGAGCCAGAAAGCAATCGACTGACTGACAAGGACTTTGTGGACTCACACGACTTAGACGAAACTCAAAAATAGAGTGTTACGGACTTGGATGGACGTAACGGAAGCAAAGACTCAAAGGAGCAGCAGATACTAGCAACACCAGCCTCTCTTTTTTTTTTGGAAAAGCCGAAACTCTATTTCCATAAGAAACAGATACGATTTTGTTCGATGGAGAAGGCGAGCGACCAGGCGGTGGCGCGGTGGCGGCCGAGCGTCCTCCGAATCCAGGCATCTTCCTCCCCTTCTAGTAGTGGTGCTCGCGGTGGTCACACTCCTTCTCGACGTCGCGCCTCGACCTCCTTATCGCAAGATCATGGAGCCGAGGCGCGGTTGAAGCGCCACTTGGGACCGGCGGGTGGCACGGCGGCGTGAGTCATCGACGGAGGCGGTTGCAGACGGGTGTCATGGAGGCTAGGCATGAAGCGTGGTATGGGGTTATGGGCCGACGACGATGCCCAAATTTTGTCGAGCAGAGAAGGGCGCGAAGGGATGGAGGTCTGTCATGCGGTGGAGCCACCAAGGGGCGGCGCGACGGGTGTTGGGAGGGCCCATTGCCGGGTTGAAGGCGACGACACCCATGTCGGCCCATGGTCATGCGGTGGCTTGGATCCTGAGGTAGCAAGACCTCAATGGAAAAAAAAACTTCGACTAATGTTATGAATATTGTATATGTATTCAAGAGGCCCAATGGACAATATATATAGGAGTACAAGGATATATGCCATACATATATAAGGAAATACATAGGAATTCATATTCTAATTCCTATTCTAACAAGGAACACAGATATGTCATTAAGACAATAGGCTGGACTAACCCTGCATATGCGCTTATGAAAAATTTTACATAGCAGTGCAATGCTTGCTGCTCTGCAAACAAAGAAGGTTTAGTACAACTCAAATGAATAAAATACCAAGCTATCCAAGGAAATACCAACTCAGAACATTTTAACTAGTACTTATCTGAAACAAGTTCCAAAGCAATTCACATAGTTGTCACTGACACTGAATAAAAAATTGTTTACATGAATAATATAAACGGCTAACAAACAAGAAGAGCATGTTCATGCAAATGAAAGATCAAAATGCCTGTATACCAAGGTTAAGGACCATGACAATATTCCTCTAAAAAGTACAAAGTCTATGACACTTAGGAAGAACGGAAGATCACAAACAATCGAAAACCTTCAAAGTTAAATTCAAATAAACAAGTAGTATTATGATAATATTTCTTCTTTGAAAAACAGTCAGTTGAAAATAAGATTACCACTAAACATTAGTGCATTTCTACGGATTTCATCTTTTGAACAATAAAATAAAGATATACATTTGGGAGCAATTCCTACCTGACCAAAATGCCAGAGCACATCAGTAAGAGCATTGTAAAAGGCAGAGGATGTTGGAGAATCCATGCGTCCCAACTGATTAAAAAGGGACCGTGCTTGTGACCAAACTTCTTGATAACCCGCCAGAAGCCCATACGCAACACCATAGACAAAGTTATCAAACAAGCGAAGCTGTTCCAGTAATAGGGCTGCATCTTCGAAACTATTACAGCGACTGCAAGAACAAGATTAAAGCAAATAGTTAGACACCAGATAGGAGGCACATGTATGGCTCATCTTTAATATTTTTTTCGTTTTTATTTTGACTAAAAATGCATATAAGGTCATAAGGACATCTTTAGCTTACCCTCTTTTCTAGTATCAAAGAAAATGAGAGGTTGTAAAATAAATAGTAGTTTCCAAATTTCCACATAAAACACGTGAAGGCTAGAGTTTAACTAGTGCAAATATAAATCCATACTGAAATTAGCTACTTTAAATTGTCACGCAAAAAAGGTTTAATTTCCAGCATAATGCAGCATTTCGACCTTTCAACTGGTATGCCACAAGAGTGTATTATTCTGGCCAGAAAATGGCTAGACAGCATCTACTGGCAGAATACTAAGAAGTAAGAACTAGAATGACATTAGCACTAGAAGACTTTAACAAAATAAGATTATGTACCTGCAAGCATTCAAGATGGCAGAAAATGTTACAACATTTGGCCTTACACCCTGCTGGACCATCTTCTGAAACAATTCCAGAATGAAAACAATTCCTGGGACCTCCTCATCCGGACATCAGTAGCAGAGCGCCTCCTCTAGTCACTGGATTAGCAGCCCTAACAATCTGGCCACAATAAACCCCAACAATTCCCATGTCCCCAACTTCAGTATCCTCCTTGGTAAGGACCGTAGACTTGCCAAATGCATCAATTATTGTGTTGTATGTTACCACGCTTGGCTTGATACCCATCTCCGTCATATCATTAAGCAAAGATAAAGCCCACTCTACCAAGCCATTCTTCGCCAACGTGTCAATGAAAGAGCTGAAAAGAACAACATCCGGCTTCAGGCCAGAGTCCTTAAAATCTAAGTAGACATTAAATGCATCTCCATGCATTCCTGCCTTTGAATAGATATCTATCAAAGTTGAGTATGTTAATACACTAGGAGCTACCCCCCGTTTCCTCATATCTTGAACGAGGAAAGAGACGATGTCCAAGCGTCCCTGCTTTCCATATCCACTAATCAAAGAATTGTAGGTGACAGTGTCCTTCTCAATCCCCGAGTCCTCCATCTCGTTGCACACAGTAGCAATTTCGCCATACTTTCCTGTCTTCACATAAATAGCCAGCAAGGTGTTGTAGCAAACTCGGTCGAATCGAATACCCAAAGACTTCATCTTTTCACACAACTTGAGTGCCTCATCATATTTCTCTAATTTGGAGTATCCATCAATCAATGTACTGTATGTAACAACATTTGACTTGACATTGTTCGCTTCCATATCCAACAGAACCTGCATAGCAAGCTCCATGTTGCCACACTTGCAGATTGCATCGACAAATGTGTTGTATGTGTAAATGTCACGCCCAATGCCAAGATGGATCATTTCATCAAAGACAGCACGAGCATCCTCCAAATGCTCTGCGCGGCTACACACAGAAAGAAGGGAATTAAACGTCTTCCGGTCCGGACACAACCCATCCTGTAGCATCTGACGGAAATACCGAAGTGTGAACCTGATGTCAACACCCCTTTCCCGCACGCATCAATCACAGCATTGTGGGTAACTGTGGTAGGCCGCAAGCCTGCACCTTTCATCGACTCAAGCACCCCCATGGCCTCAGTCGCAAGACCGCTCCTCGCATACGCTGAGATGAGTGCAGAGTGTGCAAACACCGTGTTTCCATAACCCCTGCAATGCCAGCATCAAAAGCTCTCCTTGCAAGGTCCGGCCGGCTCATCTTGCCGAGCGCGCCAATGGCTGCAGTCAAAGCTTGTTTTGTCCACGGCACCGCTGCCAACAAGGGCAGCGCAGCGTGGAACACCTCAAAAGAACGGAGCGCGGACTTGTCCCTGTCGCCGAGCTCACGGAGGACATGGCAGTAGTCATCAGGAGCAACCAGCTCGCCCCGGAAGGACGAAAGGGCCGCGGCGAGCGCGCGCCGGTCGTCGGGTGCCACGCGAAGCAGCTTGTCGACGCAGCGCCCGGCGGCGGCCGAGGACGCGCGCGCGCCGCGGTCCTGGGCGCCCACGCCGCGGTTGCGCTTGGAGATGTTCTTCGTGGAGCGCGCGCGCCGGAACTCCGCCGAGCGCCGCCGAGGCGCGCTGGGGCTGCACCACCCACGGCGCGGCGGGCCCACCAAAGATCGGGTTGTGGACGGGCGGGCACACCGCGGAGGAAGGGACGCCGCCGCGATGAAGGGCGGGAACAGCGCCGACGCCGAAGCCGACGCCGAAGCCGAAGCCGAAGCCGACGCCGACGCCGACGCCGACGCATGCAGCCGCGCGGTGGCCGTGGCTGCTGCGCCGCCGCGGCCGAGTGGTGGAGGCCACCGCGTGCGTCTGCGACGGCGTGAAGTGCGTCGGCGGCGCCATCACAACCACCGCAACCTTCCCCAAGAATCACCTCCTCGCCGGACTCCCTGCCGTAACCACCACGGAAGAAGGCAACTCTCCCGAACTTCTAACTAAAGAAAGCTAAAAGGCGGGATTTTTATGGCCGGAGCAAGATCGTTCCAGCGCGGGGCGACGCCGGCGAATCACGCGCGCTGACACCACCATTCTAGTACTCGCGATTGATTTGGTGATGACAAGATTAGATTAGGGATTGGATGGCTGGCTGGGAGGAACACACGACGCCGCGGGGTGGGGAAGGAATAAGGATTGAGGGAAGGAGATAAGACGCCGGAGCAAGCAAAGAAAAAATTAATTGGATTGGTGGTGCGTGTGGAAGATTTCTACTACAAGCTGCCTTTCGTACTGACAGTTTGATTTTTTGGACTCGCTGACTTGTGGGGTCGGTGAATGAGGTGGCCCGGCGGCAGTGAGAATGGATGGCTGGTGGTGCAAGGTGTGGAGTCGGGGAGGTGCGTCGCTTTGGGCACACGGAGGTTCGGAGCAGGGGGAGGAGTTGTGGGATGACATGTGGGGCCCGTGGAGTCCAGGTCGGATGAGCTGGGTGGGTTCGTGGCGGCCCATTGGGCGGCGGAGGCGGCTGCTGAGCCGGTAAGTGCTACGGCCACTCGGGTGGCTGCACTGCGCTTTTGGCAAACAGGTATGTGGCTAATGCTGTTCGGTGTGGAAATTTGTGTGATTTTTTTAAAAAAAAAATATATTTTTTATTTTAAAATACAGTAATAGATCTTTGTTTTTTTTTTTTACAAAAATAATCATCTGTCAGCCCACCGCTTAATGATTTTGAAGTCACCCAACAATGAGCGACAAGTGCATAAATCGCCAAATAGCTAAGTTTATCGAGGCTCCTCAAAGATACCTTCACTTGCCATGTATGCATAAATGTATCGTTGTTCAACCGCTGGCGATTTTATATTTGTCACCAACCGTCGGGCGATTTTTACAATATTGAACGTGGAGCGATTTTATAGTCGCCCGACAGAGGATTATTTCGTAAAATAAAAATAAAGGTATATTATCAGATTTTGAATGAAAAAGGATTATTTTTTAAAAATAATCAAATTTGAAGCATCGTATAAAAAGTTGGACCCATGAGTGTCTCGGTTCACGAGTTGTTGATCGACTCGGAGAAAAAAATGCTAGTTTGGTATAGAAGAATAGGTTAACTTGACTAATTTTATCCTCATAAACAGCAAACCAACTTTGCCCAGTTGGCTCGTATGCAAAAAAGGTCTTTACTCTAAGCCACATCGGACCAGGCGTTGATCCCTATTTTTTCTGATCGAATCATCGGTCTGGTCTGGTTTTTCGAATTATGATTTGAAGTCATCCTAATGTTGTTTTGTCTTTTCGATAGTGCTGCTATTTTTTCCGAGTTTCTCATGGAAATCTTGTGTTTGCGGGGTATCCATGTGTTAGGTCGGCGATTCTAAGGAGGCAAGTAAGGCGGCAGGTGCTCATCCAACTGGTCCCATTTTTAGTGCCAGTCGAGAGCGGCTCACATGCGAAAAAGGTCTTTACTCCAAGCCACATCGGACGAGGCATCGATCCCTATATTTTCCCATTGAATCGTTGGTCTGGTCTGGTTTTTCGTATTATGATTTGAAGTCATCCTAATGTTGTTTTGTCTTTTCGATAGTGCTGCTATTTTTTTCGAGTTTCTCATGGAAATCTTGTGTTTGCGAGGTATCCATGTGTTAGGCTAGCGATTATAAGGAGGTGTTTGAACGGCCATTTTCGTCCTAAAAGCCGGAAGTTGCCCAAATGGGCCGCCACAACCGCCAAGCCCCTTCTCATACAATGTGCTGGGGCTTTTGGCTTCCCCCTGCACCCCATTCCCAATTTACCCACAAACTTTGGGAGTATTTACCCGCCAAATGCCATCGAATAAATTCCCCACTGGTTGCCTCCCTCAGACGCCTGGCCTCACCTCAGCCTCCTCAGGCGCAAGACCTCCCTGCCAGCTGAGGCCACGCCGCCTCCTCCTCCTCCTCCACCCCGACACGCCCCTCCTCCTCCTCCTCACACGACGCCCACTCACCTCCCTCCTCCTCCCCTCACGCTTTCTCCTCCCTGGCCCGACGAGGCCGCCACACCCTCATCCTCCTCCCTTCACCCCCGACACGCCGCCTCCCCCACCTCCCTTGCCGTGCTCCTCCTCCACCCGAGCCACCGCTTTCTCCCACCCAGATCTGACACCTCTCGCTTCTCGCCGCGCCTCGACTTCATCCTCTCACGGCCACGCCGACGCCGCCCTCATCCCCAAAGCGCGCTCCTCCCGACGCTGACCTCCTCCTCCTCCACCACTGCCCCGACGCCCAACTCTTCCACCTCGATCCTCCTCCTCCCCACCACTGCTGCTGCATCGCTGTCACTGGCCAACCCTAGTTTTTTTTTTTTCTTTATTCCTTTATTTTTTTTTTTCTTTTATTTTTGTAGTAAATTAAATAGTTATGTAATTATTGTTTTGTAATAATTATTTATTTTAATATTTATGTGTTGTAACAATTGTTAATTGTAATAATGGTTAATTGTAATAATTCTATATTGTAATAATTATCGTTAATTTCATTAATTGTTGGTAATCATGGTAGTTGTACATGTTAATTATGATTTATGGCGCTAATCGTGTTAAATTATGTGATATTGCGATAGTTATCGCCAAATGCAACCAACCGCCTAATCATGTAGTCATCGTTAATTATCATTAAATGTCGCCAATCATGTAGTTATCGCCAATTGTGTTAGTTGTTCATTGTCTATACGAAAAAAGTCCTACATTCCTCAAACTATCGTAAAAGTCCGGTTTACCCCCGAACTACAAAACCGTTATTTAACCCCCAAACTTGTCAACCGGTCATTTAACCCCTCATAGCGGTTTGAATGGGTGGTTTTGCCGACGTGGCGACATTCACCAACTCAAAGATATGACGGGTGCACCCGCTTTTTTTTCCTCTCTCTCTCGACTTGTAGGGCCCTGCTTTTCTTCATCTCTTCATCTCTCTCTCCATTAACTCCCTCTGAGCTTTGCTCTTCGCCCCTTCCATCGGCGGCCCGGCCTCCTAGTGCCGCCACTGCTGCCGATCGCCCCGCCCGCCACTGGCCCCTTGCCTCACGCCGCCCTCTGGTTGCGCGCCTCTCCTCGCCCCCGGTTCGCCTGGCTCCCTTGTCTGACTCTAGGAGAGCAACCAAGCACGAGGCGCGGGTGGTTCATGATGATGTCGCGGGTACTACTCGCCTGCGGCAATGAAGAGGGACAACACCCGAGATGGCGAAGGCCCTGCCGCCGCAGATGTAGAGGGCGCGAGACGCCGGTGTGTCCCACGCCCGCAAACACCATTCATGCTAAACCCATCCTCTCCTCTCCGACCCCGCACGACTCGATCCATTCAGGCGATCGATCGATCGATGGCGGCAGAGGAGCGACCGCATCTCAGAGGAGGAGGTGGTGCCACCATCGCGCTTGAGGCCGAGGTACCACGGTGGCACGCTTGCGTTCTCGCGGCTCCCAACGGCATTCGCCACGCCGACGACGACGACGACGCTGCCCTCGTCTGTGGTCTGCGGAGGTCCCTTCCGCGAGCCGTGGCGAGGGCTGGGAGATGGTCGGCAGACGGGCGGCGTGGCTGCGGTCAGTATCGGCCGGTCGACGAGGGCCTCGACGACGCTCGTGTTGGCCACACCGCGACGACTAGCTCGCCACATGCGCGACGAGTACGACCATCGCGGCCACGAGACATGCGAAGCTGGTGTTGCTCCGCCGCCGCCTAATCGGCACAAGGCCGCTCGGGCTTCCTCCCTTAGTGTCGACCATGCGGTGTGTGCAGAGCGAGCAGTTCTCACAAGACTCATCCGCAGACACGCACGAGGGAGGTCTAGCGCCGATGCAACAGGTCCATAGCGCGCCGAGCTCGCCGAGGGCGTACCGCTGGTACCAGAGCTTCCACCACCGGCACACCAAGGTCAAGCTTGTCAAGTTGACACGACGACGGCGAGCTAGGTGAGCGGCGTGGCGCTGCCAGTGAGCAAAGAAGGGCAACATGACGGCCACCGGAGGAAGGGGAGCAAATCAGAGGGAGTTTATGAGAGAGAGAGAACCATGGAATGAGAGGAGACTGGGAAGAAATAAAGCAAATGAAGAAGATGGTGGTTTTCATGTCTCTCTCCCACCACCTCTCTCTCCTAGTCAAGAAAATCATCGCCACGCCAAGAAAACCACCCATTCAAACCTCTATGAGGGGTTAAATGACCGGATTTGACAAGTTTGGGGGTTAAATAACCGGTTTTGTAGTTCAGGGGGGTAAACCAGACTTTTCTGGTAGTTCAAGGGAGTAAACCAAACTTTTTCCTTGTCTATAAATGTCGTTAATTATCGCCAATTGTTGTTAGTTCTCATTAAATGTTGTTAATCATGCTAAACGACATCAAACAAGTCGTTACTATCCTCAGGCATTTTAGACATTTTTCACATCTAAGTTGCATCTAGCCTACCTAAAAGCCGACAAAGAAAACACCAAACCTCTTCAACCCAAATTGCTCAAATTTCAAGCAAAGACAAATTTAATCCTCTTTTCAGAAAGCACAATTGCTCCAAACACCCCCTAAGGCCCATCGTCAAGTTTATCGCTTTAGTTTTAGATTTTTGTTCTAAGCATGTAAGGTGCAAATGATTATAAATAACTATAATTCTGAACTATCTATACCTTCTTTTTGAATGGGAAATATGGATTTCATTTTAAGCAAAAGTGTTAAGGCACCAATAACTAATATCGCTCCAAGGATATAACGCCTTGTGCGGTTTTGCTCATGTAAGGTGTAAGTGCTTAGCTACAGTTACTACTCCCTACAGGCCTACTTCTTATCGTGGCTAGCTTCGAGAATTCTTCTACAATGAATGTGTCAGAAAGGTGACTTACGCCGTGCACGCGACAGGCGGTGACAATGTGAGAGCATGGGACATGTAGCAACGTCGGGACCATGCAAGTACAGTCTCCCGCAGTTAGGTTCACTCTATGGTTTCGGCCACCATAACGTTCGCCCCCTATCGATGTGCCCTTAATCGCCTCTAACGACGATATATGCAAAGGGATTGTATTCCTCCACCGATTGCATGACTATGCCTCCATGATAGCAAAGTGCTTGGCAAGAGGTCGCACTCAACGCTGGGCTTGCGCAATGCGATCCCTTGCTCAGTTCACCGATCCACAAAGTACGAAGTTGGTCTTCCAAATGAGTACTCCAAGATAGTTGATACTAGCATAGCACAAATGCCCTTAATAATGTTTTTGAACACCTCTAAGATGTTCGTTGTCATCATACCATACCAACACCCACCTTCATCGTATGCCTGTGCCCACTTCGTCTTATGCTGCAAGACATCGTCCAACCACCTATTACCCCGTTCGTTGGTCGGGCTCCTTAACTCGCTAACTTGACCTTGAAGTCCTCTTCTCCAAACATCCACACAATAGCTTAAACTTTTTGGTAAGATCTTTCCTACCGCATTGCTTAAAGAAATTAGTCGCTAAGGACGATGAACCACCCACGCAAAGACATCCGAAAGTGTCCGCTAAGTCTACTCTTCACAGCGTTCAGAATGCCGTGGTGCCTGTCCAAGACAATGCAAACCTGCCGTCCAGGCCCAACAAGGCGTAGACGAATTATATCCAAGAACCATTCCCAGCTTGCATTGGTCTCACCCTCCGTCAATACCAATGCTAATGGAATCAGCTGGTCCTCCGCATCAATACCCACGACGAGCATCAAGACACCATAATATTTCCCAGTCAGGAATGTGGCATCAACTGATAAGACAGGTCTGCAATGTTTGAAGGCCTCTATGCATTGTCCAAAGGACCAGTACACCCTCCTGATAACATGTTTCATAACCCCTCCATTGGGTTTCATTCGGTTGCCGTGCCAAGGATAAAACTCCATGCCCGGATTCTGGCTCGCATGGCGTTAGGATTCGAGGAAGCAACTTGTAAGCCTCCTTCCAATCACCCCACAATAAATGCATCGCTTCGCTTGTTCTCCATACTTTTCTGTACTTTACACAATACTTAATGAACTTGAAGATAACCTCAATGAGAGTGACAATGGTCACATCAGGATCGACAGCCACAACCGCGGTAATACGCCATGTAATGAAATTAGTTGTCGTCAAGGTGCTCCCTGCACACTTGTGCGGTCCCACAAGAGTAAGACTACTTCACATTCGCTATTTTTCATTGTCCGTCCTCTATCGCCACATCCAACAACCGGACCGAGATGCGAGCACAATATCCTTGTACATGTCCCAATCATCGCTTCTGACAAGATTGAGACCAACAAGGTGTGCACCTTAGAACCCACCAAAGATCATATCGTCGTTGAATTCGACAACCGATTCCGGCTCATCTCATCCAAAGGTCGATTTAATCATAGTCAAGAGTTCGAAAGTCCGTGATTCGAAACAAAAGAACTGCCGCCCATGCCACCAAAGTCGCATGAATCGCTTGCTTGGCTAATTGGCCCACCAAGAAACACACGCATAACTTTATCCATCTACATCCAAAAAATATTTCAAAGTTAGTATTGCATGCCATATGTACGAAATACCACAAGTACGAATATCGCGAATCAACATTGTACCTAACAAAAGCCGTGTTTCAATTGACACATGCTAGCAGTTTTTGAAGGTACGAACGTATGGTTAATTACAGCTTGTTTCCTCTATGTTTTGTACTGTGACAATACTTTATTGTAGTTACAGTAACGAGCATGATGGTTTACAGTAATCATAGAACATTACATCTTGTTAAATGAAGTTTTCAGGTTGTTTTACAATCAATTTTCAATGGAGGGGCAATTGTGACATGTAACTGTTATATTTCTCTGGCAGAGGCTAACCCTTGATTGAGGTGTGTTAGGCCATACACGCTAACTAATAACACCAAGAAACAATGAGAGGCAAAAGATCCAAATACTACACTATTTGAGTCTCGTGGTCGGCCACGCCGAGATCCCATTCTCGAGACTACCCAAACCATGTGTTTGGGTTCGCATAGAGCTTGCATCTAAGTGAGAACCTACACTACCCTAGATCCATGTGCCTGTGATACACTCGAGATCCCGTTTCGAGACCGCCAAAACAATAAGTGGTTTGGGACCACTCAGGTTCATTCCTTGGCACGCCCAGAATTCGCCTCCGGTACTCTAGAGCTACACGCCGAGTGCCACGAACCACTGCTCGAAATTAGGTATTCGTAAATGAGACAAGTCACATTTTTTCGCTTTTCATTTATATTTGATTTGTAATTACATTTTATTACTTTTAGTCATTTTAATTATACATACCTCAATTGTTTCTAATCTGAACATCATATTTCCTATTTCTAGATATAATGTCGTAACTCATTGCTAATTCTACATGCCACCTAGCTGCTTCCATTCTTGGCATAGACCTGATGTAACATCTTAACCAAAATCAGAAATGACAATCCACCATTACAGTAATGGTGAATTACTCTTTCACTAGCACATTACATAAATCAAGGTCACATAAGGTGATCAGTGATATTACAAGTATAGCCAGTATAGCCATGCCTCTCTACAAGTTTTAATTCTCAGGAGCTTCTAATCACTTCCAAAAGCGACATATAAATGCTGGTCTAGTGGTGTGGACTTTGTATAAAGAGTCTATTGTGTTCTCAACAATGAGATAGTTTAGCCTGAGTTATTCTTGCGGTAACTGTCTGGACTTGGTTCATATCATCAGATGTAATTGTCAGAAAACTATTTATCAAATAGTCGCCCAAATATTGTGCTCAACTGCATGCTAATAGAACACCTCTCGATACACTGAACAATGACAGAACTTGTGTTCCGGATGACATGGTGCATGGGATGCACGAGTGTGAGATCTTGGGTTCAATTCCCAACCCATGCAGGGGGTGAAAACACCCTAGTTCAAAAAACAAAAATGCAAACATTTTGACTACAGACAACTTGAGCAAAAAAATTAGCGACGGCCAGCTGGTGGCTAATTAACTACAGACAATACAATAACCATTAGCAAAACAATTGCTAAACCATGCAAACATGACTGTAGATATTTTAGTTATAATAATTCATTAGCACTGAAGCATCAGTGCTGTTGTTCGTATTTGAGTGACAAAATATGATGGCAGAGTAACATATATGCATTGCTGCTTATTACCCGTGGGGGACATGGGGAGGACTGTCGCTGGTCGGGAACAGCCAACAGGGAGGGCAGCCGACAAGGGAAGGACGGCCGGCGCGGGGAGAAGTGGGCAGGGGAGGAGGACGCCTGTGGTGATGCCACCGGTGGATGACGGCCACATGGAGAGGATGTCCCACAAGGGAGGTAGAGAGGCGCATATGATTTAGGGAAAGTGGGGAAAATGTATAATGACGCCCAAACCGCTGGGCTTTAAATATGCACAGAGCCGAACCGACTTTTTTTTTTTTGGAAATATTCCAATAATCGCTACGATCGAGTTTATCGCCCAATCACATGATCGCCCGAGCCTGTGAGCCTAATCGATGGGTAATAATGACAACGATGTTCGACTGGGCCGCCTAATCTGTTGGCGATCAGATGTTCTGGGCCTAACCAAGCGATCGATTGATAGAGATAAGCGTGCGCTGTCCCCTGCCGATTCTTTTTCCTCCGCCTCAACAAAGGCACTCGCCGTGATGGAGAAGAGAGGAGAGAAGAGAAAAAAGAGAGGAAGAGGAGAGGAAAAAGAGAAGGAGAGGGAGAAGGGAGTTTCACCGCGAGGTAAGTTGGTTTTATTTTGTAATGCATTCTTTTAGTAGGTAAATAATTTAGTTAGATCAAATAATAGTGTAGTTTTTGGATAGGTAAATAGTTTATTTAGCTAAATGAGTAGTACAGTAGCACCCGTAGGAAATTGTAGTTAGAGAAAAAAAATAGAAAATCGAAATGTTATTGATCTGTATGTAAGTAGTAGCCATAAAAACTCTAGTTAGAGGAAAAATAGTTTATTTTGTAGTGTAATTTTTTCCGGTAGGTAAATAGTTTATGTAGCTAAATGAGTAGTATAGTAGCACCAGAGGAAATTGTAGTTAGAGAAAAATATTAGAAAATCGAAATGTTGTTGATTTGTATGTAAGTAGTAGCGATAAAAACTTTAGTTATAGGAAAAATAGTCTGTGAGGGAGTAATATTAATGCTGTTTGTGAGATGTATTGTAGTAGTGTCGGTATATGCGTGGCCGACTATTATTGGGTGAATAATGCGTGACCGAGCGCATAAGGAGGATGAATTATTTGTATAAACCAATTAGTACAAGTAAATTAGTATGAACTAACTGACTTACGTAATTGGTAGAAGACTGGAATGCCACTTGGAGCATTTCGGATTGCAAGTTAGCGTCTGAATCAGTATTTAGGTTGAATATGAATATCGTACTACACGCTCATTGTGGCCTCTATTTTAGGGAATGAATGACGCCTTGATTATGCTGTCGTGTAGTTATCGATTTATAGACGAAGAGCCTTACAAATGTAAATTGCAATGTAGCAAGATTTGCATGTCGTGCGCTATGAAATGACTAATTGCAATGTTCAAATATTTTGTACCATACAAGAAGTCATGCCTGCATCCACTACATTGAAAGCGATTATGGTGTTGGCACCGTTAGTGAAGGTCCGTGGGTGTTGACTTGAGTAGTTTTCAAGAAGCCACTCTGGTACACCCAACGGCGAGAATGCACGAATCGAAGATGTGAAGCATGGTCGACCGCAGCTTCTCTTTGAACCCCGAGTTGTGCAACAGGACATACAAGGGCTTTGGAGCCGGTCTCCCACGAACATCACCGGGAGTTGAGAAGACCAAGCGCACGCAAAGGTGGAAGGGCTTTATAGAAGGATGTCGGCGCGTGGATATGAGTGTGTGATACTTGTGCAACCATGCCCAAAAGAAGTCAGACAGCCCTCACGGATATCATCCGGGTGGTGCGAAAGGAAATCGGGTGCCCAAAGATGTTGTCAAACAGAGGTCCCGGAGGGTCAGGTACGTGATGGGCAATATGGAGCATCGCTTCGACGTGTTCTCGCGGGATAGAGCCGGATTTGGGACGGCTCGCTCTCTTGTCACCCACGAGGTATGCCTTGGAGATCATGTCAACGAGGCTAGTCAGACGTGCAACAAACCGAAGCTCTTTTCACAAGCCATGCTCTCATGTGCTCGCGGCATGTGGGATGTGGCGATGGACCCTTTCAACTTTGTGGCCGAGTACTTTTGAAGGAGAGGGTGGTGCAAAGCGGATGGTGGCGAGCTTAGGGGCTTGTGGTTGTGGGTAACTTTGCCACCTCCGATATTGCAAATAGGATCCGGATTCCAATATTGACATGTCAAGGGGCAAGGGTCGCCGGCAGAGTCGTCAGACACGTAATGATATGGACGGCACAAGCCGGGCGTTGGGTACACGCTATGCATCGCGCCGTGAGGGGCACACGCCGCACGATGCAAGGCACCACCGAGGAGTAAAATTATTTATGTAACTTTGTATCCGTGTGCAAAGTGGGACCAAAATTGCAAATCGTCTATATTGTCATTTGTACTTTGTATTATTTATGTAATGTTGTGCTACTACCGAATTTTCTTTTCATGTACGTAATGACGTAAGACATGTATCGTCGTAATGTTTATTTAAGTGTTGTAGTACTATAACTGCTTTTGAAAGATCGCCCGGTAGCCTAGTACTCGTTGATTTCTTTGTTTGCAAGTTAAATTTACTCATTCGTTACACTCGATGTTTTATTTCCGCAGATTTGCTAACTTAAAGTTGTTTTGCGTGTATGGCTCACGGTGCGGATCGAGTTTCGCCTCGCCGGAGGAGCGATCGACCGGTTACATCGCTGCCGCGTCAGGTCCCTCATCCCACGGGTGTCGACGCGATCAGTTAGGGGTGATCCGCGACGCGACACCTCGGTGGCTCGGAGGCTAGACCCACGCCGATGTATTGTGTTAGTATACGCCGACACTATCTTTCGCCAAACGATCTTTCAGATCGACCTTTGGTTCGTTCGCAGCCGAAGGCCGCCGGTCTACTACCTATCGCCGGATGGTGCAGCCACGGACGAGGACGAGCCGGAAGACCCAGCATCGGCGACGACGGAGACGCCCATGCCGGGCCGCATCAGCCACGACGCTTCCTGCTCGACCGTCCCTCGCCGACAGCTCTTGTGGACCGGCATACCAGAGATTCACACTTTCCATCTCCCATTCGGGAGATGGCCTCTACCCCGCAGACGCCTCCTCGCTTGGGCTCCCTATCGCGGAGTTGCCGCCTTCCCGCAGAGCCTCCGGAGAATCGGGCGCGAGGACCTCCGGCAGGTTTCAGGAGTCCTCCCACCAGGCCGGGCGGCCGCACTACGCGTTTTCCGGAGGCACAGAGGCACGGCCCGCCTTGCGGTGGTTGTCGCAGCCCGCACGTGTTCCGCACCGAGCTCGCTGGTAGTGTTGCGCTGTCCTTTCCGCATGTGGGTCCGACTATATTTTTGTTGTGCATGTGTCGAGCGGATGGACCTCACGCGGATGACCGAAGCAGTGTCACGCCACCGAGGCGCATTTGCCGTGGCTGTTTGGTTGGGTCTGTTCACCAAGCCAGCCACGGTGACACCGCCGACGCGAGGCTCATCACAGACGCCAGGCTATCGCCGACGGGGCCCCCAGATCACCGGGTTCGCCGCATTTGTCGCCACCTATCGCGGCTTCAGCGACGCCGCTTGTGTCGAGACCGAACTCCATCCTCACGGGTGTCCTCTCCATCGCAGCTTGTGGTCGCTTGAGCGCTTTAGCCTCTGGACGGCCCTTGTTGGACGACGCCAGACCGCACGGGCCGGAGATGTACAACGCGGACGACGTGGACCCGCCGACGATGGGCTCTCTTCGTGCCGACGACGGTATGTACTCTTTCCCACGCCTAATTTCTTCATATTACCGATCGTCGTATCTAATATCCTGTGTTCGCAGGTGTACGCCACAAGACGCGGTGACACGGGCGACGAGCCGCTCAGGAGCAGATTCGATCACCGACGGTGGACGACGCTCCGGGAGCCATACTACCGAGGAGTTACTTTCCGTGCTCCCCACGGCCCGCCCTCGCCGTGCTTGCGAGACCGAGAGTATCGCCGACCCGCAGGTGCTAGTCTTCGACGCCTTCGTGGAGGATTACGGGCGCATCGTGTGATGCGCCAGCCGCCTACGGCAGAGGTTCCGAGACCGTTAGGGCGCAGCAAAGGTTCGAGAACGCACTCGTGAGTAATCGGCATACATGAGTTGTTTTTGTTGTCGCCTCTTACGCACGCATCGCTAACTACATGTTACGTCTTGCAGCTTCAGTAGGAAGGGAGTTCGCCGCGGCACGAACTGGGGGAATAGGATGGACGCGTGGGTAGCGCAGTGGGAGGACGCACTACAGGACCGTGTGCAGGAGGACATCCCGTACGACCACGCGAGCTATGACGAGTACATTCGCCGGTACGCCTCGCACACGCATTCGCCAGGCTTGCCGCAGACGAGCCCGCACCACGTGTCCAAAGACCGATCGACACGCACTTCTCGTGCATTTAGCGCAGACGGCACAACGCGCACGCTACATCCAACTCCAAAATTTCGCTTCTAGTATCCGCCATTACGCTTTTGACCGTGTCTTGTTTTCGATGTAGGCGGGCATGGCTGCTGAGCTTGCGACGGACTGCGACTCCTGGCTGCAGAGGTTCACGGACAGTGCGGAGGGCACACGCGAGGACACGGGCCAGTTTATCCGTCGTTGTCGACAAAGCAGGCCAGACGTATTTTCGGCCTATTGTCGTGCACCAGGCTCCCGGAGGTTGGCACGCTCCAGCCTGGTTCACGGTCCGTCCCTCCGCCGCCGCCGGCCCCGGCGGCACCACAAAGGGAGGGGGGCAGACCACGTCCGACGCCGACGCGCCTGCGGAGGTTAGCTCGAGTAGGCCACGCCCGACACTTACGCGCTTCGAGGAGGTTAGCTCGAGCAAAGCACGCCCGACATCGACGCGCTTCGAGGAGGCTAGTTTCGAGCGAAGCACGCCCGACACCGGCAGCTGCCGCGAAGACGCCGTGCCACAGACCGTGTGGACAGCTTTTGCACGCGCCATGGCGCTTAGCCGCGGTACGCCACGCTTCGCTTGTCGACGCTTCACGTTTTTTTATTAACTAACAATATCTAGCTGTGCAGGTATAATCGCCTACGATGACGTGGACGCGCATCACGTGGACGCGCAGGACGTGGACGCGCAGGACGGGACGCACCGGACGTGGACGCAGACTTCTTGGTGGACGAGGACTCGCCACTCTCGGCCACACCTCAGCCCACACCGCCGAGGTTCTCGTCGGCCACAGCTTTCGCAGGCGCCAAGACTCACACAAGAAGCTAAGGTTGCCCACCCCTTGCCTCTGGGCCTCGCCGATCAGGTTCTGCATCGTCTTTTCCTCTCAGGCCGAGGCCTCGCACCTGCAGAGAAAGGCGCCAAGCGAGCCCGTAGGGGAGGACGCGAGGTGGATCAAGGTGGATCGGGCGGTGGCGACGCGAGGGGATGTGGGGTGCGGTTGGGGGGTTAGTAGGGCGGCGATCCTGACTGGTGTACATTTCTTCGTTATGTGATACTTAAATTTTGCACTTAATATATGATGCCCGGGTTACTTTTTATGCTTCTTGTGTATACTCTTTCATACAATGTATGTTTGTTCAATGCATATCAACGCTTATAGCTTAATGCACACGACACCTCGATGCAAAAGTCAACTCGATAAATGGCAACTTCAATGACGCTGGCCCACCATTTACTTACATACGCTACGAGATTGAACGTAATTGCGCATGTAAGGGGAGACTATCTCGGACGCGAATTTCCTTCAACGCCGCACACGATTCTCATCGGGCCCGCCACTCGCGACGCGAATCTCCTTCAACCCAATTGCAATTGTTTCGCTTCATCGTAGTAACTTGCGGATGACAAGACCAGACGAGACAGCTTTTCAGAAGGACAAGACCACACGGGCAGCTTTTGCAGTTGATAAGACCATAGGAGACAGCTTTGTGCAAAGGACAAGACCACACGGGCAGCTTTTGCGCAGTTGATAAGACCAAAGGAGACAAATTTTCAGATCGACAAGACCAAACGGGCAGCTTTTGCGCAAAGGAGAAGACCACACGGGTCACCTTTGCGCAGTTGATAAGACCAAAGGAGACAACTTTGCTATTCAGGTTTAGGTATAGGGTTAGGCTTTTCAGATCGACTTGACTACCCCGAGCACGCCGTCACTTTTAAGACCGAAAAGACAAGACTCTTCGTAAAGACGTGATAACACTCGCTTCGCCCATTTTTCGCATCGATAAGACAAAGATCGCAAAGCAAGCCATGACTTTCACCGCAAAGTAAGACGTGACAACACTATGCCTCCCCGCCTTTGCAGATCGACATGACAACACTATACCTTCTCGACTTTTCGTAATTAAAATACATGACTCTCTCTCTCGCATGAAATTAACCACACCATGCCAACCATGGGCTTATAAATGGGGCTTGAACCAAACCCAACTCTACACAACACTACACAACACATACCCAACTATGGACTCTTCGAGACACTTCTACGCGAGGATGTTCCGTATAAAACCGCTTAAGCGTAAGAGGAAACAATTGCAATACCCAGATTTTTCAATGAAAGATGCTCCAAGACCACCACGCTTCCGATCCCGCAGCAGTGTGTGTGGCGAACCAGCAGAGATCATTCACCACACACCCGCACACCGCGCTCCGGCGCATTTACCGGCGCGGCACTATATCGTAAGCGCTTTTTTCGCCAGACGATTTTCCTCTCGCAACGCTGAATTCTTTAAATTTTAACTTCATCCCCACGTAATGGCAGCCCGAGATGCGCCGCCACTTCTTCCAAAGGATCGACGTCCGGAGATGTACGACATGAGCATTCATCCGCCAGGTATACATGCCGAACTACTCGGCGGGCCGAGAACTTCGGCGGTGGAAACCTTACGCATCGGACCGCTGACGAGGCAATCAAGGAGCCCAAGATTTCGCCAGCGTAATCCATATGGACGACGTGAGTTATGAAGAATTTACGCCCTTATTACGTAAGGTTTCCAAGACGGTACTTACATCCATCATACAATCGCAGACATTGACGACTTCGACATACCACCGACGTGGATACCCCGCGACAAAGGCAAAGGAAAGGCTCAGCGGTTGACCCGCCGCCATAACAGATCCGGCCGCCTACCAGAATCCGTATGGACGACGTGAGTTATGAACAATTTACATCCTTCTTACGATTTTCACTACACGGTGCCCTTACATGATGAAATCGCAGGACATGGACGACTTCGATATACCAGCCCGACGTGGACAGTCCCGTGACAAGGGCAAGGGAAAGGCTCATGCGGCTGAGCCCGGCCGCCACAACAGATCCGGCCGCCTACCAGAATCCGATCCACGACGTTAGTTATTAAGAAGTTAAATCCTTCTTACGCTATTTATTCTCATTATACGGTGCACTTACATCATCGAACCGCAGGATATGGACGACTTCGACATACCAGCCCGACGTGGACAGTCCCGCGACAAGGGGAAGGGGAAGGCCGGCGAGGAGTTCAACGCCGAGCTAGCAAGGAAGGGAAAATGGCCCCGGTCCACGCAGTAGGTTAGGTCATTACGTAGTACTCCCCAGTCCTACCCCCCATGTTTTTTTACTATCCCCTAAAGGCATGTATACTTACATGGTCCGGATGCTTCTGTCACAATGTACCGTAGTAGTAGCGAGTTTGACTAAAGCAATTAGCCGAACCATCATGCCATGTGACTACGTGTCACGTGCTTCTGTACGCGGACTCTAATGTAGTTCTGGTTCTGTGTCTCCACTAAGCCATCAAAGCAAGACTATATTGCAAGTATGCCTCTTCTAGTGCAATCCCAGAAAGAACCATTCGCACCGACATTGAATCCTCCATGTTTTAAAGCATCTTCATAATCACAACGAGCGTTCTCAGCCCCTTCACTCATATTCTGTATTAGGTCCATAAAGTACGACCTTCCCGCATCGAGGAGAGACTCCTTCCTCACGGTAATATCACTTACCTTTCTACTTACAACTCATTATCGTCTCAATCGCCCTCACAAAATTCAACAGAAAATTAGCGCACTACAACAATATACAACGATCAAAAATGTTATTATGACTCGACAAATTTCATACCTATCATATTCTACTTAAAATAACAAACAGACCAACTAACAAATACACAACACTATTATTTTCAAAATAAATATCATGACACAATCAGATTTGCTAAATTTAGTTCACCTAGAAAATGTAATATTCATTACAACTCAATTAAACAATATTTAAAAACAACAAAACAATCTGCAGGCTCTGCCGCCGAACCATTGGCGATCGAACCATCGCCAAATGACAGACCCGGGCCGCCAATGGTTCGGCGACAGAACTCGTCGCCCAATGACAGATGCAATCGCCAGCGACTGTGATTCAACAGCAGACAGATCTCGTCGCCCAATGGTTCGGCGACAGAAACCAACGCCAATGACAGATCCAAATACCAACGATTGGCGACATGAGAATATTTCCGTAAAAAAAAAAGTCGGTGGAATATATTTGTAATTTAGAATAAAAAATAGATTATTTAAATAAAAAATTCCATTTGGGGCGGCCTGGTGCGCGGTATTGGAAAACTGCCGTTTGCTGAATTTTGAGCGGCTCTTTTCCTCTTCCTATCTTCATCCAAAGCTTGACTTTTGTTCTCTACCACTATGGCCTTATTGACCATATGTTGAAAGTTCTGGAAGTCATGGACGACAAGAGCAAGTTGCTTCTCCTTTGTTAAGTCGTTCATGAAACGCATTGACGACGTGCGCCGATGGAGATGTCGTTTGGAGCATAACAAGCTAAGAAATTGAACTCGTGTAGATACTCTGTGACACTCTTCTTCCCTTGCTTGAGAGAGAGGAATTGCTGTTGCTTGATCATCATCATGCCTTTTGGGATGTGGGCCTCCCGGAAGGCCACCTTGAATTCGTTCCAAGTTGGAACGTCTCCATCGGGCTGCATGGCGTAAAAATTGTCCCACCATGCACTAGCGACTCCCTCCAATTGGTAGCTAGCGAACAAGACCCTCTCAACGCTGGTGCATTGAGCTATCGTCATCTTCTTCTCGATAGTGCGGAGCCAGTCCTCCGCTTGCATGGGGTCTTTAAAGCTCGAAAAGGTTGGGGATTTGTATGCTGAAAGTTAGTTTGTCCCCCATGTGGGTGTTGAGCTCCTGCTCCTCTGGATGTCGCTAGAGCGGGGGAGGTGTTGCGGGCAATGGCCTCAAGGATCCAAGTTTCATCCATCCGGTTCCTTTCTATTTGTGCCCGGACTTCCGCCATTGTAGGCGGTTGGGTTAGCACTTCTTCCAGTTGATTGGCTTGCTGATTTTGACGGTTGGAGGGCTCACCATGCTCTCCCTATGCATAAAGCTCACTAACAGTAGCGGAGCGAGTTCCCAGGGGTGGTGATCCCTCTTCATGTTGAGCTCTTGACCGAGTACTAGGTCTTGCCATTCTGTTGTGACACGGATGGTAAGTGAACAAACGAAAGATACGCTCGAACGAGCGTGAAACAAAAATCCGGATAGCGGGTGTATGCTACTTAATCTAGCATGCAACAAGACATAAAATGTGCAAAAACTTAACACCAAATGGGGGTACAAAGTCACTAAGGTCAGTACAAGATCCATTGAAGCAATTGAAAGTTTTCCAGTATGATTACATTCATATAAGCCCATAGGCGATTGGCAACCGCCCAAAACAAAGAGTTCTTGCATTAACACATAAAGATTTCAACAATACTACCCTATTACATCGATTTAAAGATAACTACTCGCTAAACACATTTTTGGACAGCGAGCTCAAGATACTACAACCCTAGTGGTTCCGGTTGAAATTCACTGGAAACTCGCTTAACAAATAGTAGCTGAGTGATCCTGAGTCCTTGGGGTCATCCGGATTGATAAGGCGCAGAGGGGAGCCCATGTCGATGATGTGGCCTCCTACGGGTTTCGACCTCTGGGCACGAGAAAAACCCACTAACATGCGAGCTTGGCATCTCGGGCCATAATTGGGTACTCGCCCTCCCACTTCGGGAAGACAGTACTTCGGTGGTGCGAAAGCGTATGAGGAGAGCTTGTTCTCCCCATAAAGCACGTCGCGGTGAACGAACCCCATGTTACACATGAGCTACAAGTTCTCCTGGGCTACTATGAGACGACGCCACGTCTCCCATAGCTCGTGCATTGTGCAACGGTGGATCTGATCCATGATATGCACTAATCTCACCAACTGCCGCACTTGGGGATCTTCCCCATACTGGATCTCAGCGAAGGTGTTCACCTCCGTGCCATGAGCTTGCAGTGGAAAATGGTCGTATGCTGGTCGAGCTAACTCCATCAGGTCATGACGAAGATGGCTCATGGACACACGAGCCACTGCCTGCAATGTCGTCGCCTCGGATGTGCCACGTGCCTGAAAACCATATGGAATGCTTTCCGTTACTTGCCTGGTGATGATGTTGGCTACGGCTAGGTGTTCTTCCATCCCCGGTCCTCTATCGCGACGGTAGATGCAGTACGTTGGTTGTTATGTGAAGTTGTCCATCCACATCATGTCTCGAAGTAGCGTTAGGTATCCATCAACATCTTCAGTTTGGGTCTCCTTGACGAGGTATTGACGACTCATCTAAAGATAAGAAGGACAAGATAAGAGAAAAAAGTTAGTTTATAAATCCAAATGAGAGTAGGGTAAGAAAATGACTCTAAGATGGATAAGGAATAAAAGATGTTCATAACTTAAACTTTCTGAAATATTTTGCTAATTTGAAAATAATTTGGTTTAAAGACTTGCTAATACTAACGCCCGTGCTATTTCTAACCTATAGTCAGTATGCCTCTTATACCAACGATGTGAGGACCCCCAGGTTATTTCCATAAGACCGAGGCCTTCATGGTCTTATGGAAATAACTTTGGGCTTGAGTAAATGGATTCCAAATTTACTCCATCTAAGGGAGAAGACCCGTCCGAAGCTAGAGCTCCGATGATCATTCGTATTGCTCCTCTGCAAGCACTACATGGATGACCGGTTCTCCAAACGGTCCAAGTCCACCCTTAATGAGCTAAAAGGGAATTCAAAAACAGCGGGTATGTGACCGTGTTGGCTCTCAAGATCAGCGACCAACACGCTCATACCCTCATTCAATGTCAATCATTGTCATACAATATTCATACATTGATAATCTAAAAGACATACAACGTAATAGTTAAGTCTACGACTATTACAAAGTAGCAGACCAACCAAATTCAAATAAGAACAATAAGTAGCAATGGAAGCAACATAAATAAACCAAATGGTCCAGCAAGTGTGCCCCATAACCCATGTCAATCGACTGGGAGCTAGAAACAACACTATTCGTTAGCGTCGCCAAACTCGGCACTAACGAACTCGTCGGGCGAAGCATCATCCTCACTTGAATTTGCAGAGCCGGGTTAAGTACAATTGTACTCGCAAGTATTACACAAAGAAAAATTATGTATGCTTAGAGGATATCAAAGAATGGCATTAGTGGCTTAGTTTTAAGCAAAACGCCACACTTTTCACCATACACATACTAGTTTTCAAATGCCAATTTGCAAACAAGTTTTTTTAAAAAAGATACACATGTGACATAGATATACATTAATAAACAATTGAATCAAACAAATACCAAAGTGGCAGCCCACTTTGATAAACTAAAATGCATGAATACCCATTCATGCCGATACCAGGTTTTAACCATGTCAATTTTAATTCAAAGTCTCACAATAATGACTCTCGAATTCAAGCGGTCGTCCGTAACCATGGACACGGCTATTCGAATAGATTTACACCCTGTAGGGGAGTACTACTTTACCCACACAACTCGATTAGCCTGTAAGCCTCCGGATAATGACACACTTTCTAAGGTATGTCGACTTGGGAAATCGAGATTTAGTACTTTTTAGCAAGAAAGCCCTATTGAGATAAGCCCCCCTTGCGAGATGAACCCCAAACTTAGTCCAAACGACCGATAGAGCTTGCTAAGAGGGCTCACAAGTTGTGTTGGAAATACCGATGCAATGTAAATAAAAGAAAAATAGTGCTCCCATGCACATTATAGAAAATTGCATCGGATCCTACAAACAGATGATCGAACACAAATGTCCTCACACCACCTGGAACTTAACCCAATAAAACCCTCCCCTTACTTGACCAAAAATATCCCAACCCGTGTGTGGTAGCACGAGTTTTACTTGAATTAACGATTTCACCAAAGTTTGGTCCTTGTTGATCTACACAAGAAAACCACAAAACCCGAGTCTCGTGCATAACAACACCCACACTAACAACCACTTGTCCAGACCCAAAACACTTTTGAAATAAACAAATTTTAATTTAAGAAATAGATACAAAGATCTGGATAAAAACGAAGATAAGAAAGTTTTGTGTCTCCCATAATTGATGGGTTAATCCCGGCAATCGATCTAACGCAAAACTAGATTCGCAATGCTAAGCAACCCCATATATACAATATATAATTCACACAATCTGACTTAAGCATTTATGTACTGGAATAATTCAAGAATAACCTCATGAATAGGACATAACTAGCAACACATCACAAAAATATCGACATAACAAAATAGCTTGCAAGCAATATCACTGGATTTCAATTAGCTAACTTAGCAAAACTAGGATCAACATGATGCAAAAATAAAGTTCAAATAATGCTTGTCTTGCTGGAACTCAAGTTGCTCACTCTTGGTGGTGTATGAGTCTACGTCGATCGCTTTGGATTCTATACAAAAACAACATCGAATCAACACCGAGAAATAGCCAAATGCTCAAAATGCTAAAAAAATGCATGAATTTTCTACAGTAGCTAGATGATGATTTTAGATGAATTTATGTGAAAGCATTATTCCATTTGGAGTTAGTATGTGGAAGTTATAGCAATTTGAAAATCAGATTTCTAGAAAATGCTGAAAAATCACTTATGTCACTGTTCATCCGATTTTAAATATTTAGCGAAAATTTGTAGAATAGTGGTGAAGGAAAGGATTACATAGATAAATAGAGAATACAAAGTTATCATCAAATTAAGTTGGTTCACCTCATTTGAAATTTATATGAATTAGTTATGAATTTTCAAAGTTAATAGCCTTTTCTAGTGCAAAAATAATTCGGTTTTTGGATCAATCTCCAAATTAATATTTTCTGTGATGGTTACATGTTTGAAACCTAATCCATAGTAAAGCACAATTAAAAAGGAAAATATCAAAATTGGTTTCACTGGATTTTGAGTTGAGATGAAATAGTTATGCATTTTTGAAGTTAAATGAATTTTCAGCGTTAAGAAATTTGATTTCTGGATTTTCTTAAGCATTTAATACTTTTGATACCAGAGTCTATCCTAGCCTCAGTCGCTGACAGTGGGATCCAATGAATAGTGTCATGTTTCATTTTATTTCCGAATTAAAACAAATTGACATGTGGGGCCCGTTGTCATAGAGACAGTCTATGAACTTGGTCCACTGGTGCATCACATAGTGCACTGCGCACTTAAGGGGCCAAGCCCACATGCCATACTCCACCACGTCAATAATTGCTTTGGTGGTCTCTTCTCCACAAGCTTTGCACAACTTCTTTTGTATATGGTGTGAAGTCATTAAATAGTTCCGAGGAGCATTATTAAGCAATTTTGCAGCATTTTCGTCCTTGTCTTTATACCATCTAAGCATTTCTAAGAAGTTCCCCCTATTGTTTGAGCTAGATGACTCATCATGTCCACGAAAAACAAGACCTTGCAATAGAAGAAATTTTGCAATGCCTAGCATAATAGCAAGACGTGCTCTATATTCTTTCTCATCCTTCTTGGTGGTAGCAGTCATCACATAATCCACACCTTGCCTCTGATTTTTAAAAGCCTCACAATGTCTTCGTACATTACTGTGAGCACTATTGACTTTACCAACATGATCATCAAAAGATTGAATTCCATTCTTCCAATAACTAAACCTACCTTCGTGAAGGCATCAACACCAAAGTTTTCAGCTCTTTGCTGCTTAAAGAGATAACAATAAAAACAAAAGGCCACATCTTGAACCACATTGTATTCCAACCGATTCATACCTTTTGAACCATGACCCCTGAAATCTCCTATTCTGACCTCCCTAATCTTTCCATAGGAATTTATGTCCACTTGGTTGGCATGGTCCCAATTGCAAATACTCCCTTCTAGCAGCATCCCTAATTTTAACATCCAACTCCTCAATTGGTTTTCGAAGCCCAGGATCGGCAACTACATCACTAGACTAAGTTCAACATGAGGATTGTTTTGCTCGTTGTGACTAGCTCTAGTTCCAACTGTTTCTAGAAGAGATTGGTTGGATTGTTGTGTTTGTATTGAAAAATAAGATGACAATGTCTTACTCCTCTTCATTTTGTATCTCTAGTTCCTAAATAACCAGGCAGCCACCAAGCCACCAAGGAACCAAACCAGTATAAGTCAAGCAACTACTGAACTACAAGTCTACCATCTACGAGACTGACTACAACCATATCCATAAGTCCTAATTTTTCTAATGTCCATATCCGCACCAGCACATGCACGCTGCACATTGCAAAATGCTCCAGGTTTCGTACAATGGCACCAGGCCACCAGCACACTACACGCTGCACACTAAAGAGAGTATAAAGGCACTGTCGCATTGAGGCAGAGCTATCTCATTGAGTCATTTCCACATAAATGCAAGAAGCCTTCTTTGTTGCAAGACATTGAAGAAGGCAAGATTGCAGAAGGCAAGATGAGGACTCGAAGATAAATGCACATCACTACATCAACACATGGAAGAAGGCAAGATTGCAAGAAGCCAAGAGGCAAGAACTACTTGAGAGTCTGAGGGCTGAGGCGCGTGAGGGAGGGCACGGACATGGAGGGAGCCGGGTGGGGCAGCTGGTGATAGCGGCGGGCACGGGCAAGCGAGGGTGCCGAGGCCGTAGAGGCATGGCGCCGTGGAGGACTGGAGGAGATTAGGTCTCTGCTCTCTACAGCTCTACAATATGGAACCTGGAGCGGTGGAGGCCTGGAGGGGATTGTAATCTGGAACAAGGAGTAGTGGGCATGGTCTCGTGGAGGCATCAGGCGTGGGCCATCGTAGGAGGGAGGCGTGGGTGGTGGGTTGCCATGGGAGGGGAGGCTTGGCCGACTGAACCTCAGGCTGCCGCTGCTATTTTTTTGTTAGGGCCTGTATCTCAATTTTTTTTGCACTACTATTTTTTGCTGGGCCTCGAGCTACAGTCTACCCTGCTCGAGGCCCAGATCCGCCCCTGCTTGGGAGGAATTCTACTTCTATGGAATGACAATCTTATCAACCTCACAAACATCGAAGTGAGCGACCATGGCCTAACAACCTCAGTCCGGGTGCGAGAATGCTCTACTATTTTCCATCTCACCATAGTGTACGACCCATCTACAGACCAAAGCAAAGAGGCTTTCTTTGAAGACATACGCGCACTAAATCGGCCTCTGTAGAGAGATGGTTAGCCTTAGGAGACTTCAACCAAATTTACAAATATCGGACCTCGGACGTTGAATACCCGAAACCCTCTTGTGTATGTATCATACTAGTCCCATGATTAGTGGCTAGTACACACACCCACAACATTTCCATACACATCCATACACAAGTACATACAACATGAAACAAATATGGTACATAACTTAAGTGATTACAAAATGTATACTAAAAGGGCCGACTGACCAAATAAAAGATCAAGTATCAAAAGTAGCAGCGAAAACATAGTAATTTAAATGCAAAAGTCCAGCGGTATGCCCATCCAAACCCTCAGGCCACCAATAAGAATGAAACCCTAGATAGACCCATCCACGTAACCCCCAGTACCAAGAGCGAAGAAGGCATCGTCCGAAATCTGCTCATCATTTAAATAATAATTTAAGCAAGATTAAGTACATTGCATACTCAGCAAGACTTGTAATGTATCGCAAAATTAGTATAAAAAGGCTAATACTGGACGCCTCATCACAAACGGTTGACCAAAACTGTCTGTATTACATGTAATCACAAACGGTTTTGGTTTAGAGACCATCTATGTTCCTAGCTGCGCTAAAAACTGTTTGTGAAGAGGTAATATCACAGACGGTTCATATTGAAAACCATTTGTGAAGTATTACAGACGGTTCTAAGCACGAACCGTCTATGATAATTGTAGACTTCATTGACGATTTTTAATTATAACCGTTTGTGATAATATCGCTTCAGCTCCCCAGTGAGTTTCTTCGTCACCCGATGAGTTTCTTCGTCGCCAATGCGTCTCTTTGTTGCATCAATGCCGCTTCGGCTCCTCGATGCGTCTCTTCATCTCATGCACCGAATTTATTCCTTGTTTTATAAAAAGGATCATGCGCCATCGAAGATGATCATTCCCACATATAACTCTACTATATATATATATACTTCTAAAGCAAAAATGGCTCCTACTTCTGTGTAACATCCCAAAGTGCTGTTAACAAAATAAATTAAATAAAGTTACTATTTTATTGGGTTTCCTGAAATTTGAAAGAGTTTTATTGCTTTATTTGAATTTCTAAAGTTTTAAAAGTCAAAAATAAAATTTATTGAAGTTTTATTTGAATTAAGGATGAAAAATAAATTTTAGAATTTTCTCGAATTTTAAAAGCTTTTCCCTAATTATTTTAAAGCCAAAACAAATTTTATTGCAAAAACTATTACCAAATAATAGTTGGAATTATTTTTAAGTCCAAAATAACTCTAGGAATTTCTGTGAATTTTTCTAGAATTTGTGGATTTTATTTGCTATTTTCTAAATCCTAAATGAATTAACAATTTTATTTAAATTGTTAAATCAATGAAAATTCAAGAGATGGCCTTGGGCCAAATCTCCCTCAGCTCAGCCTTTTTCCTCTCCCGCGGAAGGCCCAGCGCCATGGCCCGCTTGGCCTAGTCCGCCCCGCCACCATCTCTCTCTCTCACCTGAGTCGGCCCCACCCGCCAGCCACCGCCCTCTCTCCGCCAAGTGGGACCGCCCGGGTCTTCTTCTCCCCGCCCCTTCTTCCTCGCGCTGCATCTCACCAGCCGCCATTTTGCGCGCTTGTGGAGCTTTGTCTCCACCGCTATTTCCTCCCCTCTTCGCGCGCAATCACGCGTAGTAACTCCCTCGATTGTCGCCGCACCCGTTTTTGGCCATCTCCCCAAATCTCGCGCACGTGTTTACCGGGACCCCGCAGTCGCCGCCGTGAACCCCGTCACCGATCTCCTCCTCTTGCCCCTCCCCATGGCCTATAAAAGGGAGCACGGTGAGCCCCCATTCCTCCTCATCCCGATCCCATCATCCATTCCTCCTCTCCCCTTGTATTTTGGCCAAATTTCATAACTCTTCGAACTCCTCCGCCGCCTCTACCGCTGCCGTCGACGACGCCCCGGCAACCCCGACCACACTAACGGCTTCGCTACATCGCCGCCTACCTGGTGCTCACGTTGCCTTCGCTGGAGAGTGATGGGAATGCCATTGCCGCCGTGCACCCAACTCCGTCGCCGCATTTCATCTCGCCGCCAGCCATCGCTTTATGCCCTTCCGCCGCCTTGGTGAGCATCGTGTTCGCCGTTCCCTCCTCTCTCCACTCATGCCCTCGCCGGAGGCTAACTCACCGCCGTTCACCAGCGAGATGGTTGCTGAGCCGCTGCTGGCTTTGAGCCGACGTGGCGCTGCCACATGGGCGCCACATCATCATCCTTGCACACGTGGCAGTGACATGGATGCCCAGTCACATGCCACATGGCTTTTCTTTTCCCTTACAAAAAGAATTCGGCCAGAAATTCTTTTTTGAGGGCTGACGTCATAATCTCGATTTTCCTTTAGGAAATTAATTCGGGAAAATCCAATTTCATCATTTCATGTTATTTAAAACTTCCCAAGGTTCATTCTCCTTCATACGAACTCCAATTTCATCAATTCAAATTTCTAAATTCATATAAAATCAAAATCTAGCTAAGTAAACTAAAATTATTTAATTTGGAGTTCATTTGAATTTTGTTTGAATTTGGCTTATTTTCACGTATAGAATTCGACGACTTCGAAGAGCCAGATTTCGAAGCCGTTTGAGAGCAACTAATTGAGCAAGGCAAGTTATACCTTTGATCATATTTGATCCCATTATTTAAAATTATTTAATTTCTGTTTTAAATTATTGCATGCTTATTTCTATACAGTAATTTAAATTCCTGTTTTAAATGATAGTTATGCCTAAATCCTTTGTACTGCCAATCTTGACATTGAAATAAACCTACCTTGACACCTTAGATGAAAATCTACTTTATACAATAGTATGAACTAGAACATTTTGAGAAAAATTATGCTTAGCCATGCTTAGACCAAAAATATTTGATTTGAGAATTTCAACCAAAAATAAAATGTTGTTTAAAAGTCTATGGCATTGGTTTGTCATGGAATATTTTGTAAATGATTTTGAAAAGAAAAAAGGAAAAGTTGGTTTGTACTTGGGCGAAATGGTTGATTGGTGGGTGTAGGTTTATGCAAGGGCTCAATCCGGGTATGGGTTGAAGCTTAGGGGTTTTGTGGATAGTCGCCCAAGTCAGTTAAGGACCGGTCTTCGAGCCACATCTTTCTAAGCCACATCGTACCACCACATGTCCTAAGTATGGGCGGGACCTGGCTGATTAATTTGCAATCCGTGGTCATTCCCTTCATATGTGGTGGGTAGTCATGTTATGACCTACGTTAGTCCCACCTGGTGTAAGAGGGGGCCACAAACCCGGTGGACGGTCAGTCCAAAGGGGGCGAAACCTTAGCGAGGGGGGACTACAGTGGAATGGCATATTGTAAAGACCTTGACACGTGCTCTAGACTGCTTACCTGAGGTAGCGAGCAGTGGCATAGATATATGCTGGACAAACTAGAGAATTCGTATCATGTGGGTAAAGCTGTAGAACCTCTCCAGAGTGTTAAGAACTATTCGAATAGCCGTGTCTACGGTCATGGACATGCTCAGCAAAGCCACTCAAAGTTAGACTTTGATTTTGTTTTGAAAAGACTTTATCAAATGGTTTATGCAAATGGAAAATTGGGCAGGAAGCCATGTGATAGGAGGGTATCCTTTACCGTTCTTGTGTGAATGTTATCTGACTATAAAATTGAATTTATAAAATGAATTTTAAGTTATAGAATAACCGCTTTGGAATTTAGTACAAGTGTTTAAAGAAAACATTGCTTTATGCAAATTCAACCAATAAGCCTTCCTTTGTTATACCCTTGTATGCATGCATTCAATCTGTTACTTGACGGGTGCAACTTGCGAGCATAGTAGTTGTGCTCATACTTGCTTTATGCAAACAAATTTCAGAGGAGAAGGACTTTGCTACCGGTGTGGATCTCGACGACTGGGCCGCTACCCTAGTCGATTGCTTGTGGCAGATCAGCTAGACTCCACTACTTCTTCGTCTTCCGCTGTGTTCTTTACTGTTGGCTTGTAAGCCTCTTTTGTAATAAACTCTGTTGATTATTAGTAAAGTTATGCGATTTATGGATGTTACCATATTTGTTTAACTGTGTGAACTAGCTACTAATCATGGGACTAGTTCAGAAATGCACAGAGGATTTGGGACGTTAATCCCAGGTCCGACATTCTGTTTCCTTGTCACCAGCATTGATGGCCTACCAGGCCATACTGTACGAGTACCTCTTCGGTTGTACGTTGGCGGATGCTACGGAAGGACACTGTTTCAACAGTGTCCTCACTCATCTGTCTAAGGATTTGCCAGAGCAGGTGACGGCCACCTTCCGCCATTTTGACATCCTCCTCCGTCGCATCTTTCGAGTGATATCCCACTTTCGGCGAGTTAACTGTGTCATCGACGTGGTCCCCCACAACGATGTTGCACATCTCCAGGAAACTTGCCATCATTTCGACTGCTTAATCGAGGCGGTGGGCGACCGAGTCGACCATGCTGAGACCCCTTGAGAAAGGGAAGAGAGCCTATAGGCTCAATTCTTCTTGATTCAACTGTCCAAGGGTCTTCGGGAGACACTCGAATGAGCATATCAGTGGGTGGACGCATTCCGTGCTTCGTTCGCTAATGATCACGAACTGTTTGATACCGACGCCGTTGCCTACGAAGTTTTGAAGACAGAGATAGCAGCCTACCTCCGCCACTAGAAAAACTTTATTTATTTAGGTTTCTACTTTTTTTTAATCTTTGTAAGAAGCGACTGGCCACCTCTTTGGCCATATGTAAATTCCAAAATGAAAAACAAAATCTAGTTTAGAGGTGAAGTTACTATAGTATATGTTGAACTATATATCACAAACGGTTTAGTGGAACAAATATCCGTTTGTGATGTGTATCATAGTTAAAGCATATTTTCAGCAGTATTTAAATGACAAAATTGACATATAAACATGTAATTTCTTCATGTCATGTAAATGTATACATGATAATATGCTCTAAACATAGAACTTGAGAACAACCATATCACAAACAGTTATATTATGGAACCGTCTGTGATAAGTATCACTGATGGTTCCATAATAGAATTGTCTGTGATATCTCTTTATTAGTAGGAGCCCACTAGGGTTTGCGCCATAACTCGTCACTCCCTAGTCCCCAGCGCCATTACTCTCGCCCGTTCCCCTCCCCACCAGAGTGCCCCCAACCTCAACGCCGCCGCCCTTGACATCAACGGGTGTTGCCCAAGTCGTGCCTTCTCCTCGACTGCCTCCGATGTCGCTTCTTCTTCCCATCATCACGGTTAGACACCACTTGTTCATCGCACAAGATACTCTTAAGATAGGAGTGTCTTCAGCAAGGCCACCGCTAGAGACAACCACGCTGATCGCCGCCCGCCACCACCAATCGACTCCCTCACCAAATTCACCTCCCCACCGCCAGATCTGCCTTCCCCTCTTTGTCCCGTTCCCCTAGTGTGCGTGACCCTAGCTACCTCTCCACCGACCTCCCCCGACTACCTCTCCACCGACCTTGACGCCGCCATCCCCGACATCGATGACTCTGCCCGAGTCGCGTCTTCTCCCCGACCCCTATGCATCCTTGTGCTCGGCTCTGACCGGCTGTGGTTTGAGGCCCAGTTATTTGGGGTTTCCTGCTTCCTAGACTCAATCCACCATTCCCCCACTTCCTCATTCTGTTATTTTAGTTTCATGCATGATCTTGTTTTGGTTTACTGATGTGAGTTGATTATTTACTGATGTGGGTTAATTTATTGATTAAGCATGGTAAATGAAATGGAGGTGGGTTAATGCATGGTGCGTGTGTTTCGCAGATTAAGGTCAAGACCGAGGTAACTACTCCCCTCTACTCTCAATTGCTTTCCCTCCCATTGCTCTATGATGTAAATTGAGGGCTATTGGTGTATGTATTCTATGCATCTTGCTTAGTTCATGCTGTTGGTTCAGATTAACAAAAATGAATGGGGCAAAATGGTGGGTTTGGCAATGCTCTCTGATGGATACTGAGGGTTATTGATGCAGGTTGTTTGTGCTTGGTTGGCTTACATGGGATGTGGTTCGGATGGGGTAAAACATCAGTTTGTACACATACAATTTTTTGTATGTGTAACTAATCTTATGGTATGTTCCTATATGGTATTCTGCTTTTAAAAGCTGTAATTAACTTTTCAGATTTGTAAAGGTTAGGTTAATTTGTATAGCTACAATTAACATACAAATTTCTGGAATTTTTACCTAGCTTGTGCTTCTGATCATCAATTATTTATTAATTGGTGTGTATTCTATTCCAAAACAAGACCAATTGAGTCAAAAACTACTACAATACCTCTTCACTTGTCTCTTGCCATTCATTTCAACTTTGTCAGTGTAACCGTGGTAATGCCGGTCAAGTTCTCCTCACTTGTGTCCTAAGCACGCCCTATCATTCCATTCTTGATATCTCTATAAAGTCTCCAAGTGGCTTGTGCCTTTCGCTTGTATATATATATATATATATATATATATATATATATATATATATATATATATATATATATATATATATATATATATATATATATATATATATATATATATATATATATATATATATATATATATATCACATCATATACATTGATGATACATATTTTTCGAGCACATCCACATCCACACCACTTTCAAGTTTGAACATGGTGTGGACGCCGCAGTATCTCGATCGGGCTGTGTCTTCATGTATAAGCAACTAATCATTCCTTGATGTCAAGTCCATTACCTATCAACGACATCCGTAATTGTATGTCCACGACTCTCTCGGCAAACTCGCTTTAAACTTGCGTGCTCGATGAAGTTGCCCGTGGTCGCTATCTCATCCTCCTCACGCACTCTAAAGTGGTCAAGGACTACTTAACAATATATACATATACATACATATATATATATATATATATATATATATATATATATATAGGAAAATAGGTTAGTACTACCGAGTACGTGACTCGGCTTATCCATCAGAGATCTAACGATCGCATCACGATACTTCGCCATCGGGTGCTAAAGCTTCGTGGTATGGGAAGAGAAACCCGCTTATGCGCCCCTTCGCTCTCGATTTCCATGGATGGATCTCGCTACCGCCTTCCTTCGTCAGCCGATTTCAACCGATTTTCCCGGATGGATTTGACGATCCTTACCACATCGGAGAATAATCGGTAAATCTTCAAGCTTGTTTAGATCCTCCGATTTTCTTGGGCTTTCTTCACCTTGATATCTCCGGCGGTGCGGATGTTTCATCCGATTTCCATGGACATCAATAACCTCGGTTTTTTGGTGTGGTGAGGCTGTTTCGATTGTGGCTGCGCAAGATCTCCAGTCGATTTGAACTCCGACGGTGCGGATGTTTCGTCCCAAGAGGCGGCCACCGGCGAAAGCGGCGAATCGGGCGAGGCGAAAGCAAGCGGTCATCGGGCGAACGCGGCGCGGAGGCAGCCAACATGGGCAGCGGGCGAGGCGGCACCGGCGAAGCGCGGGCGAACGGGCGAGGCGGGCAGTGGCCACGGGCGAGGCCGATCGGTGGAGGTGCGATGTCGCCCCAAGACAGTGGCTCCGCCCGCCCGGCCGCTCTAGGGCTCCAGCCGGTCCAGCCCAAAGCGCCACACGGCCGGGCGACGGTGAGGGGTGACGGTGCTCCAGCTCCAGGTGCCGCGCCGGCGCGACCGGGCGTCGCTGCTCCGCGCCTTCCGCCTCCCCTCCTGGTTCGAATTTCAATTGTTTTGATCCATGGTCTGAATTTAGAGCAACATCTTAGTTGACTGTACTGTGGTGAATATATGATCTTTTCAGTACTTACTATTACTTATCCAGAAACCCGTGGTAATGATCACATACATTGTTTTCATCTAATGCGCACTCTACTTATCTTCTGCTGAGTTCAAATAAAAGTTTGGAATGACAAAGGAATAAAAGTTTGGAATGAAAAAGGAAGCATTTAGCAAGCTTCCGAAGTGGAAGCAGAAAAGACTGAAGATCACTCTTCAACTTTTTTAGCCTGATCTTATGTTTCAAATTCCTTGTTTAACCATTGAGCCAAAGAGCTATTTGATGATACGAGTCCTGTTCTGTATGCCTGAATAGCCCTTGGCAGTCATGGATTTGATGCGCTTGGTTCTAATCCATGGTATATATACTCCAATTCATTGTATATACAAACACAAGGGTATACATACTCCGTAAAACACAGGTGCCGATCTCAGAAATGAAAATTTTATAATCTACATACTCCATGGTATATATACTCCCATTCATCATTCATGGTATATACGAACACATTGGTATACATACTCCCATTCATGGCAATTTGACTAGGGGGTATGTACAAACTCTGTGGTATATATACTCCCAAACATGGTATATATATACTACTTTTTATGTAATCTACATACTCCATGAATATTACGTGCTTCAAAAAAAAATCCAACAAAGGCTAATGGAAGCGGTGACCATTGATGCTAGGCTTCCTAGTTGCTGCAATTCTTCATATAATTTAGAGGATATACTCCTCTCACCACGCCAAGTGCATGTGCAGATACTCCTTAATGGAAGTTGTGACCATTGATGCTAGGCTTCCTAGCTGCCATGCAATTCTTCATAAAATTTAAAGGATATACTCCCTCTCACCTGGTCAAGTGCATGTACAGATACTCCCATTCATGGTATATACAAACACATTGGTATGCATACTCCCATTCATGGCAATTTGACCAGGGGGTATGTACAAACTCCATGGTATATATACTCCCAGTCATGGTATATATACTACTTTTTATACATAGATACTCCTTTCCAAACGAAATTATTCATACTCCTTATACCGTAGTAGATCTACTACTTTCAACAAATGATACATGAACCATGCACCAAAGAAATTGCTCAAACCTAGGAGATTGATTCATGTACTAATTTTAAAACAAGTTGTACTACTTTTTAGTACCATATACCGCTAATATTTGTGGAAGATGCCTCTTGGTTGCACATGCACCAACTATACTAATGAGATGATATTAGTATTATACTACTTTTGTGAGTGCATCCAATAAACACATCACGGAACGACGCCAACTATACTCCTAATAGCACGTCTTTGGTTCAAAATTTGAACAACGGGTCAACTTTTTCAGCTTGTCCATGCATGCGCTAATAGAAACCGATTATCACACGGGTTGATATTGGATCGAATACCATTAGTCAATAAAAACCCGATCAAGTTCACTTGAGTGTATGGTAGGATCATATGGGAGTATGTACTCCCTGAGTATAAGCAAGGCGTCTATATATATATATATATATATATATATATATATATATATATATATATATATATATATATATATATATATATATATATATATATATATATATATATATATATATATATATTACAGAGTTTCGAGAGACGGCTCACAAAACTATCTCGTGATGACGTTTTGAACCGCCCATGAAGACCTTTTCAGTAGTAGTGAATGCATGGCTAACAAGAGCCGAGGCTCTATGCTACAAGTTATTTTCAGCATTAAACAAAATTTATTTGCAATATCAATACATAGTATTTTGCAACAGAAGTTTAAAGAGCAGTTAAATAATAAAGGAATAACAAGTATGTAACTTGATAAATAACAATTCATAACCCTCCTTAGCTGTGATCAACATCTTATTCTTAGCCATAGACATGGCACTCAAGATGAACAACACCGAAAAATCCATCCCATCATTTCCCGATAAGATTGTTTTTTTGCAAAAGAAGAGACCATACCCGATGTGACTGCACTAAACATGCTCATGACCACGAGCACGGCTATTTAAATAGATTTACACTCTGCAGAGGTGTACAACTTTACCCACAGTATACGAATTCTCTAGATTATACGGTATCCATCGATACCACCGTACACAACATTATAACATGCAGTCTAGAGTACGTAATGAAGCCTTTACATCACCTAGTCCTAGCTTTGCACCAGGCCGATAATGACAACCCTCACTTCGATCCTGGGTACCTCCCGTCAAAGTAAGGCATTAACAGTAGTATCAACAAGCTTTGTTCCCAACGCCTCTGTGAAGGGAGCCCCTTCAAGCAAGCCTACCTGGTCATGCTCGTACTATTGTGGCCTACCAACATGCAAGGCTGGTCTTCAATGACTTAATTAGTTAAGGTCATCTCATACCAGCACATGTGGTTATATGCTTAGGCCTAGATTGGTGGAACCGGCGTTCGCCCTTAATTGACCCGGGCGAGGATCTCCCCTTGTCAGCATGCGAGAAACCCTCTCACATTCATCATTCATATTATAACTCGCCCACATCGTAATCTAGGATTTTATTTTTTTTATTTTTATAAAAAAATAATAGAGGCAACCCCTCTGTACCATCATTTCAAAATCTCCCAAATCATATTCAATATTTCATCCACTTTCAAATATTAGTAAAGACTAGAGCACAGCTAGGCATTTATGCGATACTTGCATTCGAAAAACTCAATTTTACATCATCTATTGCCTAAACTATACCATTATCGTAGCAAGAAGGACTAGATAGTAGAAAAAAGGGGGCCCTGGTTTCTGAGAGTTACCGGAGGGTCCTCGAAGAGGGGACCAGTTGCCAGGAGAATTGTGTATGTATTAAATGTCCTGAAAAACTGGTGTTGTCTCATTACATGGGGGTGAGGGCTATTTATAGCCTTCCGGCAAGATACATGAGATTACTGATCTACCCCTAGGAAAGTACTACCCGCACAGGGACTACAGAGTCTTTTTCTACCCTTATGCGTAGCCTCTGGCCCATGGTGGGCTTTCTTGGACTTGGCTCACCTAGTTGGTGTGCCCAGTCCATTCGTCTTCTCTTCCCTTCGCCTCCTGCGGGGTGGCTCCAGGCCGAGGGGGCCCCGAATGCCCCTGCTGTCCACGAGGTGGCCTTTTGGGGTGCCTGGTGGCCCCTGGGGAAATCCCATGAGACCTCCGAGCCTCCTCCGAAGCCCTTCCTGTGGCCTTCGGGCCCCCTCCTATTGTCTTCGGGCCCCCTTTGGGGCCCCTCTTGCAGCCATCGGGCCCCCTTCAGGGGCTCTTGCATTGTATGCTAGGTCGTGGGGGCCGATGGGCTACCCCTACGATAAGCCCCTCGCGATCGAGGTCCTGCTTCATCATGGCTAAAACCGCGCCTTTCTCCCAGAGGGTCCAAGCCCACCGTCCCCTTCGCCCTGGCGAAGCACTGTTTGGACAGATCTTGGTGTTGTGTGGGTTGGCCTCAGACTCATCCTCGGCAGGCGCGTGCTGTTGTTAGTTAATGCTGTTGGCACTTGTCCGGATATGGCGCGCCGATCAGCATTGATGGTGCCCCTTTGGAGGGTGTGCGTAGTGGGTGGGGGCTGTGCATCATAATGGTGCTGGCAGGGTTGCTTTGTTGCTGCTACGTGTCATGTTTCTATTGGTCTGTGGCTCTTCGGCGCTCCCTATTTTGTTTGTTTGTGCCCCTGGTGGGTATAAATAAGGGTCTCCCCCGCTCTTATCGCATTTTATTTTGGTTGCCAATTGAACTTCCCAACGCCCTTCCTTTTTGTGGTGCTAGCGAGTCACGAGGGTTTGTGCTGTGGGCTTCGACTATGACGAAGTAGAACAAGGAGGGTGGTGCTGAAGCCTCATGTACGAGCGATCTAGGGAGATCTACATGACGAACCTTGTTCTCCGGACCCTCGTGGATGAGGGCAAGCTAGAGAGCCTGGCGAAGGTCCGTGCTCCTAGGTAGGAGATGGTGCTAGTGCCCCGGCCGGACGTGGCGGTGGTCTTCGTTGCTTTCCTTCATGCTGGCCTTCGGATTCCCTACATCGAGCTTGTCTCCATGATTCTCCAGCTTTACTGGTTGGAGTTGGTGCAATTGATGCTGAACTCTATCGTAAAGCTGGGGGTCTTAGAGTGGATGCTGAGATCAGCTAGGGCTACTGGCGAAGGGTGCCTGTTCGCTTATCTACATGACGGGTGCTACCAACCGAAGAAAAAGCATGGGCGAGACACTTAACTTTGGCAGTGTCATTTTCCAGCCCAAGGCGCGGTGCCAAATGTATGTCCCTACACTGGCAGCGTGCAACCGTTGGGAGATGGACTAGACGCGGAGGTGGTTTTACCATACTTGTCCAGCAAAGGATGGTCTCCAATCTCGGGGTGGGTCGATACAACTTATCGCTGCTCTCGAGATTGTCCTTACCTCTATGGAGGAGGCCCTCCTCCATTTTCTGCTGGACACGACGAAGTGACTCTCCACCCAGGACCCGGTGGAGGAGTTGTGTGCCTTCGGGGTCTGGTCTTTGGCCAAGGGGTGGAGCGTGGAGCTTAGGACTCCAAAGTCTGGGCTCCCGACTCCAAAGTCCGGGCTCTCGACGCTTACAGTGAAGGTACATTTTTCCATTTTCTCTCTCTCCCTACTATGTTTTGTGTTTTTTAGGTTAATGAGAACCTGGTTATGTGCTGGTAGCCGCGCCCATTGCCGAAGCAGCGTGCGCCCCAGAGATGCCCTTGGGCCCTTATACGGGTGAAGAGCATGAGAAGCGTCGTTTGGTCATGAGGGAGGCGTGCCTGAATCGCGCGTATGTCATCTCAGTTCACCTTTCTGACCGTCCAGACCAGGACACGGGGATAAAGAAATGTGCTCGTGTGCCTGAGGTCGATGGAGTGGGGCCGATTGTGGTGGCTCCCCTGCGTGTCACTAGTCCCCATGATGCTGGTGCTTCTTCCTGTTCTACGGGTGACGTGATAGAGTGACCAACGAAGATGGTGGCCGAAGGAATCCCGGAGCGGGTGGAACGCTCCGAATCCAGCAACTCTTCGTCTAATGAGCGTGCTATTTCACCAATGGAGGGCGCCAAAGCGAAGATCGAGCGTACTGCGGTGGAGGTAGCTGAGGCGGTAGGCATGTTTGGTGTAACACGTCTTGCTGTTGAGGAGTCGTCTAGTGTCGACACCCCTTCGCAGGTTTACAGAGGAGGCGTCGAAGTCACTGAAGATGCCCCTTCTACCCTGTGGTTTCCCGTTGGTATGTATTCTGCTTTTTTATTTTAGTGCTGGGGTGGCGGTCTGACTCTTATCGACGGTGCAGTGGTGAGTGACACTAGTGGCAAGTCTGGTGATGGTGGCTCCACTTTGTTAGGTTCCAAGGCAGAGCCATTGCCCCCGTTCGCCCCAGCTGCTATGGGTGCGGTGGACCTGGGCCCCCTCTACCGTGCTGGCTTTAGGGTCAGCGAGGGCGTTGCTGGGGTTTGTGGTGCGGTTGCTGACTTCGCTGCCCCAACCCTTGTTCGGGAACTCTTCCAAAAGACGTCGCTGAAGGACATGTTCTGAAGTGTCGAGGCGAATGCTACGAAGGTTGGTTTTTCCCTAGGTATCCCCACTTTTCGTCCTCTCCCTTTCCCGTTTTGACGTCCCGCTGCCTGTGTAGACTTTGATGCTGTCGCGGGCAATTGACGATGATATTTCTCGAGGCTTCACTGAGATTCAGAAAAGGATTGATGCAGAGCATGCCCAGAGTGGGGCCCTGAGTGCTAAGTGTGACTCCCTTGTTGAGAGGGTGAAGACCTTGGAGGCTCAGGTGGCAGGCCTAGAAGCGGAGCGCACTACCCTTCAGGGCGATGTGCAGACTCTGCGGGGCATCCGAGTAGTTCTTGACGATGAGGTCTAGACGGAGCGGGAGCTGTAGAACTCCGTTGATCTTTCTGTCTGTTGGGCCATGGAAGCTCTCGAGGGGGCCGTGACGAAGCTTGGCACCTTGCCTCCTCTGAGGCGTCACCGGCCAGCAAAGATGGACATTACAATGGAGTGTCTCTGGCGCGCTGGGGAAGTGTGCCTACCAGCAGCTCATGCGTACGGTGATCATTGCGTGAAGGTCACTTGGTCGACGACCCTTGCCTCTCTTCACAAGGCGGGGTGTGCTCATATGGATGCCCTCTCTGCTCGGTCCGTTGCGGTGGTAATTGCCGAGAAGGTTGCCGACAAGATGCGCCAGACATGGAAGGTTAGCAAAGTCCTTCTGCAGGACTTCGGGGCGTTGCGCGGTCAAGAAGCTGCGATGGAGTCCTTCCGGGTGGTTCAGGCTCAGCAGGCGAGGCTAGCAAGAGGGGGTCCACCCATGGAGATAAGGTGTGACCCCTGCTTGCTTGAAGCGGCTCAACTTTTTTTTAGATTATTGCTGTTAGATACTTAGGGTCTTAGTTTACTTGTAGTTGTCCCCGCTTTGCTTTTGTCTGTTGCGCCTTAGAGCGGTTTTTGTAGAGGAGGTTGATTTTTTTTTTGTAATGACCTCTGTTTTTAATGAAATGAGATTTTCGAATGCTGCTTGCGTTCCTATCTTTGGTTATTTATACCTGAACTTGCTGGCCTACGCAGAGTGAATAGCGGCTATTTAAATGCCACGCTCGGCGGGGTCCCCGACCCCCCGGAGGGTGGGGGAGTAAGGCCATGGCCGCTACATGGGGGTCGAAGGATGAGCGTAGTCTCTTTTCCGTCTGGCCCCTGCGGGTTTGCTACCGGGATGCAGTGTACCACGGCACTAAGTGGTAGTGGTGGAAGAAAGCGAATCTGGGTGGCTCCATGGAGGAATTTTGGCTTTCTCGAGAGCATAAAGCGGCGATGGCGCGCGACAAGATACGAGCTTTTTGGGGGTTGCCAAGCTCTATGGCGAAGGGAGCGGATTCGCCAACGAGGGACTCCCTAGGAGGCTTGTGTGATTGGAGCGTGGAGGGGAAGTACCTTAAGTTTATGGGGACGGGGCCCTCTAACAAGGACTTGCTGGAGTGGGCGACGCGTACGGAGGTATGGGACTTCATCTCATAGCTATGCCACGGCCGAGCCGTGTGTTATATGTTGTATTGTGGTTGTGCAGCGTGGTTGAGATTTGTATATTTATTTTTTTTATTTTGTATTATTGTTTTATATTTCATATGTTTTTAGTCGAGCCCCCTCCCCCCGTGTATGTATCTGCTATGCGCGGAAGCGATGAATAAAGCTTGATCTTTATTGTGCACGAAGCGTGCTTTTTTTGGGTGAGGGACGAGGCCTCTCGCCGTCCCCTCTATATACTTTTTTCGTGAGGGGGAGGCGAAATCTCACGCTGTCCCCCATATTTTTTTTAGATAGGGCTCCCGAGGAGCCTTACCTTTTTTGCGAGGGGGAGGCGAAGCCTCGCACCATCCCCCAAACATTTTAGATAGGGCTCCAGAGGAGTCCTTACTTTTTTGCGAGGGGGAGGCGAAGCCTCGCGCTGTCCCCCATACTTTTTAGATAGGGCTGTGGGGCGAAGCCTCGCACCGTACTCCATACTTTTTTAGATAGGGCTACAGGGGAGCCCTACATTTTTTGCGACGGGGAGGCGAAGCCTCGCGTCATCCCCCATACTTTTTATATAGGGCTCCGGAGGAGCCCTTCCTTTTTTGCGATGAGGAGGCAAAGCCTTGTATCGTCCCCCATACTTTTTAGATAGGGATCCGGAGGAGCCCTACCTTTTTTGTATGCTCGTGCCTACGGAGGGCATCGGTGTGCACCAGGGATGTAGGCCATGTGCGGTGACTTCATTTATCCACTCATGGCTGCGGAGGACATCGGTGTGCACCGGGGCTGTGGGCCATGCGCGATGACTTCATTTAGACAGTCATGCCTGCGGAGGACATCGGTGTGCACTAGGGCTGTGAGCCATGCACGGTTACTTCGTTTATACAATCATGCCTGCAGAGGGCATCGGTGTGCATCGGGGCTATGGGCCATGCATGGTGACTTTATTTATACACTCATGCCTGTGGAGGGTATCGGTGTGCACCGGGGCCCTGGGCCATGCGCGATGATTTCATTTATACACTCATGCTTGCGGAGAGCATCGGTGTGCACCAGGACTATAGGCCATGCGCAGTGACTTAGTTTATACACTCATGCCTGCAGAGGGTATCGGTGTGCACCGGGGCCGTGGGCCATATGTAGTGACTTCATTTATACACTCATGGTTGCGGTGGGCATTGGTGTGCACCAGGGCCGTGGGCCATGTGCGGTGACTTCGTTTATACACTCATGCCTGCGGAGGGCATTAGTGTGCACCGGGGCCATGGGCCATACGCCGTGACTTCGTTTATACACTCATGCTTGCGGAGGGCAACTGTGTGCACCAGAGCCGTGGGCCATACGCGGTGACTTCATTTATACACTCATGCCTGCGGAGGGCATCGGTGTGCACCAGGGCCGTAGGCCATGCGCGGTGACTTTGTTTGTACACTCATGCCTGCGGAGGGCATCGGTGTGCACCGAGGATGTAGGCCATACGCAGTGACTTCGTTTATACACTCATACCTGCGGAGGGCATCGATGTGCACCGGGGCCGTAGGCCATGTACGGTGACTTCGTTTATACACTCATACCTGCGGAGGGTGTCGGTGTGCGTTGGGGCCGTAGGCCATGCGCGGTGACTTGTTACTGCTTCTTTATTGAACTAGGCAAAATGCCTAAAGGTTGTACATTTGTTCGTTTTACATGCCCCCGTTGTACAAGATCAGTAGGGAGCGGTTTCCCAAGTGCAGCTGGTTTTTGAGATGGTGCTGAGGATAAAACTTTTGGGGGCTCTTCGCATTCCACGTGTGGTCCAACTGTTGTCCCTCCGTTGTCGCAATGTAGAAGGAGTCGGCCCGTGTGCTGCGGGTGATGATTTACGGTCCCTCCCATTTGGACTCTAGATTTCCCATGGTCACGGGATTTGTGGCTCGCTTAAGAACCATGTCGCCTGGTGCTAGGGGCTGAATCTTGACTTTTCGGTTGTACGCCCGCTCGGCACCTTCGCGGTACTTGGACATGGTTGATATGGCCTATACACGGTGTTCTTCGAGGAGGTCGAGGGAGATTGTAATATATCGTTTAAACATAAAATAAATAAGTGATTAGTACTAAAATTAAATAGAATTAGAAAGGGAAAATTCAGAACTTTGGAGGATTTTTTAGAACTCGGGCTTTTGGCCCATAGCTCTTTGGACCCATGTGGGGGAAACCAAACCCTAGCACCCCCATGTACTGTAGCATGCCCAGGGGGTACTGTAGCACCACCGCTACTGTAGCACGCCCCTCTCTTGCATGGTGGTGCCCCCTCTCCTCTGTTGCTTCTCCATTGTTGCCGACCAAGGAAAAAGAAGGAGGGAGCCTCCTTCGTGTGCTGCCGGCCAAGGGAGAGAGGGAAGAGTATGTGCTCGTGGGGGATTTTCTTTGAGTTTCAGCGGGTCTTCAAGGGTGATCTTCAATTATTCGTTGATTTGTTTAGTCCTTTTCTATGCGATTGTTGTTGAATAGCATATTGTGTTCCTGCTGGAATTGACCCAAAGATCTGTAGACTTTTTGTTCAGTAGGTCTACACCAGATCAATGCAAAATCAAAGGTTAGGGCCTGGTACAGAATTGTGGGGAATGTCATTAGGTTTCTGTAGGATCTAAGTTCACTTCATTTGGAGTTCTAGTTTGGGAGATATGATAATTTCTTTACTGCTGTCCAGAAACCTTGTCAAATTATAGCAGTCGTAGTAATTGATAAATAAGAATTTTATAATTGCCGAATCAGGGATGTCTCCCAACATGACTTTTGTAGGAAATTAACTTAGATTTCCATATTGTTAAAGAACATAATTTTTGGTTCAGCCAATTGAATGTTATAACTATTCTTTTGCTGCTGTCCATTTTGTTTGTCAGTTTCTGATAGTAGGTTTTCATCTGTATGTTAGATTCAGTTAAATGCAGAATTAGGAGATCTCGCCAACTAAGTTTTTTGTAGATGATTTCGTACTCTTTCCAGAGAGACTGAGTATGTCTTTTTATGATTAGCAGATGGAGAGTTATGAATTTTAGAAGGGTCGCTGTCTAGTTTAGGTTTGTAGCTAGTTCGTTGTCATATTTGATTAGATTAAATAATTGAACCATAGGTTTTGGGAATGCGGTTGAGAGCATTGCAATTAGCATTGTATTACCTTGTCAAGCTTGTTTTGAGTAAAAATGCTTGTTGTAGGAGGAGTGGCTTCGAGGTTAATTTGCACCTTCTCTACCTTCCAATTTGTTGCAATGCGAAAGGCAAGTATAGATTGAAATAACTTGAATGTTTGTTTGGTTCAAATCGTTTGTATGAGTATGTCATGGTTGAATTCTATGGATGATGAGTAATTCCGTTCTTACATGATTATGTTCATTGTTGATATCAATTCGCTTCTATGAGAGAATGCAATTGTTTAGTCATTTCATTTCATTCATTCATGCCTCACCCACGGGAATGGGTAATGAAAGTCCCATCATTCCAATATGGGAAAATAAGTCCCATCATTCCAATATGGGCAAATGGACCCCTGTATGAAAGATTCTTCATACGGGTCTTGGATCCCCGTATTTTGATAATACGGGCCTGAGTGAACACCGACGGGTGTTCACTGGCTATACCAGTATATGCAGAAAAGAAGTGGTTGTCATTTTCATACTTGCATCCAATGCATCACATTTTCTCATGTATTCGAAATAATGTGAACGACCTGTCTTGATTCAATGTTTCATATGTTATTCAATTGTATTTATTGAGTCGTGGACTCACTTTTGCAAATCTTGTTTTGTTCTAGGTGATCCTTGAGGACGACACGCTTTGGGGGAAGGGAATAGTCCACAAGAAGAAAGTCACTATATCACTTATTTCACAATTTAAATAATAATTCTGTGACTATCTTTTATTTGAGAACTATGGATTGTAATAATTAGTTTCATGATGTTTTCTATTGCTCATCCTTAAGCTTTACTTACGCTAGTTGATGGTTTAAGTTTTTTCCGGATATATTCATGATTTTGTTCCTCTTGAATGAAACATTATAATATGAAATTTAGAGTTTACATGCTTGCTGAAATTTAGGTTATTTAATGTAACAGTACCTTTGTGTGTTGAAGTTTAGCTGTCAGTAGATGTTAAAATGTTGGAATCAATTCTTATTGTTGATTTATGTTAGAAGTATAGGTAGCATCTTGGCTTTCGCATAGCCAGGGTGTTACAGTGATCTCCCACCTTACCAGGTCAGCTTTGGTTGTTGCTCGGAGGGACGTGGTTGTGAATTCCTCCGGGGTCATGGCTTCGTCGCCAAAGAGGAGCTTGAATGGGGAGAAGCTTGTAGTCCCTTTGGGAGGCCTACGAGGCATTGTTTCAGGCCCTATAGTCAGTTGCCATTGGTCCGCTCGACTGCCCTGTTGGACTCGGGGTGTCCGACGGATGCGAAGCATATTGTTATACCTAGGTTTTGGCAAAATGCTCGGAACGCCGATAAGTCGAATTGGGTGCCTGTAATACCCCAAAAATTAAATCGGGAGAGAATAAATAAATCGGGAGAAAATAATTAAATTGGAAGAATGTTTCTTTTAGCAAAGCGATTGAACAGGAGAAAGAGGGGGTTTTAATGTAATACTGCGATTTATTCTACGAATGAAAGCGTTCAAAAGAGAAATTTGACATAAAAAGGGGGGTTTCTGCAGTTCTTCGGCAACTTGGACCTCAGGCCTTGGCCCAAGAGGCCCATGAGGGGCCGGCCACCAATAAAAGGAAGGGGGAACCCTAGCCGCACTGTAGCTACAGTACCGCCGCGACTGTAGCCCGACTACTGTAGCACACCACTCTCCACCATGGTGGTGCCTCCCTTCCTCGCCGTCGGTGCTCCCTGCTGCCGATCAAGTGAAGAAAGGAGAGGAGATCACCTTCGTGGGGAGAGTTCATCGTCTTCCTGCGATTCTATAAGGGTAACATCGCGTGTTCTTCGCTGGTTGATGTGTATTAGTTGCAATTGATTTCGTTTGGTAGATCGAGTAATCAACAGTTAATAGATCGTGTTCTGTCTAGTAGATTGAACGATGGTTTTCATGTCTTTAGATGTAGAATCTGGGGATCCAACCTGTTAGAGATAGTTTGTTTATGTCATTAGCTTTCCGTGGCCGCCAAGAACGCCCAAATCCGATTAACGGTCAGCAAGTTATGAATTCTTTAGTGTCGCTGTCCTGCTAGTCTGTTAGTTTTCTGACAGGTTGTAGAAAACTGGGTTAAGCTATTAGTTAAAGACGAAATCAGAGGATCTTGATATAATACAAAATGTAGATAATTTCCATAACTTTCCAGAAAGCTAAAGAACTCAAGATTTGGATATTCGTAGCAAAAGTTATGGTGGTTTTAGTGCACTGTCCAGAGAACCCGACGTGAATTTTGATGTCTGTTAAATTGGCTTGGTAGGGGAATTAGATGTCCGATTCGGAAGGGACCCTCAACTAGATTTAGTTGGGTAATTTAATTACCTTTCTAGAAAATCCAAGAGCACCTTATTTGGACCCCTGTAGTGAAAGTTATGAATTTTATAAGTTGACTGTCCACTAAGGGGACAGATCGACGTTTAGGAATTTGGGGTTGGGATCGAGTAGACGCTTTTGCGAGTTAGAGAGCGTTGTTATATAGTTTGTTTTGGTCCGCTACTGTCGTCTTAGCTTGCAATATAATTATTTATTCAGGTGGTGGACGGGTCCTGGGGGCAGCACCTTCTGTACATCCCTCATTCTCTCGCGGTTAAGGCAAGTGTAATTATGGATCTAATAGTCATTATCAAATGGCATTGATTGATAGTTTTTATAATTATTTGTATTGTTCATGATTGATATGGTGATATGATTGGTACAGGTCATGATTCTAGTATGTTGAGTTATGTATTAAGTATGAATGTTTGAAAGTTGTGAAGTACCTGATTATGAGCTTTTGTAGTATCAATAGAATATTCGTATGCAATGTAGTTGTGGATGCATGTTTGTATTAATTTGAGAATTCATACATATGCATCATGTTGGCTTATTGAAGTCTTGGTCATGTGGTGACCAAGCATCTCTTGAGGTCCCGTCATGTTAATGACGGGTTAAAGGTCCCCATGCTTGTAAAGCATGGGCTTTGGTCCCCATACTTGCGGAGTATGGGCATGGTCCCCGTGCGGATGGCACAGGCATGGGTGTGCATCGACGGATGCGCACTTTGCATTACCGGTAAAATGCAAAAGGGAAAGAGAAGGATAAAGATCATTTTTGAGCATATTGCATTGCATGTGTGTGTAAAGCATTCGATATGTGATTTTGAGAAGTATAGTTGATGAATTACATGCTTATATGCTGTTGATGCCATTTATTATACTTGCTGAGTCTTTGGACTCACCCCTTGTTGTTTGTTGTGTTTTAGGTACCTTTATGAGATCAGCATGCATGGGGGAAAGGAAGGACTAGACTAGTTGCACATTTGCACGATCTACTCACAATGGAATAAAAGAAAATTTAATTTGTAGATGGATGAACTACTTAAAGTACTCCTTATGATTATGGCTTGTTTGGAGTAGACCGTAATAAATGAGTAGAAGTTTTGGATGCTCATGATCTTTTAATTAGATGTTTAGTTGCTATGGATGTCATGGTAATGAATAGCCAGTTTTGATTATGTCCTGATCTTATTGCAAGTTGGAATATCATTATATATCATATCTATTTGTTGGAACCTCGGTATAGTAATTATACAAAGGAGGTTCTGCTGAATTTTGTAAGGTGTTTAGTTTAGTTATGTTTAATTTATTATTTGGTAGCATTCCGGCCTTTGTTTGGTTGGGGTGTTACGCTTGGTATCGAGCGGGCTTTAGGTGCGTGGTAATTGAATAATTAAATTGACACACGAGGCACGATGAGGATGGGAATGGGTGAAGCATTGCATTTACGCTTCCGCTATGTTGTATTTATGATTACTGTTATGAGATGATATATTATATCTATATTATAATACTATAGATATTATGTGTGGGGATAACCCATGTTGAGAGGTTGAGGTCGTGGTTGTGGCCCTGGGCTGTACCAGGTTACACCACCGTTAGCGGTATGAGAATATGAAGGTGGTTACCTCAGATATCTTAGATTAGGAGTTGATAGTGAGTATCTCTAGAAGAGTTGTCCTCTTCTTTGACTTTGAATTTGGTCAACTCTAGTCCAGTTGGGCTCGATGAGTTTCTCTTGGGTTATTAGTTCATTACGGTTGATGGGCTGCTTTGAGAAGGATTAATATGCTACCTTTGGCTTAATTGTCCCGTAAAGCAATCGTTGTTTTCCCAACCGATGAGTTATTCTTGCGGTTGATGAACTTGTTTGATTGTCAAGTTTGACATTTGTATTGGAGTTTGTCTTTCTTATTGGAAATCATGATCCAATTATTTTGCTTGATGATTTGGATAATGAAAGTTTCCTTTTGCAAGTCCTTTAATGCATGTAAGCTTTGACCCAAGGTATCTCTTTTGGGTAATTTGTGTGTTGAAGTTGAATGTTTCTCTTTTATGAAAGAAAACGTTCAAACCTTTAGCGACGTCTTGTTGTGGTTTATCGAGAAGATATAATCAAAGAATTTAATGGTGGTGTTATGGGTTATCAAGTTGAGTCTGTAGTGTGGTGCATATTTGATCTTAACTAAGATCCTTGGACGGGAAGTTGTTTAATTTGATGATGTCTTGTAGTAGCTCTTGATGAACTGTGTTTAAGGGTATGGCTATACCCAATTGATGTTAAAGAAGTTACTATAAGTGTGAGATATTGATGATTTGGTCTGATCATTAAGATTGTAGGATTTGTTAAATTTATTGGATAATTCGGTGTTATAGGTCCCAATGGATTAATCTATCTATAGTGATGGTTATGTTAAGGATGTGATTGAACGATGGCTTAGAGGATAGTTATCTTGTAATTTTTCATAAGTTGACTACTTGATGATTATACTTAATTGCTAGATTGAAATATGTATATCAGATTAGATGAATGTTGAGGTAGTATTTTGTGAAACCCGGAGATTATAGGAGATGATGTTATTGAAGCTTTAATTAAACTCTGAGCACATAATGGAATGTTGACTCCGTGTTTATAAATGGATATGTGACTGTAAATAGTAGTATGACCCTATTTGCATATGTGATAAATACAATGGTCAATTGTCAATGATAGTTGAAGTGTGTGTTGAGCAACACTTATGGTTGAATGGATAAATGAATAAGTGGTCTCGGATAGTGTGCCTTGCGAAATTGTTATTTGATAGCATGATTTCGATAAAAGAGGTTTGTTTCAATCTTGTGTTTTGCGTCTCCTTTAGAGAGGTTTACGATGGGATAGTAGGCTATGAGGATTCTCATTAATAGTGTATTATCTCATTGTTAGTGTGATTATCAGTAAGGGATTATGAAGATGATATTGAATGTTTTGTGTAAAGGAATTGGGTCGCTCGCCTGATATGGATTAAATGAAAATGCTTCTAGTTTCGCATTTGTGATCTTTCAGACCTCGCGTTGATATGGTAGTTGAAATTATTTTGAGCAAAGTGTCGTGCTGAGAGGTTTTATTAGTTCCTCATCGGTTGATATGTTGTGGTCTTGAAATCTCTTCTTGTTGGAGTTGGCATGGTGATGCTATAACCAACGAAAGTCGTTTTCTTTGTTAAAGGAAAGAGTGAAGTAGAATAATTTGAGATTTAAGTCAAGTTTTGTAACTTACAGGTTATCGATTGTTTTGCCTAAACTTTCGATTTGCAGTGAGTTTCGAATCCCAAAAGCAATGTTTTATTCTCGGTTGAGGTTTGATTTTCTCTGCTTGTGGGACGTGTGCCCTCATCTATGATCTCATTTTTGTTTTCCGGGATCAGTGCTATTGGATTAATTTTCTTGATCTCGTAAGTACTATAAGAAGTAGCGCTTTTCCGATGTGATGAAATTTATTTCTAATTGCCTCTTCTTTTAAGAAAAAGGGTTAAGCGATTAGCCAGAAGTCTTTTTCGGTGGTGTCTTGGCAACTAGATAGTGGTGGTCTAGTAGATGATGTTGTGAACCTTTAAGTGTCGGTTGTTTGAGTGGCCTTGAGTAATAAATCAATTTATTAGAATAATCCTTGTAGAGGATTTGATTTAAAAAGAATGTTTGTCTTTGGAGCAAACAAATTTCGTTGTCGCGACTAGTAGGACCTATAGCGAGAGGCGGTCCAAGAATTTGTGTTCATTTTGATAGAACATTAGAATTAGCAAGTAAGGAAATCTTGATCAGTTTATTAGAGTATCGCATTTGGGTATTCGGTAAGATTGTGTAGAAGAAGTTTGATGGTGTAGTTAATGGGATAGCAGGGATTGTTGAGATATTGTCAAGTAAGACTCGGCCTCAGTGAGCAACCCTATGGGAGTTAGATTATCTCTAAGGATAACTTGGTCAATAATATATTTATTTATTGATGTTAGTGATTGAGTATGTTTGGATGATGGTCAATCAGATAGGGTTTTGTGAATGGGTATATAGAGGTCGAGTAACCGCATTTGATTGGTGTGGGTTAGAGAAGGTCTAAGATTGGTGTAATGAATCGCTTTGGGCGGTTACTTGATTAGTGAGGAATGACGACATTAATAACTGAGGTTATTGTTGAGCTGTGTGAAATTTTAGTCTTCAGATCTGAGGGTTACCTACCAAGAATATCGGAAATTCATTGTATGAGTCTTACAGGTTGAGTTTGGGCTTTGTATTTTTATGTTAGGACCTTGGAGACCCAATATTATGTGTAGAGGTAGATGAATAGAAGCGAATTTTAAATAGTGTGTTGATCTTGATAGAATACTTTGGGTAAGGTAAATGAGTATGTGTGCTGAGGAATTGAAGTTGATTATCTTTAACAGAATGAGATGATGTGGTTGTGGGTGAAAAGTCTTTATTGAGGTGTTGGAAACCATTTGTCAATATAATTTCCTTTGGTATAGGAGTGGACTAGAGAATCCTTTTGGTGGATTAGTAGAGTCCCTCTAAATAAGTATGGTTGTTTTTTTCGGTTTGAGGATCATTTTGGGATTGTCGGTTAAGAGGAAGGAGTTAGTGTGATAATTCTGGACACCCATGATTTGGGAAAGGATTTATCCCTTAAAAGAACATCTGAGAAAAGAAGTTTTTGTCGAGTAGAGAAGTGATTTATTAGTTCTAGTTGAGTTGGGTTTTCATGATGGAGATCATGTACAATTTGAGTTGACTCCATGTTGGCGAGGTGGTTCTTTCCGGTTCAAAAAAAAATGAAGTAGTTGATTTGAGCACTCGTGTGATTTCTTTTGGCTTATGTGGAGTTTAATTGCAAACTGTCTAGTTGGATTGTGAAAAGGTTTTCATGGGGAATCTTCGATTTTGGATTTGAGTGTTTTGAGGGAAGTTGGAATTGCATTATAAATCCTTTGATTTCAGTTGAATCTAATTTTTAGAGTCGATTAAAATAAGTTGTATTGCGTGTCCCTGCTTAACGAAGACCCTCCTGGTTAGGATGAAGAGATCGACTGAAGATAGAATGAGCGTTCCATATGCTTATGCACAAATTCTGTGGTTTGGTACCAAAGGGAAGGATATCCCAAGGTACATTGGTTTGTTTCTAGAAGTTGTGGGAAGTTTGAAGTTGGCAAAACGTTAGGACTGTATTGAGTCCATCTTGCGGAGTACACATCGCCTTGTTTGTTCAATCTTTGAGTGTGTACTAGAGAGGTCGAAGTTTGAAGTTTCATGAGCCGCCGACCTTTGAGTAGCATCCTGTGCGTTGTTAGAGAGATCAGGGTGAGTGCTGAGGCACAAGTCGTTGGTTTGTGTCAAGGTGCCTTTGTCCCATTAGTCCGAGAGAGAGGCGACTTGGGAATTGGAGTCTCGCATGCGCGAGCATTATCCAAAGTTATTCACGGCAGGTACATAGTAATGTTAGTAGATCTTTTAGCAGTGGTTATTCTTTGTGTTGAGGTTGAATAGAATTCGGGGTCGAATTCTGTTTAAAGAGGGTAGAATGTAATACCCCAAAAATTAAATCGGGAGAGAATAAATAAATCAGGAGAAAATAATTAAATCGGGAGAATGTTTCTTTTAGCAAAACGATTGAACAGGAGAAAGAGGGGGTTTTAATGTAATACTGCGATTTATTCTACGAATGAAAGCGTTCAAAAGAGAAATTAGACATAAAAAAGGGGGTTTCTGCAGTTCTTCGGCAACTTGGGCCTCGGGCCATGGCCCAAGAGGCCCATGAGGGGCCGGCCACCAATAAAAGGAAGGGGGGACCCTAGCCGCACTGTAGCTACAGTGCCACCGCCACTGTAGCCCGACTACTATAGCACACCCCTCTCCTCCATGGTGGTGCCTCCCTTCCTCGCCGTCGGTGCTCCCTGCTGCCGATCAAGTGAAGAAAGGAGAGGAGATCACCTTCGTGGGGAGAGTTCATCGTCTTCCTGCGATTCTATAAGGGTAACATCGCGTGTTCTTCGCTGGTTGATGTGTATTAGTTGATATTGATTTCGTTTGGTAGATCGAGTAATCAACAGTTAATAGATCGTGTTCTGTCTAGTAGATTGAATGATGGTTTTCATGTCTTTAGATGTAGAATCTGGGGATCCAACCTGTTAGAGATAGTTTGTTTATGTCATTAGCTTTCCGTGGCCGCCAAGAACGCCCAAATCCGATTAACGGTCAGCAAGTTATGAATTCTTTAGTGTCGCTGTCCTGCTAGTCTGTTAGTTTTCTGACAGGTTGTAGAAAACTGGGTTAAGCTATTAGTTAAAGACGAAATCAGAGGATCTTGATATAATACAAAATGTAGATAATTTCCATAAATTTCCAGAAAGCTAAAGAACTCAAGATTTGGATATTCGTAGCAAAAGTTATGGTGGTTTTAGTGCACTGTCCAGAGAACCCGACGTGAATTTTGATGTGTGTTAAATTGGCTTGGTAGGGGAATTAGATGTCCGATTCGAAGGGACCCTCAACTAGATTTAGTTGGGTAATTTAATTACCTTTCTAGAAAATCCAAGAGCACCTTATTTGGACCCCTGTAGTGAAAGTTATGAATTTTATAAGTTGACTGTCCACTAAGGGACAGATCGACGTTAGGAATTTGGGGTTGGGATCGAGTAGGCGCTTTTGCGAGTTAGAGAGTGTTGTTATATAGTTTGTTTTGGTCCGCTACTGTCGCCTTAGCTTGCAATATAATTATTTATTCAGGTGGTGGACGGGTCCGGGGCAGCACCTTACAGACATCCCTCATTCTCTCGCGGTTAAGGCAAGTGTAATTATGGATCTAATAGTCATTATCAAATGGCATTGATTGATAGTTTTTATAATTATTTGTATTGTTCATGATTGATATGGTGATATGATTGGTACAGGTCATGATTCTAGTATGTTGAGTTATGTATTAAGTATGAATGTTTGAAAGTTGTGAAGTACATGATTGTGAGCTTTTGTAGTATCAATAGAATATTCGTATGCAATGTAGTTGTGGATGCATGTTTGTATTAATTTGAGAATTCATACATATGCATCATGTTGGCTTATTGAAGTCTTGGTCACGTGGTGACCAAGCATCTCTTGAGGTCCCCGTCATGTTAATGACGGGCTAAAGGTCCCCATGCTTGTAAAGCATGGGCTTTGGTCCCCATACTTGCGGAGTATGGGCAATGGTCCCTGTGCCAGATGGCACAGGCATGGGTGTGCATCGACGGATGCGCACTTTACATTACCGGTAAAATGCAAAAGGGAAAGAGAAGGATAAAGATCATTTTTGAGCATATTGCATTGCATGTGTGTGTAAAGCATTCGATGTGTGATTTTGAGAAGTATAGTTGATGAATTACATGCTTATATCTTTGTTGATGCCATTTATTATACTTCTTTGAGTCTTTGGACTCACCCTTGTTGTTTGTTGTGTTTTAGGTACCTTTATGAGATCGGCATGCATGGGGGAAAGGAAGGACTAGACTAGTTGCACATTTGCACGATCTACTCACAATGGAATGAAAGAAAATTTAATTTGTAGATGGATGAACTACTTAAAGTACTCCTTGTGATTATGGCTTGTTTGGAGTAGACCGTAATAAATGAGTAGAAGTTTTGGATGCTCATGATCTTTTAATTAGATGTTTAGGTTCTATGGATGTCATGGTAATGAATAGCCAGTTTTGATTATGTCCTGATCTTATTGCAAGTTGGAATATCATTATATATCATATCTGTTTGTTGGAACCTCTGGTATAGTAATTATACAAAGGAGGTTCTGCAGAATTTTTGTAAGGTGTTTAGTTTAGTTATGTTTAATTTATTATTTGGTAGCATTCCAGGCCTTTGTTTGGTTGGGGTGTTACAGTGCCATTGCCAGTGATGACGTCTTGTGGCAACCCATTTCGGCAGATTATGTTCTTCCACATGAACCGTTGTGCTACTACGGTTGTGATTTTGGCGACTGGCTCGGCTTCGACCCATCTGGAGAAATACTCAATAGCGACGAACGCGAAGCAGAGGTTTCTCTTGGCCGCCGGGTATGGTCTGATAATATCCAACCCCCATCGCACGAAGGGCCAGACAGGAGGCAGGGTATGCAGCGGGACCGAGGGTGCTTTTGTGTGCCGGCTGGCCCACTAGCACCCCTTGCAGCGTTGGATGAGATCTTGCACATCCCCAAGTGTTGTTGGCCAGTAAAACCCTTGGCATAAGGTTTTCCCTACGAGGCCCCAGGGCACTTGGTGCGCACCGCAGAGGCCTATGTGGATGTCCTTTAGGAGGGATTGGCTCTCTTTTCAGGACACACACCGTAGGAACGGGGCGCAGACACCCCCCTTGTAGAGCTCCCTACCGATCATGTGGTAATTTCTGGCCCTATGCCAGAGGTGCTTCGCTTCGGCCGCATCTTCAGGTTCTTTGCCTGCGAGATATTTGATGATGACGTCTCACCAGTCCACATCAGCAAAAAGGAGCACTGAGTGCGCAACCCCTTGTGCTTCGGGCGCAGCCCCTTGTGGTTCGGGCGCAGCCTCTTGTGCTTTGGGCATAGCCCTTGTGGTTCGGGCACAGCCCCTTGTGCTTCGAGCACAGCCAAAGGTGCCCTTAGTATCTCATAGAAGACTTCGGGTGGGGGGCATTGGCCAGAACTGGCCATTTTCGCTAGTTTGTCCGTTGTCTCGTTGTTGCACCTTGGGATTACTTAGGCGATGATGCCGAAGAAGTGTCTTGATGTTGTTTGTACCGCAGCCAGGTAGCTGGCCTTTTCAGAGCCTTTTGTTGTAAATGGCCTGTCGAAGTGACTCACCATGAGGCGCGAGTCGCTTTTGATGATCATGTGCTTTGCTCCCAGCACCTTCGCTTTGCGGAGGCCCAATAATAGCGCCTTGTACTCTAAGGCGCTGTTTGTCGTCGGGAAGTCGAGGCGGGAGGCATGGGACACGCTTCGTCCGTTTGGGGCATCCAAAATGGCCGCCACGCCTGCTCAAGTGGCGCACAAGATCCATCGGTGTACATCATGTTCGAAATATGCTCTAGAGGCAATCATACAGATAATTATATTTTATTATGTTCATAAAATTGGATAATATGTTATCTTGTTCCTAGAATAATATCAATAATATTTATTATCAAGTATGTGACTTGATTGTGAAACTCTATATTTCTGCGATGATTATTCTTAAACGTTCCCTGGTCGGAAACATATGAGAACACATATGAATAGAGTAGCATATGTAATGCGGATCAACCTCGAGGCGAGATTAAATCCGTGGGTTGCCCGATGTTTCACGGTGGAACTCGAAGATCAGCAGTGCGTCTTCTTCTTCTCCTAGCGGCGGATGAACAAGACTACCATCTTGGCGTGAGCGAGAGCATGCACGTGAGCGATGCACTGAACGAATCTCCTTGATAATATGTGGAGTACGAATTGCAAGATGCAACTCGCACTTGGATAGATAAATCTCACACCCGCGTACACCTCAGTACACAAACGAGAAATAGGGATCAAAGATCCAACGAGTAACTCCTAGCACCACAGCTAGAAACCCTCTCGCCAAGATGAAATCTGATATTGGAATTCACAAGAACACTCATAGAATAGGGATAAACCCTAACAGCCGAAGGCCAACACGCACACATGTTTTAATTCATAACTCAAAACTTGTCCGCTTACATGGTCGCACCCCTTGGCCTTTTATAGGCTTACATGCACACGCACACAACTAGTTTATTAGACTCCATAACTAACTTGATATGTGAACAACTAACAGGAGATATGGTTCACATGAAAAGCAACTAATAGCCACTACACACGCACACGACCCATCTAGACTCACGCCAGAACTCAAAACCGAATAGGAGAAATAAAGGTAGACTTGATCTGCTGTTTGGCTTTCATCATGGAGGGACCCACGTGTCGAGAGTGAAGGATTTAGTCTCGTAATACATGCTGATTTGGTGGACCCCACCCGCATGCACAAAGAGAAAGAAACTCACGCAGCCTTGGCTTCCAAATATTTTGGCAGATTTTATCTCCTTCCATCTTATCTCCTTGAGTCCATGTAGAACAAGGAAACCAATCAAATAGCAACTCACGTTCCTTGTATAGCTCCACACGGTTTGACCTTGCTTTAGAATCCTCTCGGACACGGTCTGGTGGATGCCATGCAAACCAGCCAAATATGGTTTCACTATTATGGAGAGAATAACAACCGAACCAAATACAAGCCCAGCCTTGGTTGAACCCGCTCCTCACGTACATCTTATCTAGTACGTGATAGATTTTGTATGCACTTGTATATGTGCCTTCCTTCACATATGCATGCACTACGTGATATACACATCCGAATAGAACTCCTACGTGAGCAAAGAAGATGCACCATGTATTGCATGTGTGTGTTCTGGAGTCCAAGAAAACAAGAGAAAGGAACACATGCACTACACTCCTTCCAAATATTTCCTTCATCTCGCCTCCTCCCGAATCCCAAACACATGGACTGCATGCACCTGCACATACACAAACATGTTCTACTCCTTGAGTACCATGTCCATGCATTAGGTTTTCTTCACGCACGCAGCACATCGTCTTCCCCCCACGCATTTGTGTAAACACGCGCATGTGGTCCTCTAGCACATATGGAATAACAGGAACACACGTTAAATTAGCTGAACGTAGTTGGGCCAAATCAATATGTATTAGTTGATTACTATGTTTCACGGGTCATGGATATGGAGATATCAAACCAATAATATGGACACATGTTAGAGAACATGGTGTTGGATAAGACCCACCTTGAGACACTGTTGAGATTGTTATGATTTCATGTGTCAACAGTTGGTCTCAAGTAATGATGATGTATAATCCTTAGACCTGAAATCAGCATGGTTTTCTACATGTGTAATAGCACTCTTAGGGGTTTCCAAATGCTACTTGTAACTAGGTAGTTATAAAGGTAGCTTTCGGGTATGCTATGAAACATGCAAAGGAATATGACTGATTAGATATGGGATTTGCCCCTCCTAACATAATAGGAGAGATGTCTTTGGGCCCCTCGTTGTGGTCGAATAAAAAAAGTGCATGGCCATGCCACTAGTGGTCGAAGTGTTGACCACATGATGTTATTCGACACTTGATCGAGAAAGTATTGAACAGTCCATGGATGATACAACATCTCAGTTGGAGTTCAACCAGATATTGTGAGGCAAAGGGAGAATACACGAGAAGGTCTTTTAGTTCAATCAGATACGAATTAGTTGTATGGAGATACAAGCTGGTCGTAGGCTGGTCAAACATAGTCACTCAGCGGTCGAAACCAGGTCGTAAGGAGTTACGAATTGGTCGAGACCAAATATGAACTGGTCGTATAGAGATACGAGCTGGTCGTTAATGATATAGACCTAATCGTAGATCATACCGCATTAAGGTTCGTCCGATACATTCCATGTGTGTTTGGGAATCGTTATGTACTGCTAGGTACCGCTAACGACACGTGGTTGAAAAAGAGTTCCCGAGTCACAACTGATTACACATGAACCTATAGGGTCGCACACTTAAAGGGCTAGGATTTTATTTGGATAGTGATATGAATTCTTGTAGGCCTCGAGTTCCTAATAGGCCTCAAGTTCGAGACCCATTATGGATGCATATATATAGAGGGACGGTGGCATGGGGTGTGACAATGATCTTTTGAAGAACTCCCAAAACCCTAATAACCATGCCTCCTCAACCACGCCACAGGCGCTAGCACTCCAGCGTGTGGTGTCCCTGCCCCGTATGTGTGGATACCTTGGAGGTGTTGTTGCAAAGCATCAGCACTAGGACAATCCACAACTCGTGACGTGCAAAGTTTGTTGGAGGAGATGATCGACTCGTGAGGACACTGGATGATCGACTACATTGACGTGCTCGACGTTGGACGATCGACTACGACCACTTCATCGACGCGCTCTACGTTGGATGAGGCTTCTCCAACTCTTCTTCCGCTGCACTACGCGTCTAGTGGTAACGATCTGTGATCTTCTACTCGCATGGCTTCCTGGTTTATGTGGTAGAATTTTTGAATTGTTAGCTAGTGTAGCCTACCTGTATCTCTACACATCGTCCATGGGGCCTTGATTTTGGCTAGTTGTTGCTCTTCGGTGTGCGGGGTCCACTCCGCCACGAAGTCTGCCAAGGCTTGTGATTTGATGGCTATCCGTGCCACAAATGTGATGTCAAAGGGCGCCAACTCAGCCGCCCATTTGCCTATTCGGCCCGAAGCATCTTTGATGGCTGTCCGTGCCACGAAAGTGATGTCGTTGGGACCGTGATGGCGTGCGCCAAGAAGTAATGCTGGAGTTTGCGCGAGGCCATGAGTAGGGTGTACGCTAGCTTTTCTAGTTCCATGTACCGGATCTTGGCCCCTTGGAGGGCCTTCGAGACATAGTACACTAGGCTTTGTCCGTTGTGCCCTTGGACGAGGACCGCGCTTACCGCCAACGAGGAGGTGGCGAGGTATAGTAGGAGGTCCGCTTGTTGCTTCGGGCTGGTTAGGCTTAGTAATTGGGCGAGATACTGTTCGAGCTCTTGGAACGCCTTTTGATAGTTGTCCATCCAGCGGAACGGCTCCGTCCCTCGGAGAGTCCCGAAGAAGGGCAAGGCCCGCTCCACAGAACGAGATAAAAAAGGGTGAGGACCGCGAGTCCTGCCATCAACCTTTGCATCTCTTGGGCGCTACGGAGGGCTCCATCCATCTTCTGGATGGCCCTGATTTTCTTGGGGATGGATTCAATGCCCCTCTCGGATACGAGGAATCCCAGGAGCTTGCCCGTCTTTACCCCAAAAGCGCACTTTTTCGGGTTGAGCTTGACCCGCTGTGCCCGGAGGTTGGTGAAGGTTTCTTGTAAGTCCTGTGCATGGGAGCTCGCAAACTTTCTTTTCACCACTATGTCATCGATGTAAGCCTCGACATTGTGGTCGAGCTAGTCTGCTACCACCTTCATCATGAGCTGGGTCAAAGTGGCACCCGCCTTCTTTAGTCCGAAGGGCATGCGGGTGAAACAATAGGTGTCGACGGGGGTGATGAAGGCGATTTTTGATTCATCCTCCTTGGCCATGAATATCTGATGATACCTGGAGTAGGCATCTAAGAAACTCATGAGTTAGCAACCCGAGGTGGTGACCACTAGCTGGTCGATGCGGGGCAGTGGAAAGTTGTCCTTTGGGGATGCTTTGTTGAGGTCTATGAAATCGACGCACATGTGCCATTGGCTGGTGCTTTTTTGTACCAAGACAAGGTTGGCCAGCCATTCGGAGTGTTTGATCTCGCAGATGACCCTGCCTTGAGTAACTTGGAAATCTCTTTCTTCGCTGCTTCCAACTGTTGGAAATATGCCTAGAGGCAATCATAGAGATGATGATATTTCAGTATGTTCATAATATCGGATAATGTGTTATCCTGTTCCTTGAATGAATCATTGGTTATGAAGATTAACAAGTGTGTGACTTGTTGGTGAAACTCTTAACTTATATGATGTCGTTCTAAATGTATCCCTGGTCGGATATCAATGGTCGGAACACTATTGACTCTATTGATCAGCACATTGTATTGATTGATGATCATGTTTCACCGGTCATAGGTATGGGTATACCGAATCAATAATCTGGACACATGTTAGAGAACATAGGGTTGGATTGACCCACCTTGAGACACTATTGAGATTGTTATGATTCTATGTGTCATTAGTTAGTCTCAAGCAATGACGATGTATAATCCTTAGACCTGAGATCAGCATAGTTTCCTACATGTGTAATAGCACTCTGAGGGGTTGCCAATCGCTACTCGTAACTGGGTAGTTATAAAGGTAGCTTTCGGGTTTGCTATGAAATATGCGGAGGAATGTGACTGGTCGGATATGGGATTTGCCCCTCCTAACATAACAGGAGAGATGTCTCTGGGCCCCTCGAAATGGTCGGATAAAGAAAGTGCATGGCCATGCCACTAGTGGTCGAAATGTTCGACCACGTGAAGTTATCTGACACTTGATCGAGAAAGTATTGAGCAGATCCATGGATGACACAACATCTCGCCCGAGTTCAACCGCACATCGTGAGGCAAAGGGAGTATACAGTAGGTAGGCGGATTCGTTCGATTCTGGTGGTCGTATGAAGATCTGAGTGGTCATAGACCGGTCGAACGTAATCCAGAGTGGTTGAAACCTAGTCGTAAGGAGTTCTGAATTGGTCGTGACCAAATCGAATGATGTCAGTATAGAGATAGGACACAGTCGTAAGTGATGAGGACCTGGTCAGTAGATCATATTGCACTAAGGTTCGTCCGATATAATTTGTGTGTATTCGGGAATCATTATATCCTGCTAAGAACTACTAACGACTCGTGATCGGAAAGGGTTTTCGAGTCACAACCGATTATGCATGAACCTACAGGGTCACACACTTAACGGGTTGGAACAAACCAGTACGTATACGATTCGTCAAACGTGTTTGGATAGGATTCGTCATGAGCACTATATAAGGAGATGCATGAGGCTGTTAGGAGACATGGGTGAACGTAACAGACGAGTTCCACCGAAACCCTAGCTGCCATCTTCCTGAGAGCCGTGCGATTTGGTGCTAGCACACCGGCGTACGGTTGTTCCTTCCTTGGACGTGTGGATACCGTAGAGGCACTACTGTGGTTACTGAAGCGCTTGAGAACGATCTGCGATCTTCATAAGGATTTGCAGAGGTCGCTGGAGGAGACGATCGACCACGACCACCGCACTAACGTGTTCGAGGCTGGACAATCGATTACGACCACTACATCGATGTGCTCTACGTTGGACCAGGCTGCTCCAACCCTTCTTCCGCTGCTCTGCTCGTCTGGTGGTAACGATCTGTGATCATCTACTTGCTTGGCTTTCTGTTTACGTGGTAGAAAATTTTGATTTGTTGGTATCGTAGCCTACCCGTACCCCAACACCAGCCACTCCCCCGACATGCACCGCAATTTCTGTTTCTTCGGGGGTGCATCGGTTCGGACCGCTAGGTGGTGTTCGATGGTCTCCTAAGGTATCCCAGGGATGTCCTCTGGCCCCCACGCGAAGACGTCCGCATTGCTGCGGAGAACTTTGAGGACGGCTTCGCAAGCTTCCGATGAGAGTTCTACTCTGAGGGCCACCGTTCTCTCTGGGGAGGCGACCTGCAGGGGATTCTCCAGAGGTGTCCCTCCGATTTGGGCTTCGGCACCCATTTTCGCCAAGGGTGGGCTTGCTTGGCTCCTCTTTTCTGCCTCGTTGGTGTGGACGTGTCGGGCTGGCAAGAGTGCATCTAGCTCTGTGTGCCTTGCCAGGTCCTGGTCCCCCCGTACTGTGATTATGCTCGCTGGTGCGGGGATCTTCATGTACAGGTAGTTGTGGTGCGCTATCACGCCGAAGGTGTTCAGCGTGGCCCGGCCGAGGATGGCATTGTACTGGTAGTGCATCTAAATGATGTTGTGGATATCATTGGGATATGCCTAAGATCTTAGGATGATGATGGTACAATTGGCAATGTCGTTTAAGGTTTGTCGATTCACGCGTTTTCGACGAAGTTCAAACTGCTGTCAGGCAAGTGGCGGTCTGACCGGTCCAGGTGGTGGTCTGACCGGCCAGGAGGGCGGTCAGATCGGCTTTGGAAAATCGGTCAAACCGGCCTTTATGACATTTTGGATTTTGGAGCTGGGGCAAAACTAGAGGGTGTAGGCAAGAGAGTAGATTCTACTACACTTGGTCTCATAATTTTTGGCGCTTCCAGGCAAAAGTTCTATTAGTTTGAAAATTCTAGTAGGTTTCAGATTTTCAGGAAGGAAATTTGGCTAAGTCGGTGGGCGGTCGGCCGCCAGCAGTGTACTAGCTAGACCGAGGCGATCGAGGACAAGCCAAAGTGGCGATCGACCGGTTTTGGTTTGTTCATCGGCCAACTGGTGGCGATGATTGTTGGGTTAGGTCAAGTTCATGGGTTTCATGGCATATGTGTTGCATGATGCATGTTTTGACTAACGTGGGTCAAGTTGTGTGCAACGGGTTGGATCAAGCGGCACTGGGGTCAGTGCAAGTGCCATGGTGGTTTCGATGGGAGCCGGATGGGAGAGACTTGCCGACATGATGAGAGCCGCTGGATCAACCTACGTGTGGCGAAGCATGGGAGGTTCTTCATGAAGATGGGACTCAGTCTTCGAAAAAGATCGAGAAGGGGTATTTTGGTAATTTTACCAAATACCGCCTTGGTGACCTTTTGCCAACCCTCGGCGCAAGACGGAGTGTGGAGAAGTGGATTAGGTCAAGAGGAGATGAAGACGGCGCTTTAAAATACGTGCGTGTGTGACCCGTTTGTGTTAGGCCTTAACGGGAGCCCATTAGGGTTAATACTTCTATAAGGTTTAAGCCTCCACTATAAATAGAGGAGGGAGGTGGCTGCACCTCCTTCAACCCTTTCATTGCGTTTGAAACCCTAGTTTGCTTAGGGAGAGGATTAGTGGAGGTTAGGGTTCTAGAGAGTTGGATTTGATTTCGTGCTCATGTATTGAGTCTTTGTCCTCCATTGATGGAGTGGCTGTAAACCAATACCATATCAAATCAATCCAAAGAAAGTTCCCTCAAAGATGAGTCTATTTGCTTTCTTTCTCTCTATTTGGTGATTGGTGGTCTTTCTTTGTTCATGAGTTTTGCTTGTTCTCTTGCCATGATCTAACTTGCGTGACATGTAGGAACCCATCTAGGATCATCTTGATCATCAATCACCCACGAGCAAGTCTCTAGATCATATTTCGATTTTGACTCGGTTTTGGTGCACACTTCGTTCAATCTAAAAAAGATAGGAACTTTGGCATGGATCTCTGCGATCCTTGATTGGAATAGGTTCCCAATATCTTAGAGAAGGTGTGTCTCAAATTTGCTAAGGTTTGGCCTTACAGATCAAAAGTTAGATCGATTTGAGTTTTGGTTTTCAGGCTGATTTCACTGTTCGTTGGCCTAGAGATCTGACCGCCATGTATTGAGAGGTCAGACCGATTTCTAGTTGGAGGTTAGACCGCCCAACTCATTTAGGTTTTGAGTTTGTATGTTTTTGGTCTATTTGCTTCGGGGTTTTGATTGGATTCAATACAAGTCTTCCACTGTGCTTGTATATTGATCTTCATAGCTTTTATAGCTATTGGAGTGAAAATCGTATTGAATTCGATCAAGGTGAAAAAGATATCGTGCTCCTATTCACCCCCTCTAGTCGCCTTTTCGGTCCAACAAGTGGTATCAGAGCCCGGTTAGTTCAATCTTGATCTTAATCGGTCATTGAACTTGGCGATGGATAAGTACTCGACCAAGCCGTATGTCTTCGATGGGCTCGACTATGCCTATTGGAAGAATCGCATGCGAGTTTTCCTTAAAAGCGAAGGACAAGCTATATGAGAGGTTATTCGAGCCCCGCTCATTTTGCCCAAAGTTGCTTCGCCGGCTTTAGCAGCCCTCTGGGCAAACAACAACAAGGCAAATAACCTTCTATATGCTGGGCTTGGTAGATAGGAGTACGATCGGATTTGCAACCTTGAGATCAAGACATGAGATCCGCACACCCTCGAAACTTACCATGAGGATCGTCCCGGATCAAGCAGTGCCAGATACCATCAAGCGAGAGTATAACAAATTCGAGATGCGTCCTGGTGAGAGCATCGATGGCGTCTTTACTCGCTTCAACAAGGTGATCAATCAGATGAGAGCTGTTGACATTGAGTACTCTCAATCTGAGAATGCCACCCACCTCTTGGCTGCAATCAACACCAAGGAGTGGGAGATGAAGGCTACTGCCATTGAGGAAAACATTGATCTCTCTTCTCTTAATTTGGAGCTACTTTATAGCAAGCTCAAGACTCATGAGATTAAGAGAGGTAGTATTCCTAAGAAGGATAACATGGCTTTGATAGCTGATCCTTTGAAAAGAACTTCTGATGGTTCCTCTGAGTCTTCTTCTGGATTTTCTCTTGCGTGTTTATCTGCTATTCAAGAAGAAGAGTTTGAGAGTCTTCCTGAGGCTGATTTAGCTCTTTTAGCCAAGAAAGTCACATGGGCATATAACAATGTTAGAAACAGAAAGAGAGGTGGCCCTGTGACATGCTATGAGTGTGGAGAGCTATATCACATCCGGGCAAACTACCCCAAGCTAAAAGGTAAGGGCAACCGCAAGGATGAGAAGCCTGCCTGGAAGAAGCCTCAAGGGGGGCAAGCCCAAGTATGATGCTGCCAAGCTCATGAAGGCTGCTCACTAGGTCCTTGCCGCTTTTAGAGAGCAATCCATGAGCGATGTGGACTCCAGGAGCGAGGAGGACAAGGAGGAGGAGGAGCTCCCTCAAGACAAGAAAGGGAAGGCCAAGGACTTCACTGGCATGTGCTTCATGGCCGACTTCGTCGACGCCGATGACAACGATGAGGTACCTCTCTCCTATGATGTTCTTTCTGCTAGATGCGATAACATGTATGAGCAACTGCTTAGTTAGGATAAGGCTTTAGAGTTCACCATGGCTAGGAACAAGGATCTAGAGTCACAAGTCGAGAATTTGACATTAGAGCTTGTGAATGCTAAGAGTCTAGATGTTGATGAATGTTCATCCTGCCATGCTTTGTACTCCGAACTATCTAAACTACAATCTGCTCATGATATTGCTTTGCATCAACTTGAAAACACTAGGACTGAGCTAATTGATGTCAAATCTGCTCCATGTGAAAAATGCTTAGTCTAGCAAGTTGGATACTTCTGGTAATGTTAAATCTAGCTTTTGCTCCTTCTGCTTAGAACGCGAACATGAAGTTAAGGATATTCTAGAAGTAGTTAGAGCTAAATATGCCAAGCTTAAGGACACAATTGAGTCTACACCTTGTGCCTCTTGTGCTACCTATAAGCTTGAAGTTGCTTGTCTTAAGGAGAAACATGCTAGAGCCATTAAGGCCAAGACTTGTGATTCATGTGCTAATTTTGGAAAAGAAAATGCTTACCTTAAGGACACACTAGAAAATTTTTCTAAAGGTAAGAAACAATTGAACATGATTCTGGACACGTCTAAGTCTCCGTTTAAGAAGCAAGGTTTAGGATACAACTCTACCCAGAACAAATCCAAGCCTAATGTCATTCAGGTCTTGGAAAATGGCTTAGTTGAATTCAAAACCCAACCTGCAAAAATTATTTTTAAATCTGCAGGGTTTGTCCAACCTTCTTTTGAGACAAAAGGTGCTTCTCCTAGTGGTACAAAATACCATTGCACCTATTGCAAGAAGAGTGGACATTTGGTTGAGTTCTGTTGGCGTAGGTTGAAGAACGCTAAGAAAAATATTGCTAGAATGTCATCTAATCAATCTAGAGCTTTTATGAGACATGGTCACGTAGACAAGAAGAAACCTGGTCTAGGATTTGTTGCACATGCTCATTACCGTGTTCCTAGACAGGATGCATCTCATGTTCTTGTTACCATTGCTCATAATAGAACTGCAAATAATATCAAGGATAGCACATCTGCTTTGTATACTACTCGCAGACGTGTATCTCAGTACTAGGTTCCCAAGTTGCTTTTAACTAACCCCAGTATTGAGACACAACATTCTTTTGTTCCTTGATTTTTCAGTATTGCCGCGGAAGGGGGAAGAACACATGGTTCGTCGACTCCAGGTGTTCACACCACATGACCGGAGACTCAAGATGGTTCACCTCCTTCACGATTAACGGTGATGACTTCATCACCTTGGAGATGATACACAAGGCGCATTGAAGGCTGGGTGATCGGGGTGAGCGACAAGTTCATTCTCAAGGACGTCGCGCTTGTGTCTAAGCTAAGGTACAATCTCCTTTCTGTCTCACAGCTTCTCGATGATGGCTATGAGACTCATTTTAAGAAGAATGCCTATCGTGTGCTTGATTCTGCCGGTGAGCTTGTTTTTGGGATTTCTAGAGTTGGTAGAATCTTTGGAGCTGATTTTTCTGAATCTCTTGCTGGATCTCTCAAATGTTTAAATGCATCTTCTTCTGATATTTGGCTTTGGCACCGACGTTTGGAGCACATTGGTTTTGATCATCTGACACGAGTTAGCGGTCTTGATCTCATGAGAGGTTTGCCTAAACTCAAAGCTATCAAGGATGCTGTATGTGCGCTCTGTAGGCATGGTAAGCAAGTTGCCGCCTCACACCCTTCATTGACTATGGTCATGACTGACGGACCAGGACAGTTGCTTCATATGGATACTATTGGTCCTGCTAGGGTTCGGTCAGTCGGTGGCAAATGGTACATTCTTGTCATAGTCGATGATTTTTTGAGATATTCTTAGGTGTTCTTTCTTGCTTCGAAGGATGAGGCTTTTGATTATTATCATGATCTTGTTCTTCGTTTGGCTTCTGAACTTCCTGGTGCCTTGAGAGCGATCCGCAGTGACAAAGGCACGGAGTTCAAGAATGCTTCTTTTGCCTCTTTTTGTGCTGAGCGCAGTATTGAGCATCAGTTCTCTTCTCCAACGTCCCTCAGCAAAATGGTTTTGTGAAAAGGAAGAACAGGACCCTAGTCGAGATGGCTAGGACGATGCTAGATGAGTATAGCACACCGAGGAGGTTTTGGGCCGAAGCTATTGCTATAGCTTGCCATATTTCAAACCGTGTATTTTTGAGTCCGTCTTTGGGCAAGACTTCTTATGAGCTTCGATTTGGCAGAAAACCCTTTGTTTCGCATTTTTGAATCTTTGGATCAAAGTGTTTCATTTTGTAAATAGGAAACCTAGATAAATTTGAATCAAGGACTTGTGATGGTTTATTTGTGGGTTATCCTGCTCATTCGAGGGGTTTTTGGGTTTTTAATGTTGAAACTAACATTGTCCAGGAGACATGCAATGTCACTTTTGATGAGACTAGCCCTGGAGCTAGATCCGATGTTTCAGGTGACTTACAGGTGACAGAGAGTATTTTTGTTGAAGAAGATGAGGATGAACTTGATACTGCTCCTCCACCTATTGCTAACGTTCCTGTGCAAGCTAGCCAAGCTCCAGAACCTGCTACGACTGCTTCACCTCCAATTGAGGCTCCTGCTGCGACTTCTTCATCAACAGTACCTGCTAGGTCGAGGAGACGCTATCTCCCCCAGGCGCTCCTTTGCACATTCAGAAGCAACACCCTCCGGATCAGATGATTGGTAATCTCCATGGCGAGTCACTCGCCCGGTATCCTGATCAAGTCTTTTCTCTCACTCTACATTTGTAGCTTCTTTTGAACCCAAAGATATATCACATGCTTTATCGATGCTAGTTGGGTCAATGCCATGCATGAGGAGTTAGAGAATTTTGAAAGAAATAAAGTTTAGAATCTTGTAGAACCTCCTAGTGGTCATAATGTTATAGGAACCTGTTGGGTGTTCAAAATAAACAAAATGAGGATGGTTACGTGGTTAGAAACAAGGCTAGATTGGTAGCTCGGGGCTTTAGCCAGAGTTGAGGGGTTAGATTTTGATGAGACCTTCGCTCTGTTGCTAGACTAGAAGCCATTCAAGATCTTGATTGCATTCTTTGCATCTAAAGGTTTTAGGTTGCATCAAATGGATGTTAAGAGTGCCTTTTTGAATGGTTTTATAGAGGAGGAAGTATATGTTAGACAAACCCCTGGCTTTGAGAATCCCAAGCATCCTAATCGTGTTTACAAGCTATCCAAAGCCTTGGATGGTCTTAAGCAAGCCCCTAGAGCTTGGTATGATAGGCTTAAGACTTTCTTGTTTAAGAATGATTTTGAAATTGGAAAAGTAGATAAGACTCTTTTCATTCTTAGGCATAGCAATGACTTCCTGCTTGTTTAGATTTATGTTGATGATATTATCTTTGGTGGTTCCTCTAATACTCTTATTTCCAGTTTTTCTGAGACCATGTCCAAGGAATTTGAGATGAGCATGATGGGAGAACTCAATTACTTTCTAGGGCTACAAATCAAGCAGTGCAAGGAAGGGATCTTCATCCATCAAACGAAGTACACCAAGGATTTGCTCAAGCGTTTTGAGATGGGTGACTGCAAGCCGATCGCCACTCCCATGGCGACTTTGACTGTTTTGGATCTAGATGAGGAATGAGAAGCCGTGGATCAACGCGAGTACCGTAGCATGATCGGCTCCCTTTTGTACTTGACAGCCTCAAGACCGGACATCCACTTCGCGGTCTGCCTCTGTGCGAGGTTTCAGAAGTCACCGAGGACTTCACATCGCCAAGCCGTTAAGCGCATCTTCAGGTATTTACACTCTACCCTTTAGTATGGCATTTGGTTTTTCTGCTCGTTTTCTCTGTCCATTCGGGGGTTTTCTGATTCTGATTTTGCGGGCTGTAGGCTAGATAGGAAGAGCACATCTGGCACATGTCATTTCTTAGGCACTTCTCTTGTCTCTTGGTCGTCTAGGAAGTAGTCTTCTGTTGCACAATCCACTGCTGAAGCTTAATATGTAGCTGCTGCTAGTTGCTGTAGTCAGATTTTATGGATGTTGTCCACTCTTAAGGACTTTGGGTTAAACTTTGATAGTGTTCCTCTTTTCTGTGATAACACTTCTGCTATTAACATTGCTAAGAACTCAGTGCAACACTCTAGGACCAAGCACATAGACATTCGCTATCACTTCCTTAGAGACTATGTTGAGAAGGGTGATATTGTGCTGCATTTTGTGGAGTCCGAGGCTCAGTTGGCTGATATCCTCACCAAGCCTTTAGACCCAACAAGGTTTGCCACCTTGAGGAGCGAGTTAGGGGTAATTTATCCCTATGGGTTGGTTTGAGGGGGAGTTTGATCTTTTCTGATCTCACCTTGTTCATTTGATCTTTTCTTGATTTTCTTTTGAACTTGTTGATCTTTTTTATCTTTTTAGGCTTTTTAGGCCTTTTGAGCTTTTCTTGCATCTCATTGTATCATATTGCATTCACATGAAAAATACAAAAAGATGCATTGTAATATAAGCTTTTCTGCTTATCTTTTAATTGATGAAGCTTTGCTTATTACCCTTTGGAGTTTTAGTATTTCAATTCTTGCTCAATGCCATGTCTAGTTCCTTGACTTGCTAGAATTATCATGCTTTCACATATGTAGCTAAGTCTTTGCTGTATGAGCTAGAACTTTAAGACAACTCAAACTAAAAACTGCAATTTGTGAATGTTTTAGTTAGTTGCGCAATAGTGCTCCTTTTGTGACATTGGCTTTGTCAAAATTGATGTGTTAGCTCTTGAATCTAAAATTGATCATTACTTGAGCTTCTTGTGTTCTTGAGAATCTAAAACTGCTCTTGTGCAAAATGAAAAATCAATTTCAAGATTGTCTTATGCTTAAATTGTGCCAAACTACTCTTACAAGACTACATGTCATAGACATGAACTAGGAGATAGTTTGATAATCCAGACGATCTCATGGGGACTGCTTGTCAAAACTGACATAAACCTCAAAATTTGTCGCCCTGGTAGAAGCTTAGGAAGAGTTTGTGGATGGCTCCTAGTCCAGGATCTTCTTTACTAAGATATGCCTTTAATCAACTTCTAGTCGAAGCTTAGGAAGAGTTTGTGGATGGCTCCTAGTCCAAGATCTTTTCACTAAGTTAGACCATTAGTCAACTTCAATATTCATTGCAAATGAAAAACTATTGAAAAATGGGCGTTTGCGAAAATTGAGCAAAATTATTCATTTCAGGATATGTTTGTCTCTTAATGTAGTCATTGTTAGCTTTTTGATCTCACGTTGACATTTTGACATGGCCAGTATCAGTTTAGAATCCCTGTTGATGAACTTGCTAGATTTGAAGCGTTGCTTAAAATGCTAAAATTCATTGCTTTACTTTGAGCCTTCGAGCTTAGCTTTGATATATATGTCTTATCATGATCTTGCTAGCGCTGTTAGGCTTGATATGCTGTTTGTGCAATATTAGAAATGTTAGCTGGTTCTTTTGGGTAATCTCCAAAGCTTCTTGTAATCAAAAATTGAAAAATATATAAAAAATGAAGCCACTCCATTGCATTTCATGCATGCTCCTTCTTATGTTTTTTCCTCATTCTGCATTTGTTATCTCTGGACGAGAGGAAGGCGTGATTCCTTGATGACTCCATTGTCAAAGGGGGAGAAGATGGTTGAAAAAGGGGAGAAAAAGGGGAGTTACAAAAAAGGGGGAGCTACTTGGAGAAGATTTGAAAATTTGAGATTTTCTGAAATTTGAGGATCATAGTGAGGGGGAGTTTCTTATTTGCATTCTTATGGTCTTATTGCTACTTCTAAACTTGAATTGCAATTCTTGATCCTCACAATGATCAAAGGTCATATCGAACAATTGTTCTTTCATATGGACCTTAAGTAAGATTTTGACTCTTTCTGGAAATTGAAGCTTTCTCGCTTTTTTTTGCCGTATCTCACTTGCCTATGCTATTCTGAAGCCAACTTGGTCATTTCCTGTGCTTTCTCTTGCATTTGGACCAAGTTGTGTTTTTGTGCGAAAACGTCGAGTTTTTACTTTTCAAACCTCAAAATTTGCATTTGTGGGAAATTGCCAATGTGTTCATCAAGGGGGAGATTGTGGATATCATGGGGATATGCCTGAGATCTTAGGATGATGGTACAATTGGCAATGTTGTTTAAGGTTTGTCGATTCACGCGTTTTCGTGAAGTTCAAGCTATTTGTCGAGGCAAGTGGCGGTCTGACCGATCCAGTGGCGTCGACCGATGAGGGCGATCGGGCCGGCTTTGAAATCGGTCAGACCGGCCTTTATGAGATTTTGGATTTTGGAGCTGGGCCAAAAATAGAGGGTGTAGGCAAAAGAGTAGATTCTACTACACTTGGTCTTATAATTTTTGGAGCTTCTAGGCAAAAGTTCTATTGGTTTGAAAATTCCAGTAGGTTTCGGATTTTCAGGAAGAAAATTTGGCTAAGTCGGTGGTGGTCGGCCGACCGCCGGTGTGTGTCGAGATCGACCGATTGGGCGGTCGAGGCCGCCAAAGTGGCAGTCTAACCGGTTTTGATTTGTTTCATCGGCCAACTAGTGGCGATGATTGTTGGGTTAGGTCAAGTTCATGGGTTTCATGGTATATGTGTTGCATGATGCATGTTTTGACTAACGTGGGTCAAGTTGTGAAGAACTTGTTCCCGGAATCGATTTCTTTCTCTATTGTTGTGCAGGTTGCTTGGAGGTCAATGACAACGCAGCGAGGATGATCGGGACTAAGCTTGAAGAAGTGAGGTCCGAAACGATCGAGGATCTTGGGTGAGGTCAATGGAGTCAAGCATGGCGCAAGAGGACAAAGGTGACCGAGCAGGCGATTCGATTACTAACGGGTTGGATCAAGCGACGTGGGGGTCGGTGCAAGTGCCATGGTGGTTTCGGTGGGAGCCGGATGGGAGAGACTTGCCGACATGATGAGAGCCGCTGGATCAACCTACACGTGGCGAAGCATGGGAGGTGCTTCACGAAGATGCAACTCGGTCTTCGAAAAAGATCGAGAAGGGGTATGTTGGTAATTTTACCAAATACCGCCTTGGTGACCTTTTGCCAACCCTCGGCGCAAGACGGTGCGTGGAGAAGTGGATTAGGTCAAGAGGAGATGAAGATGGCGCTTTAAAATGCGTGCATGTGTGACCCATTTGTGTTCGGCCTTAACGGAAGCCCATTAGGGTTAATGCTTCTAGAAGGTCTAAGCCTCAAAGATATGGCTGTAAACCAATACCATATCAAATCAATCCAAAGAAAGTTCCCTCAAAGATGAGTCTATTTGCTTTCTTTCTCTCTATTTGGTGATTTGTGGTCTTTCTTTGTTCCGCGAGTTTTTGCTTGTTCTCTTGCCGTGATCTAACTTGCTGTGACATGTGGGAACCCATCTAGGATCATCTTGATCATCAATCACCCACGAGCAAGTCTCTAGATCATATTTCGATTTTGACTCGGTTTTGGTGCACACTTCGTTCAATCTAAAAAAGAGGAACTTTGGTATGGATCTCTGCGATCCTTGATTGGAATAGGTTCCCAATATCTTAGAGAAGGTGTGTCTCAAATTTGGTAAGGTTTGGCCATACGGATCAAAAGTTAGATCGATTTGAGTTTTGGTTTTCGGGCTGATTTCACTGTTCATTAGCCTAGAGGTCTGACCGCCATGTATTGAGAGGTCAGACCGATTTCCAAAGGTCAGACCGATTTCTAGTTGGAGGTCAGACCGCCCCACTCATTTAGGTTTTGAGTTTGTATGTTTTTGGTCTATTTGCTTCGGGGTTTTGATTGGATTCAATACAAGTCTTCCACTGTGCTTGTTTATTGATCTTCATAGCTTTTATAGCTATTGGAGTGAAAATCGTATTGAATTTGATCAAGGTGAAAAAGAGATCGTACTCCTATTCACCCCCCTCTAGTCACCTTTTCGGTCCAACAGATGTCAAACGTGACGACCTCGGTTCGGAATGCGAAGTCATCACTAAATGTGACGGCCAGGTCAATTTGGCCCAGGGCCGTTATGGGCGCTCCCCCGAAACCTACCAGGTGTATGCCTAGGGGTGATACGCGATCTCGGGTGATCATCATTTTGTCAAAGGCATCCATGAATCGGAGGTCCGTGGAGCTTCCTCCATCCACGAGGACACACCTGACCTTGTAATCCACGATGTTGGCGGTGGGAAGTATACCCTGTCGGCGTCCTCTGGGCTGAAGGAGATTGTTATTTCGGTGTAGCGAGGTGGGCTGGACATGGGGTACGTTGTGAGGTGGTGAATTTGCTGGGCGTAGGCACACCGTTGTCTTTTTGGCGCCATGCTGAGCGAGGATCCGCCATGATCATGTTTATGATTCCTTGCTGGTGCTCCCCGTAGCCTCCTTCTATGCGGGGTCTCGGTGGCGGGGTAGGCAACTGGTTTCCTATCCCTCCCTCATCATCGCGCTCAGCCGGCTATCGGCCAAAGTTCATGTAGTCTCGCATGGTTGCAATGGTGTGGCACTCGCCGATCATGTGTGACCCCTCACTGTGGAGATCACAAAATGGTGAGGAGCCCGCACGTGGCTGCGTCTATAACGGTTGTTTGGTTGACACCCTTCACTTGACATTTTACCTCCGTAAATTTTTACCTCCGCAAATTTTTTTGAAGAAGCTACGGAGGGATTCGCCAGGGGCCTGCTTCACTACGAACAGGTGCCCCACGTCCTTCGGCTCCATGTAGTTTTCCTGGAAATTTTTTTAACGAGGTCCCGCAACTATTACCATGCATATATGGAGCGGGGAGGGATGGTGGGCCTTCTTGGACTTGGCTCACCCAGTTGGTGCGACTGGTCCATTCATCTTCCCTTCCCTTTGCCTCCTGTGGGGTGGCTCCGAGCCGAGGGGCCCTCGAATGCCCCCCTACTGTCCATGAGGTGGCTTTCTGGGGTGCCTGGTGGCCCATGGGGAAATCCCCTGAGACCTCCGGGCCACCTCCGAAGCGCCTCCTATGGCCTTTAGCGCCCCTTTTAGGGCCCATCTTGTAGTCTCCTGGCCCCCTCCGGGGCCCCTCTTGTGGCCTTCGGGCCCCTTTAGGGGCTCTCGAGTTGTTCGCCGAGTCATGAGAGCCAATGGGCTGCCCTTACGACAACCCTAACGGCTACAATAGTAAGGGTATCAATATTTCAAGGAGGATCATGTATTCAATAGGAATTTAACTATCGTTGCCCACAGCATAGCAAATTTTACTCAAACATACACGCATGCATAATAGAATTTGCAAAAGAAATACATTAATTGAAATAATGGGATCAACATGGTGAAAGGGGATGTTTGCCTTGCTCTAGTATCTCAGAGTATGAGGATGGAGGATCGTCGAAAATTTCATTTGAGGTATTGATGTCTATCAAAAAGAGCCGAGAGCAAATTAAATATAGAAAAATAATTTCAACAGCAACAAAATCCAAATATTTACTTGACGACGATTAAAATCTCTATGTATTACTTTAATACATAATAAAAAAAACCATATGTCTTCATGATCGTAACCCCTAAGGCTAACGACCCCTGTGGTCATAAGGATTCCAGAGGTTACATAATAAGTATCCGGGTTGGATGAGGTCCTGTACCCAGTCCCCGACCAGATGACTGCTCTTAAGAAGCAATGAACTGGCATCCGGATCTAACTCCGAGTATATTCCTTACCATTTGATGAATGGAACATATGTTATATTTGTTCCATACCATGCGACGTTTCATGGCTTTAAGACACTGACAACAACCACCATGCGGTTGAAGTGTATCGTAGACATTCAACTGCCAAACGGTTGATGTTTCATCAACCATCGCCTTGCTCCAACCAGTCGCGTCACTTCCAACAGCATTCTCTAGAAACAACTGCCACCTCTTCGACGGTTATTTAAATATGGAGCACAGAGGAACGAAAGAATTGGACTACATTAGATTGAAGCATGGCAATCGGCATTAGATTCATGTTTCAAGTCTTATTCTGTAGTATAGCAAGCATTACGCTCAGTGTAATTAGGATTAGTCCACTACCTTGTTGAGGGCACCCCCTGTAATAGCCAGTTCATAGCAATAAAGAGCAGTCATATTCTCTCCCAAGAACTCTTTGCCATTTTTCTCTATTTATTTTGTAAGATCGGCAACTCGATCGTTGACAGTTGGCACCATCCGTGGGGAAGAAGGCGATTGAGTTCTTGAAGATTACTTCGCTCAAGCATTCCTCATCCACTTCCTTTGCTCCATCATCGCTCATGCGAACATGGTAGGGACTTGGGATGAGGAAAACTAGTTCAATCTAGTGGAGTACTCCAACCTTGATATGGACGCATGCATCCGTGCCATAGAAGAAAATAGGATGTCATCATCCTCCTCCTCCGCTGGCTCGTCAGTCCCAGAGATTGATGAAATCGACCAGATGGATGAGGATACACCGGCACCAACAATGGTGCTCTCAGAGGAACCGCTCGTTCCGACCAGTTCGGAATGTCCAACGCCTCTACAAGCCTGGTCGATCTGACTGGCAGAAGCAGCAATGGAAGCCCAGCGTTGCAATCAGAGAGTCCATGTACTCTCGATATTGTCATGGGCGACCAGTATTCGCCAACGACACCTACATATTTTGGGGGCCATGCAGCATCTGGTAAGGGTATCAATGAAGTTATCACCGATTGTAGGCCAAGTGGGCATGGTGAAACACGGCATACGATCGGCAATCTGTCGGATTAGGCTGAGTCCACCACAAAGCCCACCGGAGGCGGTAATCTCCGATCGCTCCCCATCGTGGAGGCTTCTTGCAGAAGCATTAGAATGCTCTCCCTTAGCTATGATGGGAGTTTATCGAAAGATCACTGTTGTCGCCACGAAGTTAGCACAATTAGAGATACCAATCCAGACGCCATGCACGATCCTCCATGGGTTAACTCGCCACCACTTGCTCGTGGAAATGGTACGGGCACTCAAGCACCAACTATCGGAGGCAACCGAGTTGATGGACATGCATCAGTTAATTCACCTGTTCCTACCCCACCGGAGTAAGAAATCAGGTAGGGCCGACCGGTAGGTCGAGGGAACAGTCAACTCATCGAATGCCCACTACAAGCGGGAATCTTCCACGACTTTCAGTAACGATACAAAACCTGCATCGAGTTCATGATATTCTGAATAATCCAGACCCTACTTTAGTAGGAACCCCAGGTTATGTTCAGCTTGCAGGTCAAGTGTTGGAGATCCTCCAAGAAACCATGCAGCGTATAGAAATGTACCGGGAGTAGAGGAGTTCGCAAAGTCTCATGATGACTTCATCCCAGCGCTCCTCCCTTAGTAGGGGGCAACATGGTCGAGCAGAGCATTGATCAACACCAAGACCCCCTCGTAGGTTCCATCCAGGGAATCACGAGGGAAGATGGCTCTTCGCAGCAGCCACTCCTCCTCCTCGTCAAGAGAAATGACTGCTTCATCCAGGCGATCTCAGGCATCATCTGAACCAAGCAGGTGGTCAAAGACGTTATCATAACGTCCACGATTGGGTTGGGACACCGGATCCTAGATATGCAAATCTGAGGAACCAATCACCGACTAATTATAATCCGGCTCCTTTTCAGAGAAGGCGCCATGACTCCATTACGGACTGCCGAGCATTTTCAGCAGGTCTCCAAGCTATTCATTGACCGGACAGGTTCTGATCAGCCAACATAGAGAAGTTCAATGGGACTCAGAACCCAATAGAATTTTTTTCAAATTTATTCTACCGCCATTAAGGCCGCTGGTGGTAATGACAACGTGATGGCAAATTACTTGCCACTGTCCTTGAAGGGTCTGCCCGGTCATAGTTGCTTAACCTACCGGTCGGATCTATCTACACTTAGAAGCAGTTCTGCGATACTCTGATCACCAATTTTCAAGGGACGTACGACCGTCCTGGAAAGGAGGATGATCTTCATCGGATGAAATAGAAAACCAATGAAACTCTTCGACAATATATCAAGAGATTCAGTTAGGTTTGAAATTCCATCCCAGAGATTGTAGAATCTTCTATCATCTAGGCTTTTAAATCAGGGCTGAGGAATTGCCTGTTTACGAAGGATATTGCAATAAATCCTCCACGAACGATCGTCGAACTTTTCGACATGGCTGATAAGTATGCAGATGCTAGTGAAGCGATCAAGTGGTATGAAGCTATTGATAGAAAAGATAACAATCCCCAGTTAGGCCTGGAAAAGCAAGAGAAGAAAAGCAAGAAGTCTCTCAAGAACAAGAAGAATCGCAAGCCTGACAACAAAGAAGTCCTTACGATTCCCGAAAAGTTTACCAAGGGTAAGAAAGATTTCACTAGTCGAAATAAAGCTAAGGCTCTGACTAGTTACTTCAAGAAAACTAAAAAGTGGTCTCTACTTCACAAGGTAGTAGAGCATGATCTGTCCACCTGCCGGGCCTAGCAAAGTAAACTGGAGGATTACTACTCAGGTAAATGACCTTCCCTCCATAACTAAACTCGGAGAACCAAGCTCCAAGAAGGACAAAGATGGTGACGAAAAGATGGAATACCAGGAGCCACAGCACACAGTGGATATGATCTTCAGAGGATCCTCCTCGTACGAATAAAGATGTCATCTGAAGGCTGTGGAGCGGGAGGTCAACCTTGCCGAGTCTCCGATCACCGCCAAGCCATCCAGGTGGTCGAAAATTGTAATCTTCTTTAGCAAAGAAGACTACCCCATCCCGTCGACTCGACCAGGTAGATTTCCTATCGTGGTTGAACCTGTTATTAACAATTCAAAATTTAATCAAGTCTTAATAGATGAAGGCAGTTCTTTAAATATTTTATTTACGGGAGCATTGGAAGAGATGCAGATCCCAAGGTCAAAGGTAAAACCCATGAAATATGCCTTCCACAGCATAGTTCCTGGTTCCACCGCTAAACTGATAGGACAGCTGTCCCTACTGGTTACATACGGAAGACCCGACAACTTTCGAATAGAAAAAAAATTCCATTTGATGTGGTGGATTTCGAAACCGCATACAATGGAATCCTAGGTCGTCCGGCTTTAGCAAAATTCTTGATAGCTACGCACTACGGTTATCAGAGTCTAAAAATGCCAGGACTGAAAGGAGTCATCACGGTTCAGGGAGATCAAAAAATAGCTTATGCATGTGATCGAAAGTTCTTAGAACTGGTTGATGAGCTTCCGACCAGAGAAACTAATACGCCTACCATGCTGGTGAAGCACTCGAGGCTAAAGATGGCGCCAAAGCCTTCCTACCAGACCAAGGAGGTACCACTCGGTAAAGGAGCTCCTTTAGAAAGTGGCAACACCCGTTTGGGTCAAGAAACGCTAATGCGTCCAACCAAAAGATGCTGGTCAGGGCAGGACTCAACCTCAAATAGGAAGAGTCGCTCGTCTCCTTCCTCCGAGCAAATCAAGACGTATTCGCCTGGTAGGCGTCCGACATACCCGGAGTCCCTAGGGAGGTGATCGAGCACAGGCTAGCTCTCCAGCCTGATAAGAAACTGGTCAAACAAAAGCTAAGACGTTTCGCACCTGATCGGAAGGAAGCAATCCAGTCGGAGATTGACAAGCTCCTCAAGGCTGGGTTTATCTGTGAAGTTGACCACCCAGAGTGGCTCGCCAGCCCTGTAACGGTTAGAAAAAGCAATGGAAAATAGCGAATGTGTAATGACTTCACAGATCTTAACAAAGCTTGTCCGAATGATGACTTTCCCCTTCCACGCATTGATCAACTTGTAGACTCAACTTCTGGGTGTGAGTTGTTAAGTTTTTAGATGCATACTCAGGATACCACTATATTAATATGAGTAAAGATGATGAAGAGAAAACTTTCTTCATCACTCCATATGGCACTTACTGCTATGTTAAGATGCCATTTGGTCTCAAAAATGCTGGTGCAACTTTTCAAAGGTTAATGCAAAAAACCTTTAATCCTTAGAGAGGTCGAAATCTAGAAGCCTACGTTGATGACTTGGTCGTAAAACGCATCAACGCTGGTAACCATATTTCCGACCTACATGAGACTTTCAATAACTTAAGAATGCATTACCTTAAGTTAAATCCAAAGAAGTGTGTGTTCGGAGTTTCTTCTGGAAACTTCTTGGGTTCCTAGTTTCGGCTAGACAGATTGAAGCAAACCTAGCAAAAATATCAGCCATCGATCAAATGCGCCCTCCGACCACAAAGAAGGAAGTCCAAAAGTAACCAATATGGCAGCGCTAAGTCGTTTCATAGCACAGTTAGGTGAAAATGGACTCCCTTTTTTCAAACTTCTTCAAAAGCATGGAAGTTTCAAATAGACTAAAGATGCAAACGATGCCTTTAAAGAACTTAAGAAGTACCTTACGAGTGCTCCGATCTTAGTTTCTCTAAGATCAGAAGAAACATTGTTGATTTATGTGGCTGTAGCGCCGCAAACAGTCAGTGGTGTACTGGTCATTGCTCGCTCCATATCCCACTCGCGCCGCTCACGGCCGTTGGATGCAAATCCAACGAGCTAGCCCTCTCCCCTCCCTTCTCCCCACTGCCAAGTGGGACCACGCGAGCCTTCTTCTCCCCATCCTTCTTCTTTCTCAGCCGCGCCCGACCCGGTTGCCATGGATGTCCACCGAAGCTCCGCAATTGCCACTTTCTTCCCGAATGTTCTCCACGCCAACATGCGCGGTCAAACCCACGATCTCGACCGCCCCCACTCCTCGCTTGTTCCCATCTTTTCGCGCCCATTCTCGCCGGATCCCACAACGGCCGCCACGTTCACCACGCGCACGATCTCCTCCCCTCGACCTCCCTGGCCCCTATAAAAGGGAGCACCGGGTGCGCATTCCCTCACTCGTTCCACTCCCACCACCCACTCCTCCTCTCTCGCTCCCACCTCGCCGGATTTGAGGTTTTTCACCGCCGGCCGCCAAGAGACGCCGTCGCCTCTAGCGCCGCCATTTTTTCCGCCCCACCTCCGCCTTCACCTCCATTCGCATCACCACATCAACACCGACCCGGTGCGCACCTTGCCCTCACCAGAGCCCCGCCGAATCGACATCGCCGACACAAGCCGATCTTGTCGTCGTCGTTCTACTCGCCGCCGCCGTTCCCTTTGCGCCCTAGCGCCGCCGTGGTGAGCACCTAAACCTCCGCGCCCTCCTCTACCTGTATAGCATCTCGCCGGTACGCAACCGTGCAGCCAGTATAGCGACCATCGGGCAGAGCGCTTGCCGCCTTGTGCCCTCGTGGCATCTTTGGCGTGTGACCACCTCAGCGCCACGTGGGCGCTAGGTCGGCCAGACCCGCCTTGTCATCACCGGTCGGCGCCTCGTGGCACCCATAAACAAACCCGTCACGGCGTCTTTAATCTGGTTTTTCTTCACAAAAATAATTCTGAAATTCTGAAAAATCCTATTATTCATCATTTCATGTGAATTGAAAACTTCCTGGGGTTCGTTCTCCTTCATACGAACTCTGATTTCATCGATTCAAATTTCTAAATTCATATAAATTCATTATCTAGCTAACTAAAGTAAAATTATTTAATTTGGAGTTCATTTGAATCTTTATTTGAATTTTATTTGAATTTGACTTATTTTCACGTATAGATTTCGACGACTTCGGAGAGTCAGATTTCGACACCGTTTGAGAACAACCAATTGAGGAAGGCAAGTTACATCTTTGATCATATTTGCACCCATTATTTCAAATTATTGAAATTCTGTTTTAAATTATTACTTCATGCTATTTATATTCAGTAATTTAAATTCCTGTTTTAAATTTATAGATATGCCTTATTCCTTTGTATGGCCATTGTTGATGTTTGAATCAAATATATTATCACCCTAGACAAAACCTGGTTGATACGATAGTATGAACTAGGATCATTTGAAAATATGATGGGAAGACATGCTTAGACCAAAAATATTTGATTTGGAGAATTTCAGCCAAAAAAATCAAATGTTGTTACATTGAAAAATGAAATAAAATGATGGTTTGTACTTGGGCGAAATGGTTGTATGGATGGTGCATGTTGATGCACGGACTCAACCTGGTCAAGGTTGAGGCCCAGGGGTTGTTTGGAAAGTCACCCAAGTCAATTAAGGACCGGTTTTCGAGCCGCATCTTGCTATGCCACATCGTACTACCACATGTCCTGAGCATGGGGAGGGGACCTAGCTGACTAATTTGCAATGTTCCATCGTGGTCGTTCCCTTCAGATGCGGTGGGTAGTCATGTTATGACATACGTTAGCCCCACCTGGCGCAAGAGGGGGCCCAAACCCTACGGGTTTCTATCCAAAGGGGGCGAAACCTTAGCGAGGGTGGACTATAGTGGAATGGCACTTTGTAAAGGCCTTGAGACGTGCTCTAGACTATTACCTAAGGTAGTGAGTGGTGGCATAGATATATGCCGGACAAACTAGAGAATTTGTGTCATGTGGGTAAAGTTGTACAACCTTTGCAGAGTGTAAAACTATTCGAATAGCCGTGTCCACGGTCATGGACATGCTTGGCAAAGCCACTCAAAGTTAGACTTGGTTTTGATTTCAAAATGATTTGACACAAATGATTGTGGATTTCTATCCAAATGGAAATTGGGCGGGAAGCCATGTGACAGGAGGGTATCCTTCACCATTCATGTGTGAATGTTATCTGACTATAAAACTTGAGAATTTATAAAATAAATTTTAGTTATAGAATAATTGCTTTGGAACTTAGTACAAATATTTAAAGAAAATGTTGCTTTATGCAAATTCAACCAATAAGCCTTCATTTGTTATATCCTTGCATGCATTATAATCTATTAATTGGGTGTAACTTGCGAGCACGGAAGTTGTGCTCATCCTTGATTTATGCAAATAAATTTCAGAGAAGGACTTTGCTACCGGTGTGGATCTCTATGACTAGGCCGTCACCCCGATCGATTACTGTGGCGATCAATTTGAACTCCACTACTTCTTCGTCTTCCGCTGTGTTCTTTACTGTTGGCTTGTAAGCCTCTTTTGTAATAAACTCTATTGATTATTAATATAATTGTGCGATTTATGGATGTTACCATATCTATTTACTGTGTGAACTAGCTACTAATCAAGGGACTAGTTTAGAAATGCACAAAGGATTTGGGGTATTAATCCTAGGTTCGACACTTGTAGCCTAGCTGTACGTGATCTGGTTCTACGACGAATTCAGAACCAAGCTAATCGTAATAAACTTTCTCCCAAATGGGAAGCTCCATATACTGTGGTCGAAGTCACCACACCTGGTTTGGTACGAGTAGCTATGTCAGACGGGCGTGTTTTGTCAAAATCTAGGAATATTGACTAATTGCGTAAGTTCTTTGTGTAAATGTATTTTCATTCTCTTTTCAATTTTTTAATAAAGATGCATTTCCTTTACTTTACGACAAATGATATTGTTTATATGACTGTCTCATAATCTGATTTACATACTATTGTTGTCTAATTTGTCGAAGAAGACCAAATTCTCTCTATTATCTTTTTTTTAAGGATCTCTATTACTCTATAGCTACGACATATAAGTCAAACGTCGTACGGGTCCTAGTTGTGATAATTCAGTCAATCTCACACGCGACCAATACTCTTTTCTTAAAAAGAAATATACGAGTAAAAGGAGCATCACACAGGCAACTACATATAGTACTTTACATGCTTAAGCTTTCGGATACTACATTTCTTACCTTCAACATTCAGTTCCACTCTTGTTTTTGCTACTAGTCAGGACAGGGAAAGCATCCTAGTCGAAGTCTCTCCTGCTCCGCACATGGTCCTGCCCACTGGAAGGAGCTCCCTAGCGACAGTCTTTTTCTTATGATCCTCGCTGCTAGTCGGAACTTGAGCAAGAGCAGGTTTCGCGAAGTGTTTCTCTTAGTCTCTGTTTCTTAGCAACCCTTATGACCAGTTTTGGATAAGATATATAAACAAGTTCAGTTATCATTTTTGCATGATTCCTTGTCGTCAATACAAGTCTTATACATCTTCCAACCACACAAGGTACTATACAGTATTTCGATTATGGAAAAGATCTAAAACTAGACGAAATCATACGTTGGTTCCGACCACATTGATTTTCTAGTAATACTTAGATCATTTTTATAACATAATCTGCATATACTTTGTACTGTGATCGTCGTTATTGCCTATTTTCTTAGTCTACTGCTTCTTTAGTAAAGTTCTTCTACTAATACAAGCAGTCGGGGGCTAGGAAATATATGAGTGCTCAGCGAATTTAAGAATACAAAACAAAGACTTCACTGATGATAAAGGGTAAGTTTTATTTACAACAGTCTAAATATTACAATCATCTACTTCTCAGAGCCAACAGATTGGTCGCTACGCGTTGGAGACCCGACCTCTATTTTCTCCGCAACCTTGTGTCTGAGAGGTGCTATTTCCTCGAAAACTCTGGTTACTTCATCTCCCTAGCAGTTGAAGTCTTCCTCAACAACTTGGAGATTTATGGTAGGATCGGAGACTTTCAGCTTTGCCAAAGCAAAACTGACTCCACTTTTGACAGCTTCAAAAAAAGTCTATGCATGGTTCTCCCGAGTTGTCTTGAGGACGCTCCTGATGTCTGCGAGTTGTTGGGCAAGGTAGTTGATCTTCTCCATGGGATCTCCTAAATTGGGCAGTTGCATTCCCGATCCCATATCGAAGAGCATCTTGTTGAAAGTTTTGACCTTCTCTTCAAGATTTTGCCTAAAAGTTGCCTCCTTACCACGCTCAAACTCAAGAGTTTTTCTGTTCTCTTCAATGCTTGAGTTTGCTCTATACGAGTAGACCAACGAATGAGGATATATGACTAGAAAAAGGTAGTACTGTGAGACCCCGATTTATTAGGCTCATAATACTTAGTCATCCAATTGACCCTAGTATTATCAACTAAATAAACCGTGCCTCGAGATATATGTACTTCCCAAGAACGCAGTACACACAACTCATTACAAAAGATTGCATCAATTCCATTCCAACACATAGAACAGAACAAGCAACAAACCAGAAGTTAATATACACAAAGGATAGTTACTACAAAAGAGAGGCCGACCGGCCAAATAACAACAAGACTACTAAGATAACAGCGGAAACAAAAGTGCCATAGAGATGGCCCAACATAAGAGCCAACCAGTGTGCCTTCACCCACAAGGCAACTGACCAGGACCGCCAAGCTAGTCGCTTTCCCAACCTTTGCCTGACTCACAAAAGTAAAGCCCTTTGGACCCTACCTCCTCTACAACAAAGTTATTAAGCAAAGCAAATGAGTACAAAATTGTACTCGCAAGACTGACGTGTAATATAACAGAACTATAGTTTAGCTACATGCAAGCTTTATTTAAGTGGATGAGGCTTTGGACTTGTTTTAGCATAAAGCAAGTTTTCATTTGCAATATTTAAATAGATTCCAAAGCAAAGTTGCAATTCATTTTTCATTTGCAAGAAACAACGAGACAATTAACAATTGATAGATAACAATCACGAAGTGGCTAACCCATTAGCCACCACAACAAAGATGAACATCCATTCATACCAACCCATCAAGTTTTAATTTAAATATTGTAGTCTAGTTCTCACGGGCGTATCCGGCGTGTCCATAACCTAGGGCGAGGCTATTGAATAGTTTTAACCTGCAGGGTGTACCAATGTACCCACACGTCCGACCGCCTTTTCGCCACATGATTTAGCACACTTCCTTTGGTATCTTAAGCACAGCTAAGTCCTACGAGACATTTCCAATGGATGATGCTAATTATGAGCCGCAACCCACGGGATAAAGACACATTAGACAGCCTAACCGATCCGCCAATGCTCCTTCCCAACACCACACACACACATTTTATTTAAACATACCCACCGACCAGCTCATAATTAACACCTCCCAAAGTACTTAGTCAAGAGGTCCCATATCCCCTCGTGTGGTTAGCACATAAAATTGCTCGAGCGGTGGTGCAAGTAACTCGGTCCTTATCGACTCGGGCATACTACCACATTCCAAAAACCACACCATCCATCCAATATGCCCAAGTCCAAATCAAACTTTTATTTTCAGATTTTGACTTTACAAAATAACAAAGCACAAGTGCTGGACATAAAGGAGTAATAATTAGATTTGTGTGATCAAGACCATCGACTAAATCGATGATCGCCCATTACTACCGATAACTAAGCTTGTCTAAGCAGTTTAAATCGAAAACTACTACGTGATAAGAGCTCATCCAACGAGCTCAAACCACAGCAAATAACCTAGGCTCATGGTAGTAGAGGATAAACAATTCCTACAGATTATGCAACTATAGGCTTGCTAGCGACATTTTAACACAAAGTAGCATGCATACATACAAGTGAAACAAAGTATTAACTTTAAAGTAATGGGACAATAAATGGATATGATCAAACTGCTTGCCTTGCTGATTTTGCTCAATATATTGCTGAGGATCACTCACGGGTTCAACCCACCCGTCGGCACCTAATCGAAAAGACGAAAACAATCGATAAGAACGACGAAAACGACAAAGACAGCATAGCAAACGAACTCCAAATACACTGAAATTTCTACAGAAGCAAGAGGATACTTTTTAGGGAATTTATCAACAAGAACCAATTGATTTGGATTCTCAATGCAAAAGTTATGAGCAAAACAAATCTGCTCAGCCCTAAAAATACAAACTGCCACTATTCACTAATTTAATTATGAGGCAACATTTTCTAGAAGGGTGGTGACACTGAAATTTTTACTGTAAAACTAGCACCTCATGAGATGAATAACACAATTGAGTTCACCTCATTTGGAGCTATATTGCACTTTCTATAATTTTCCAAAAACAAGAACTTGAACAAAATTGAAATGCACAAGAACTCTTTTTGACAATAGCAACCTGCTTAAAACTAATTTTCATAGTAAGTTCATCAATAGAGGAACCCAACAAAGTTGGATTCACTCAAAAATAATCTACAGAGCATTAGTTATGTATTTTACAAGTTAAACATTATTTTGAGTGTACATTTAAAGCTAGTTTTGAAACCTATTTGCAAAACCATGTTCTAGAGCTGAACTGGGCTCATAACCATTTTTAGATTGGAGCCCAGGTCAAACCAGAGCTGACAAAATTTGAATCACCCTATTTGGATTTAAATTGAATTAGTTATGCAAGTTTAAAGTTCATACCTTTTTCTGTTCTTAAAATAACAATTCACTGGAATTTCTAAAAACCATAAAGACATGGGAGGACGTGAGCCACAGATCTCAGATCTAACGGCTCAGACCTCCCATGAGAACAATGCACACGCGCGCTCGCGAGGTCCAGAGGTCATGGGCCGTGGATCTTGGATCCAACGGTCCATGTCCTCCCATCCTCGCGCGCGCGAGCAGAGGGGAGGTCGTGGCCGCTGATCTTGCATCAAACGGACCACAACAAGGAGGGAGGTCCTCAATGGCTGCGATCAACACAGAGAGGACATAAGCGGCACAGATCAACGCGGGGAGGTCCAACCGCGGAGGTCTTAACGTCCGCAGACCTCCTAGGGAGGTGCAGGCGGCCACGATGCGCAAGGAGGTCTGGACATTCGAGATCTCCTCGAGGAGGTCATGGGCGCCCCGAGCCTGCGACAACGTGCAGCGCGCGCGCGCGCACGCTTCAGACGAGGAGTTAATGCGCGCGGGACACAAGGAGGTCAGCGAGAGGTCTTAAATGCGCGCACGGGGCGGGATTAAATGCAGTTTAAGACACGCCAATGATAACGAGGTTGAACAAATGATTAGCGCCTTAAACGCGGCGAATCTTTGTCCTAAACCGACAACGGCACGGTCGGGACGTCCGACAAAATTTTGAGGACGTCCCACGGCTTATCGCTGGCGATTTAGGGCACGGCGGCACACACTGAGGGCACCGTCGAGACCGCAATAGCCAGGCGCATCTACTGGACCTACTCTCGACGGCAGCGGCGGCCTAGAGCGCCGACGAGCTGGAGAGGAGCAAGGAGACCACACGGTGAAAAAGGCAAGAAGCAAAATTTGAGCTCCGCAGCTGCCATTCAAGCGGGTGCCCAAGAAAAGCTCCGTAACAACATACACGCGGGTGCCAGCATCTAAGGACTAACAGGAGGTTACCTGGAGGTCCAGAGGATGCTGAGGAGGTCGTGGAGGAGAGGACCGGAGCTGGGGAAGACAAGGTTGCTCCACGGCCAAAGCTCCAATTTCAAGATCCACCTTGGCCACCTCTGCGAAATGCCCAACTAAACAAGTCAGGATCTTGGTTACAGAGGAAAATGGCATGAATTGAAGAAGGAAGTGAAGAGGAGAGCCACAGGAACAAGGCCACCGAGGACCTCCAAGGTGCTCCAATGGCGGCGAGCTACGGTTGCTAAGAGCTCATAAGCTGAGAGGTGCAAGCAAAGGCGGCAATGGTGTGTAAAAGAAGCCGGCAACAGCGATGGGGGGTTTTATACCTAGGGAAAAACGAGGTTGTGAACCACGGGTTAAGCTCATGGTGAGCTTAGCCCATGGGAAGGTCCATGGAGTTGACAAGATGGATGGGACGAGTAGGTGGTCGAGCAGGGCCTAGGGTGCGGCAGAGCCGACACGCATTTAATGCGGGAACTGCAAGAGCCGTTGGGACAAGACATGCTCGACTTTGCCCATTGCCATGGCTCGCCGCAGCCAAGGTAGGAGAAGAACAGGGCCTCACATCCACCGTTGGATTAAGTGGATGGGGAGGTCTGGCCCTCAGATTTTAAGTTTGAACCGTTATGTTTTAAGTGATGGGAGGAGGTCCACCACACGATTTGGAAAGGGAGGTCGTGGCCCTCCGATTTCCATAACGTGGATGCGCAAAGGATAAGTGGTTAGGAGGTCCTAGCCTTTGGATTTACATCCAAGGGCTCAGACCTGAGGGGAGGACATAACTGCGTGTGACTTAGAGAAAAGAGGGGGAGGTCATGGCCTTTGGATTTAAATCCAAGGGCGCACAACCAAAGGGGAGGTCAGATGCGCACAAGGCACAGGGAGGTCGTGGCCGTAGATTTTAAATCTAACGGCTACAACACACGATGGGGAGGTTTTGTGCGCTGGATTTTGAGGGGAGGTCGTGGGCTGTTGGATCTGATCCAACGGCTACGACCTCAACAAGGTGGTTTGAGCGCGCGGGGAGGTCAGGGCCATGGATTTTCGATCCAGTGGCCAAGACCTGATGAGGTGGGGAGGTCCTGGCGGTATTGACCGCGGAGGAGGTCGTGGCGGTTGGATGTTAATCCAACGGCTACGACCTGATCAAGGTGGAGAGGAGGTCTGGCCGCGCTAAGGAGGCGGTTGGGTTGGACCTGCTTTGCAAAGCGGTTCAAGCCCAAGTCAAACCAGTTTATTTAAATTAATAAACAAGCTGAGACATAAGAGGATTTATAGAGATAGCAAATGAACTCCAAATTTGATGAAATTTTAACTGGAGCTTGCTGACAACATGACTAACCTTACATAAAATTTCCAGAGGTTATTATGCTATGCATTTTTCTCAGGAAATTCATGAAGGCTGCTCAAGGATGTGTTTTACCTCCAAAAATTCTCACACAAGTTTTATAACTTGTGATATTTTTCAGAGGGGCTCCACCACATTTCTAGGACCAAGGAAAAATATTTCCAAGGGTTTGGCACAAGATTTGTGACAAAAGAGAAAAGAGTTTGACTTTTGGTCAACAAGGACTTTGTGTTTTTGGATTACACAAATCTTGGACAATAATTACATGTGAGAAAAAGTTTTAGTTTCTACACATTTAATTATATTTGAACAAACACCTGATTATACATTTGGGATGTTACAAAATCTCCCCCCCCCCTTACAGAAATCTCGTCCCGAGATTTGGCTCACTCGGTAAAGAAAGATGGATAGTCCGCACGCAGACGATCTTCTCTTTCCCAAGTAGCCTCATCCTCGGAATGGTTCGACCACTAAACTTTAAGGAACTTAATGGAACGATTCCTAGTTCTTCGTTCAGCCTCATCGAGTATGCGAACAGGGTGCTCGCGATAGGTCAAATCGGGTTGGACATCGAGAGTTTCCAACGGAGCTTCCTCAGTTGGAACACGGAGGCACTTCTTTAGCTAGGACACATGGAACACATCATGTACCCCCTTAAGTGCAGCTGGCAACTCCAACTTGTAGGCAACAGCTCCTTTCTTTTCGATAATGCGGTAGGGACCCACATATCGAGGAGCTAACTTGCCCTTGACGCCGAAACGTTGATGGCCCTTCAAAGGAGAGACTTTGAGATAAACAAAGTCATTAGGCTCAAAACGCAACTCACGCCGACGGCGATCCGCATAGCTCTTTTGCCTGGATTGAGCTGTATAGCAACGCCACGAATAAAATTTGGACTTGGCGCTCGGCCTCATTGATTGAGTCCGGCCAAAGAGAGGTCTCTCACCGGTCTCGACCAGTTCAACGGGGTTCTACACTTTCTCCCATACAAGGTCTCGAAAGGTGCCATGCCGAGACCGGCTTTGAAAAATTGTTGTTATAAGAAAACTTCGGCGAATGGCAAGCATTTCTCCCAATGCTTCCCATAGGAAAGGACACAAGCCGAAGCATGTCTTCCAAAACTTGGTTGACCCTCTCGGTCGACCATCGGTTTGGGGATGATATCTTTGTGCTAAAGGTAAACGGGTTCCCATAGCCTCTTGCAAACTATGCCAAAAGCGAGAGGTGAAAAGAGAACCACAATCCGAGACAATCGTCTTGGGCACACCATGCAAGCACACGATGCGAGAAACATAGAGGTGCGCCAATTGACCGAGCAGAAATCTTAGCCCGCACGGCAAGAAATGTGCTACCTTAGTCAACCGATCAATAGCGACCCAAATGGAATCCTTCCCTTTTGCGTTGAGGCGGACCGGTGATAAAGTCCATCCGCGGAATCCCACTTCCATTAAAGCACAGGCGAGAGGTCAAGCGATCTGCTTTGGACGCCGATGCTCGGCCTTGACATGGCGACACACGTCGCTTTTCGACAACGAACCGCAATCTCCTCTTCATTCGGGTCCACCAAAATCTCTGGCGGAGATCTTGATACATCTTTGTGGCCGGGATGAATGGATAAAGGTGAATCATGGGCTTCAGCGGAGGATCAAATTCGCAACTCCATGTCCTTTGGAACCACAAGGCGTTGCCGAACCTCACAACACCATGCTCATCCTCGAGAAAAGCACTTGGTTGTTCCGTTCTTGACATTCTCCTTGATGTGGCTCACTCCAACATCCGACTCTTGGCGGACTTGATCCGATCCACTAAGGTTGGTTGCACAACCAAGGCGTGAAGAACCATGCTCAACTAAACTCAAGTTGAGGCGCTGAAATTCTTCGGAAGAGTGGGCTGAATCTCCTTGGACAACAAGGCATTACAATGCGCTTTTCGACTAAGCGCGCCGACAACGACATTAGCCTTGCCGGATGGTAGTGAATACCCATATCATAATCCTTGATCAACTCCAACCATCTCCTTTGCACGAGGTTCAGTCATTTGGGTGAACAAATACTTAAGGCTTTTGTGATCCGAATACACTTCTAGCGACACCGATTAGGTAATGTCGCCAAATCTTAAGTGCATGAATCACAGCAGCCAACTCCAAATCATGGGTAGGATAGTTGAGTTCATGAGGTCTCAATTGCCTTGATGCATAGGCCACTACCTTGCCTTCTTGCATAAGGACACAACCGAGGCCTCGGCGAGAATATCATAATAGATATCGAAGCTCCTATGGATATCGGGAAGAGCGAGAACGGAGCCGTGGTCAAAGCGCTTCTTGAGTACTTGAAAACTTTCCTCACAAGCATCGGACCACAAGAACTTCTTGTCCTTCTTGAGCAACTCCGTCATCGGCCGCGATCTTGGAGAAGTTCTCGATAAAGCGGCGATAGTATCCCGCTAAACCAAGAAAACTCCGCGCCGGTGGACCAAGCGGTGACTCCATGATAGCACATCGCTGACCTTGCTAGGATCAGCAGCTCGCCTCTGCTGAAAGAACATGGCCTAAGAAAGCCACTTCCTTCAACCGAAGCGCATTTGTTGAACTTAGCATGGTGGTGCTCACGCAGATTTGCCCAACACAAGCAGGATGCTCGGCGTGTTCCTCATCGTTCTTGGAATAGATAAGAATATCATCGATGAAGACCACGACAAACTTATCCAAATACTCCATGAATACCGAATTCATGAGGTTCATGAACAAAGCAGAGCATTGGTTAAGCGAATGACATGACGGTATACTCATTACAAGCCGTAGCGAGTAGAAACGCCGTCTTTGGAATATCCTCGGTCGAATCCAACTCGATGATATCCCACTCTCAAATCAATCTTGGAGAAAACTCGAGCTCGGTTAATTGATCGAAGAGATCGTCAATGCGGGGCAATGGATACTTGTTCTTTACCGTCACTTCATTAAGTGGGCGGTAATCAACACACATGCGTAAAGTATCGTCCTTCTTCTTTACGAAGATAGCCGGACAACCCCACGGAGATGAGCTAGGGCGAATGAAACCCTTCTCTTGAAGCTCACTTAACTGCTTCTTCAACTCTACCAACTCATTTGGTGGCATCCGATAAGGCCTCTTTGAGATAGGGGCGGTACCGGGAGCCAACTCAATGACAAACTCAAGGTCTCGAACGGGTGGCATCCCCGGAAGATCTGCGGGAAAGACATCAACGAAGTCACAAACTGTTGGGACTTCGCTAATATCTAGAGCGGGCTTCGCTTCAAGCGTGAAGAGATGCGGACCTAGCAGCTTCGGCGAAAAGCAAACCTGTTCGCCAGAGGGACTAGATAGAGATGAGAGTCCTGGCGCAATCGATTTGTCCCATGTCTTTGAGACAACCAATCCATGCCAAGAATTACATCTAGACTCGCTGAATGGAGAAGGATAAGGTTTGCTAAGAACCCTACTCCTTCGATCTCGATAGGAACATCCCTACACTCAGATTCAGCTCTCAACTCCGAACCAGGAGAGCGAATGAGTAGCGGGACCGACAATGGAGAAACGTAAGCTTCGCCTACGCCGTGATAAAGACTTCGTAAACAAAGGAATGAGATGCTCTGAATCAAGTAAGACGATGGCAGGATGAAAGTTAACGAAGCGTACCTAGCACGGCGTCGGGTGCCTCTGAGCCTCCTCTGCGGTGATGGCATTGGCGACCACTACCCACGCCTTGGGTAGCGGGACGATCTTCGGTCCGAGAAGAACCACCTCGGCCCGCGTCCTCCATTAGGGGAGGGGTGCTCTGTCTTCTTAGGGCATTGGTTCGCATAATGCCCTTACGGTTGCAAGAGAAGCATGTGACCCGCGCCGGGTTGCGGGGTCGCTCACTTCGACTTCGCAGTGCACGGATCGGGCACGGCTGCGATGAACGAGGGACGAGGCGAGGTGACCTCGGGCGCCAAGACCGAGACGGTACCGAGAGGCGCCTCAAGCGGGACGGAAAGAATCGCCCTGGATGACTTGTGGGCCTCCCACTTGCGCTGCGGGAATCCACAAGCTCTCGAGCTGCATGCTCAAGAACGATGGCCTTGTCGACCAAGGTCTGAAAATCGTGAAAGTCGACAATGGATAGCTTGTCCTTGACTCCTCGGACAAGCCACGCTGAACTTGGCACCTTAGCCATATCGGTGGCCACATCCTCGGGAGCATAACGAGCTAGATGGTTGAACTCGTAGACATACTCCATGGTCGAGCTCGCCCTTGCTTGGCGCAAGAAACTCACCTTCTTGATCTCCATCAAGCCGGCAGGGATATGAGATCGACGGAAGGCAGTGCGAAACTCCTCCCAGGTGACAGTGTGATCTGCGGGCTGCATGGCGAGAAAGCTCTCCCACCATGACAAAGCTACACCCTCAAGCTGGTGCGATGCAAACAGCGCCTTCTCGTGCTCCTGGCACTGCGCAATGCGAAGCTTCCGCTCCACCAAACGAAGCCAGTCGTCGGCATCGAGCGGGTCCTCAGACCGGGAAAAGGTAGGGGGCTGAGTATGAAGAAACTCCGCGAGTCCTCCACGCGGCTGATGGGCGTTCCTAGCCCGGATCACGAAGCTCCGTGAAGGGCGGTGGTGTTGCAGCGATGGCGTCGATAGTACTCTCTGTCATCCGCGCGGTTGCGCTCTATCTCAAGAAGAACCTCGGCCATGGTGGGAGGAGGAGGAAGCTCCTCGTGGGACCAGTACTGCCCTGGCGCTACGAAAAGTCGTCCAGCCATCTGTTACAATGAAATTTGGTTAGCAACTAAACCCGAAAAACAAAGCCTTAAAGAAAGCAAAAGCTAACGACTAGGGGAATGGAATATCGCCCAAATCGAAAGCCAAAAACAGCGAGTAATTAAACTTTAAAAAGCTTCTAAAATACTCTAAAAACAGCAAATGATCACCAAAAACAAGGCTCAACTTCTCAACACAACTAACCCGTATTGAATGAACGAGTAATTGATCGAGAAGATAAAAATCAGATTGTAAGGTGAGATCTAATGCTACTAAAGAGCAAGGTTAAACCAGCGAGATAAGTGTTAGATACTTAGCTAACTAGTATCACATCTTACCCTTTTATTCCCACAAGTTTTAGTTGAATTAACCTCTCATTTTCTACCTTAATCACTAACTTGAGCTTGCTGCCCTAAAATGCTTGCTTGCTGTCCTAAATTTCCAGATTTGAATTCCATCTCCAAATACGTCCATTCTTCACCAATAGACAGCCACGACTTCAATTTTAGGACTCTCATAAGTTCCCCAAAAACCCAATTTAATCGATAACAACTAATTTTGAGGGAAGGAGAGGTAAACAATTTTTTTAAAACTCAAATTAGAGTAAGATGAGAGAAGAAAGCTAAGATAGGTAAGGAGTAAAATCTGAGAATTACTTAAGCTTTCATAAACTCTTTGATACTTTGAAAATAAGTTTTCCAAAATATCCTAAAGGCGACCAAGCTTGGGTTACTACGGTCAGGATGGCTCTGATACCAACTTTTGTGAGACCCCGATTTATTAGGCTCATAATACTTAGTCATCCAATTGACCCTAGTATTATCAACTAAATAAACCGTGCCTCGAGATATATGTACTTCCCAGAATGCAGTACACACAACTCATTACAAAAGATTGCATCAATTCCATTCCAACACATAGAACAGAACAAGCAACAAACCAGAAGTTAATATACACAAAGGATAGTTATTACAAAAGAGAGGCCGACCGGCCAAATAACAACAAGACTACTAAGATAACAGCGGAAGCAAAAGTGCCATAGAGATAGCCCAACATAAGAGCCAACCAGTGTGCCTTCACCCACAAGGCAACTGACCGGACCGCCAAGCTAGTCGCTTTCCCAACCACCGCACAGCGCACAAAAGTAAAGCCCTTTGGACCCTACCTCCTCTGCAACAAAGTTATTAAGCAAAGCAAATGAGTACAAAAATGTACTCGCAAGACTGACGTGTAATATAACAGAACTATAGTTTAGCTACATGCAAGCTTTCTTTAAGTGGATGAGGCTTTGGACTTGTTTTAGCATAAAGCAAGTTTTCATTTGCAATATTTAAATAGATTCCAAAGCAAAGTTGCAATTCATTTTTCATTTGCAAGAAACAACGAGACAATTAACAATTGATAGATAACAATCCTGGAAGTGGCTAACCCATTAGCCAACACAATAGCATGAACATCCATTCATACCAACCCATCAAGTTTTAATTTAAATATTGTAGTCTAGTTCTCACGGGGCGTATCCGAGCGTGTCCATAACCTAGGACGAGGCTAGTCGAATAGTTTTAACCGTGCAGGGGTGTACCAATGTACCCACGTCGACCGCCTTTTCGCCACATGATTTAGCACACTTCCTTTGGTATGCTTGCAAGCACGGCTAAGTCCTCTGAGATATTTCCAATGGATGATGCTAATTACGAGCCATAACCCACGGGATAAAGATACATTAGACAGCCTAACCGGTCCGCCAATGCTCCTTCCCAACACCACACACACACATTTTATTTAAACATACCCACCGACCAGCTCATAATTAACACCTCCCAAAGTACTTAGTCAAGAGAGGTCCCATATCCCCTCGTGTGGTTAGCACATAAAATTGCTCGAGCGGTGGCGCAAGTAACTCGGTCATATCGACTCGGGCATACTACCACATTCCAAAAACCACACCATCCATCCAATATGCCCAAGTCCAAATCAAACTTTTATTTTCAGATTTTGACTTTACAAAATAACAAAGCACAAGTGCTGGACATAAAGGAGTAATAATTAGATTTGTGTGATCAAGACCATCGACTAAATCGATGATCGCCCATTACTACCGATAACTAAGCATGTCTAAGCAGTTTAAATCGAAAACTACTACGTGATAAGAGCTCATCCAACGAGCTCAAACCACAGCAAATAACCTAGGCTCATGGTAGTAGAGGATAAACAATTCCTACAGATTATGCAACTATAGGCTTGCTAGCGACATTTTAACACAAAGTAGCATGCATACATACAAGTGAAACAAAGTATTAACTTTAAAGTAATGGGACAATAAATGGATATGATCAAACTGCTTGCCTTGCTGATTTTGCTCAATATATTTCTGAGGATCACTCACGGGTTCAACCCACTAAATCGGCACCTAATCGAAAAGACGAAAACAATCGATAAGAACGACGAAAACGACAAAGACAGCATAGCAAACGAACTCCAAATACTCTGAAATTTCTACAGCAGCAAGAGGATAATGTTTAGGGAATTTAGCAACAAGAACCAATTGATTTGGATTCTCAATGCAAAAGTTATGAGCAAAACAAATCTGCTCAGCCCTAAAAATACAAACTGCCACTATTCACTAATTTAATTATGAGGCAACATTTTCTAGAAGGGTGGTGACACTGAAATTTTTACTGTAAAACTAGCACCTCATGAGATGAATAACACAATTGAGTTCACCTCATTTGGAGATATATTGCACTTTCTATAATTTTCCAAAAACAAGAACTTGAACAAAATTATAATGCACAAGAACTCTTTTTGACAACAGCAACCTGCTTAAAACTAATTTTCACAGTAAGTTCATCAATAGAGGAACCCAACAAAGTTGGATTCACTCAAAAATAATCTACAGAGCATTAGTTATGTATTTTACAAGTTAAACATTATTTTGAGTGTACATTTAAAGCTAGCTTTGAAACCTATTTGCAAAACCATGTTCTGGAGCTGAACTGGGCTCATAACCATTTTTAGATTGGAGCCCAGGTCAAACCAGAGCTGACAAAATTTGAATCACCCTATTTGAATTTAAATTGAATTAGTTATGCAAGTTTAAAGTTCATACCTTTTTCTGTTCTTAAAATAACAATTCTTTGGAATTTCTAAAACCATAAAGACATGGGAGGACGTGAGCCACAGATCTCAGATCTAACGGCTCAGACCTCCCAGAGAACTAATGCACACGCAGGCCATGAGGTCCAGAGGTCATGGGCCGTGGATCTTGGATCCAACGGTCCATGTCCTCCCATCTCGCTGGCAGAGAGGGGAGGTCGTGGCGCGATCTTGCATCAAGCGGACCACAACAAGGAGGAGGTCCTCAGCGGCTGCGATCAACACAGAGAGGACATAAGCGGCACAGATCAACGCGGGAGGTCCAACCGCGGAGGTCTTGCGTCCCAGACCTCTGGGAGGTGCAGGACGGCCACGATGCGCAAGGAGGTCTGGGCGTTCGGATCTCCTCGGAGGAGGTCATGGACGCCCCGAGCCCGCGACAACGCGTGCTTGCAGCAGCGCGCGTGCTTTCGGACGAGGAGTTAATGCGCGGGACACAAGGAGGTCCGCGCGCGAGAGGTCTTAAATGCGCGCACGGGGCGGGATTAGATGCAGTTTAAGACACGCCAATGATAACGAGGTTGAGCAAATGATTAGCGCCTTAAATACGGCGAATCTTTGTCCTAAACCGACAATGGCACGGTTGGGACGTCCGACAAAATTTTGAGGACGTCCCACGGCTTATCGCCGGCGATTTAGGGCACGGCGGCGCACACTAAGGGCACCGTCGGGACCGCAATAGCCAGGCGCATCTACTGGACCTACTCTCGACGGCGGCGGCGGCCTAGAGCGCCGACGAGCCGGAGAGGAGCAAGGAGACCACACGGTGAAAAAGGCAAGAAGCAAAATTTGAGCTCCGCAGCTGCCATTCAAGCGGGTGCCCAAGAAAAGCTCCGCAACAACATACACGCGGGTGCCAGCATCTAAGGACTAACAGGAGGTTACCTGGAGGTCTAGAGGATGCTGAGGAGGTCGTGGAGGAGAGGACCGGAGCTGGGGAAGACAAGGTTGCTCCACGGCCAAAGCTCCAATTTCAAGATCCACCTTGGCCACCTCTGCGAAATGCCCAACTAAACAAATCAGGATCTTGGTTACAGAGGAAAATGGCATGAATTGAAGAAGGAAGTGAAGAGGAGAGCCACAGGAACAAGGCCACCGAGGAGCTCCAAGGTGCTCCAATGGCGGCCAGAGCTACGGTTGCTAAGAGCTCGCAAGCACAGAGGTGCAAGCAAGGCGGCAATGGTGTGTAAAAGAAGCCCAGGGCAACAGTGGGGGGTTTTATACCTAGGGCAAAACGAGGTTGTGAACCACGGGTTAAGCTCATGGTGAGCTTAGCCCATGGGAAGGTCCATGGAGTTGACAAGATGGATGGGACAGAGTAGGTGGTCAGAACAGGGCCTAGGGTGCGGCATGAGCTGACACGCATTTAATGCGGGCCTGCAAGAGCCGTTGGGACAAGACATGCTCTGACTTTGCCCACTGCCATGGCTCGCACGCGCGCCCAAGGTAGGAGAAGAACAGGGCCTCACATCCACCGTTGGATTAAGTGGATGGGGAGGTCCTGGCCCTCGGATTTTAAGTTTGAACCGTTATGTTTTAAGTGACTGGGAGGAGGTCCCAGCCACACGATTTGGAAAGGGAGGTCGTGGCCCTCCGATTTCCATAACGTGGATGCGCAAAGGATAAGTGGTTAGGAGGTCCTAGCCTTTGGATTTACATCCAAGGGCTCGGACTGAGGAGGACATATAGCTGCGTGTGACTTAGAGAAAGAGGGGAGGTCATGGCCTTTGGATTTAAATCAAGGCGCACAACCAAAGGGGAGGTCGAGATCGACAAGGCATGGAGGTCGTGGTAGTAGATTTTAAATCTAACGGCTACAACACACGATGGGGAGGTTTTGTCTTATTTGGATTTTGAGGGAGGTCGTGGACTGTTGGATCGATCCATGACACGACCTCAACAAATGGTTTGAGCTGCTGGGAGGTCAGGCCATGGATTTTCGATCCGATGGCCAAGACTCGATGAGGTGGGAGGTCTGGCGGTATTGATCGCGGAGGAGGTCGTGGCTGTTGGATGTTAATCCAACGGCTACGACTTTGATCAAATGGAGAGGAGGTCTGACGCGCTAAGGGAGGCGGTTGGGTTGGACCTGCTTTGCAAAGCGGTTCAAGCCCAAGTCAAACCAGTTTATTTAAATTAATAAACAAGCTGAGACATAAGAGGATTTATAGAGATAGCAAATGAACTCCAAATTTGATGAAATTTTAACTGGAGCTTGCTGACAACATGACTAACCTTACATAAAATTTCCAGAGGTTATTATGCTATGCATTTTTCTCAGGAAATTCATGAAGGCTGCTCAAGGATGTGTTTTACCTCCAAAAATTCTCACACAAGTTTTATAACTTGTGATATTTTTCAGAGGGGCTCCACCACATTTCTAGGACCAAGGAAAAATATTTCCAAGGGTTTGGCACAAGATTTGTGACAAAAGAGAAAAGAGTTTGACTTTTGGTCAACAAGGACTTTGTGTTTTTGGATTACACAAATCTTGGACAATAATTACATGTGAGAAAAAGTTTTAGTTTCTACACATTTAATTATATTTGAACAAACACCTGATTATACATTTGGGATGTTACAAGTACACTGGTCAAGTCTATGACTGGTTACCTTTACTCTTCTTCTCAATAGTCTCAAGGACTTGCTTGTGCCTGGTCATCAGGTATTCAATCAACTGGTCCTTGTTTTGGTATTCTTCTTTGAGCTTGGCAATTATGGCTTCCTTAGCCATAACTTCTTCTATAAACACGATAAAGAGAGAAATTGGTTGATAAAGAGATAAATTGGTTAACAGAAAAATAGCCAAACGGTAAAGGAGAGAAGAAGACACTAAGAGGGTACTTACTTTCTAATTCAGAGTTCTTTTTCTCCAAGAGTTTCATTCGTTGGGTCAGTCCTCTGACCACAGCAAAATTCTCCACCAAATGCTACAAAAATAGCAAACTCCTTTAAGAAGGAAAAGGCTATTAAAAGTGGTCGTGAAAGATTACTTGGATTGCCAAGTTGTTATATTCGGCAAAAATAGAGTCGGGACTTATCTTTGCTTGACAGTCCGAAATTCTTCCTCAAGCTTCATTAAGATTCATCAGGAACCTCCACCTCAGCAGGTGGAGTTGTAGCCACCACGGGTTCCTAAGCAGACGATGGCGCCGCCACCTACTCAGGGGTTGGCTCGACCTCTTTCTCCTCAGGAGCTTTCTTCTGAGGGGTGCTCTGGTCAAAATCAACCAGAATACCAGAGGATCTACAAAGAAAGAAGAAAGGAAGCTCAAGAATCTAAAACACTAGAGGTAAGTATTTACATAAGTCCTTCTTTCATGTATACGTACCTGGTCATTTTCTTGGTCTTTAGTTTGAAGCGCGTTGAAGCAAAATCCGTCGCGCTCGCTTTCCTTTTCTTCTGTTCGACCAACTTCACCGGTCCTGAACCGGTAGGGCTGGTTAGACCCTTCACGTCCTCCAACTAGAGGTCAGAAGAAATAGTCTCGACCAATTGATCGAGAACAAGATCCCTAACCATCAGGTCGGAGGGTGTGGATTCATCAACCCCCAAAATAGTTAATTCAGTAGCAACTGGCAGGTCCTGAGCGATCACATTGGAGTCCACAATAACCGTCTAATTAACAATCAAAGTTAGTTAGGTGATGAAAATTTTTCATCTAGAATATACATTTCTGTTCGGTTACCTACCTCTATAAGACCATCATCTCGGGTGGTCGTGGGATGGTCGAAGTTTCAATCGGCTCACAACTTTCACTTGCCTCATTGATCCTCATTCCAACCGACTGTGCATCAAAGAGGATCTACGGTAAACCGATCAGAAAATATATAAATGATGAAAGATGGTTGATATTTTTACCTTCAGTCTCTCAGCTCTCTCTTGTGCGGAAACAACCGCTAAAATCTGAGGGAAATCAGCCTTGTCGCCAGGCTCCCCGGCATAGATCATCTTGATCTGCCTTCTAATCTCATTGGGAAAAAGAGCTGAAAGAATAAACGAGAGACTTTAGGATCACAAAAGTAATCAGCCAAGATAAGCAACCTAGTCAAAATCTTTCAGGACTTACCCTCCTTGGAATCTTTGGTCACGTCATCACAGCCAATGTACCAGAGCATCGAATGTGCTCAGGCCTTCAGGGGCTAATTCGGCGCATGGAGAAATCCCTTACCACATGCTAGGAGGTTAAACCCCTAACACTAAGGAGTTGGATGGCTTCAAACCATCTTCCCACTTTTCCCTCCTTCACGGAGGAGCGCCATTCATGATTCTCAATCGCCTTTTTAGCACTATAGTAAAGGCTGTCTTTTTGAGTGACCGTCATTTAGAACCAACTTTTCTTTCATGACGACCATGAAGATTTTGAATACATATGAATGTACTCATCGGCCTTTCCGTCGTGGAGACGCAAGGTGCACTCTCTGGGCGTCCTAGACGTCTTCCCCGACTTTGCCATCCTATAGTAGTACTTGAAGAGATCCAAATGTGTGGCAATCCCCAAGTACGCTTCACAGAGATAGACGAAGACGCTGAGGTTGGTGATAGCATTGGGGGCAAGGTTCACCAATTCGACTCTGTAGTGCTCCAAAATCTTAGGAAGGAAGGAGTGAACTGGCAACCTGAATCCACATTCGATATATATGAGAAAAACAGGAATTTCCCCCCATCTTCGTTGCTCAGAGAATGCTCTCTAGCCGCTGATCTCGAAGAAATCAAATCTTTGTCAGGAAGCAACCTGACCTTCTCTAGACACTCAAGTTTCTTCTCGCTCAAATCAGAAACCGACCAGTTGGTGATAAGATTCGCCATAGTTGAATTTTGGGTGAAGAAAGAAAGGAGGTCGTAGGAAGTTCTAGACAAGAGGAGGTCGGAGGCAATTTTTCTCTCAGGAAATGAAAAGGGAAAGAAAGAGGTGTAAAAACCCTAAAGCCCTGTGCTGAAGGGGTTTATTAGCCGCAATTCTTTAACTCCATCAAAGAGTTACCCAAAGTCTAATGGACACAAACCAAAGTCTAACGGACATGAAAAACTCTTCGAGTCCCAAGACAGTTTCTCAACTTTAAAGTGAATACAAACCATCTCGTATATCACGGGATTAAGTAAGGGTCTACCCGATATGACTTCATCTGGAGAAAGTGTTCACATGACCAATTTACTTAAAGTTCAGGCGCTAGCTGATGAGGATTAAAATCTCTATGTATTTCTTTACTACATAATAAAAGACCATATATCTTCATAGTCGTAACCACTAAGGCTAACGACCCCTGTGGTCGTAAGTATTCCAAAGGATACATAATAAGTATCCTGGTTAGATGAGGTCATGTACCCAGTCCCTGACCAGATGACTGCTTGTAAGAAGCAGTGAACTAGCATCCGGATCTAACTTCGAGTATATTCCTTACCGTATGATAAATGGAACACATGTTATATTTGTTCCATACCACACAATGTTTCATAGTTCTAAGACATTGACAACAACCAACATACGGTTGAAGTGTCTTGTAGACATTCAACCGCCGAACGGTTGATGTTTCATCAACCGTCACCTCGCTCCGACCAGTCGTATCACTTCCAACAGGCGCCTTCTCCAGGAACAACTGCCACCTGCTCGACAGTTATTTAAAGATGGAGCACAGAGGAACAAGAGAATGAAACTGCATCAGATTGAAGCACGGCAATCGGCATTAGAATCATGTTTCAAGTCTGATTCTGCAATATAGCAAGCATTACACTCAGTGTAATTAGGATTAGTCCACTGCCTTGTTGAAGGCACCCCCTGTAATAGCCAGTTCATAGCAATAAAGAGCAGACCCATTCTCTCCCAAGAACTCTTTGCCATTTTCCTGTATTTATTTCGTAAGATTGGTGACTCGATCGTCAACATTACTAAACACGTTTTAAAACTGAGAATAGTGAGTGGCCCCACATGTCAGTGACTCATTTACTAAATACATTTTAAATTATATCTCTGATTAACTTTTCAACTGGTCCCACACATCATAAACTTAATAACTTTTAGCACTATCATTAATGCTAACCAATCTCCTAATCACATGTGTCGGGACCCAGATTTATACATCTGAAACCCTATGTGCATTCTGAACTAGTCCCAGATCATTAGCTAGCTCATATAGGAAGCATCGATGAAATACCAACCATTTATCGATTTATCTGAAAGAATCTCAAAATAACAAATAGTAATAATAACTGGACCTTATGGTCAATATTTACTTAACTTGCCACGTAGGGCTAAAGAAACAAATAAACTCTTACAGCGAAATAGGAAAACTTGGAAGGGCCAATCAACATACCGACAGACAATCGAGTGGAGAACACATCCTAATTCATAAAGTCTTCACAAAACACTTCTTTGTAGAACTCTTGAGCAACTTAGTATTCTTCAACTGAGTAGCAAAGTTTTAAGCCGTGAGTACATAAAGTACTCAACAAGTCATAGGGAAATAGTATGCACTTAATATTTATGCAAGGCTTGAACAAAGGATTAGCCATATGGTTCTTTTGTAGAAAGCAGTATTGACAGTAAATACGGTAATTAGATTAAAATACATAATTAAAAAGAATAATAAATAAATGAACAATTGTTTTAAAGTAAACTTTGAACCTCCCGCTCACTTCCCAACCAAACCACCAAATAAACATCCCATTCACCATTGAATCTCCCATTCACCAACCGACACATTTTTATAAAGAAACTCTACCTCTCGTTTGAAATCCCCAAGCATGTCTATGATCGTGGGCACGACTGTTTAAATAGTTTTAACTCTACAGAGGTTGTACAACTTCAACCACAAGAGATAAATCAACTTATAATGTCCAATCACACACTTTCGTAGGTGCGCAACTAAGTGATTATCACAAAGACTTTACAAAGCTTCTTCCCAACCCAGTTCTTCTCGCTAAGGTTTCAACAATGAATGTCATCACGACCAGACAGGGCCCCCTCTTGCGCCATTATGAATATCCATCCCGGAATTCACGCTTCCAAAAACAGAACTAGAATAGAAACATTGCTAATTAATTAGCCAAGTCTATCCCATACTGGACATTTCAATGACGCACAAGATTAAGTCCTTCACAAGTTACTCAAGCGAGACTACCTCATCCAAAACAATATGCCTCACGCACCACCTTTACTGTATGATCACTCGCCTGAGCGTAAATCATTTGGTTCAACCAAACCAATGACAATCCCTATCATGGCACACAATTTTATAATAGCAGCATCGCACCACAACTTGTACAGAAGTGACATCACACCGCAGTTGCACAATAGTGGCATCGCACCACAATTCCAAGTATGATTAAGTCAAATTTAGCATTATTGAACATGTGAGCATGAGCCCATCCCAGCTAAGCATGACTAAGTGTGGGGACCCCGAGATCGGATCCGTGTCAAGCTAAGTAATTACGCTGAAAGAGCACAACACTTAACATGAAACAAAAACGATTCTGAGTACCTGGATAGGTGGCTCATGTTGGCTCCCAAGGATCAGTGACTAACATGCACATATCCAAACACAACATTGTATTCACATCCATACACAATATACAAGAATAAATGGAAACGTAAATACAACATCATTAAATAGAAACATAATGTACAAGTTTGCATAAGAGGGCCAATCGGCCAAAAGTAATTATCAAATAATAGATCGCAGCGGAAGACAAACTTAAAATAAAAAAGGGAATAACCAAGTTGGCATGCCCACAATCTCACAAGCAACCAACTGGGATTAAAGTCGTAGCGTCTGAAGTACTTTACTCAATTTAAATGACTTCTCACCTGAACAAAATGGACAATTTTTAAGTACAAAGTTGTACTCGCGAGACTTTTCAAAAAAAATAAGGATGCATGTAAGTATCAAAGGAAGGCTACTACACTAGTCAATTTTCAGCATAAAGCAAGTTTTGCAATTAGATAAACAATATAGATTCAAATTGCCATTTTAAAACATTTAGAAAACATTGTATAACAGTAAGTAATGATCAGCAATAGTATAATCTCCAAATATAATCAACACACAAATATACCATTCGTGACACAATTCATTCCATAACAAATTAACACGCGAACTTCGCGTTCAAGATATCATTTCAGATCTGAAATTACTAACATAATGACATAACAATTCCAACCATAACCCAAACTTAATTTTCCAAAGCTAACTGTGCATGCTTTCCCACAAGTGATGTCCATAACCGGGGACACGGCTATTCGAATAGATTTATTTGACTCTGCAGAGTTGTACAGCTTTACCCACACAATATGCATACCTCGTAATGTCGGCCAATGCACTCTTCCTTTGGAGTGTGACTGAGGTAGCATAACGAGGCCGTTACAATGTCATATCCTAACTATCAAACCACCCGAGGACAGTCCCATGGCAGACTGTCGGTCGCCTAGAACCACAGGGGAACCTCGTTACGTAAGTAAGTCCCTTACAAACAAGAGACCCTTAAGGGCAAGAAATTAAAAATATAACATGCCCCCACTAGATTGACAAAAGAGTCATTAAAACTAAGCAACAACAATTGCTAATCTAATTATTTTTTGATAACTAACACACAACAAATTATTAAGCCAAGCCTTCGCTATTATCCCAGCATGTGGTTGTACGTAAGACTTGGTTCATCACACCACAGACCGGTCCTCAAATACCCAGACGAGGCTACGCGAATCCGGGACCGCCCCTGTAATACCCCAAATATAATTCGAGAGAGAATAATTAAAATTAGGGAGAAGGACCAAATAGAAAAGAGTTTAGCAGAAGGAAAAAAGGGAGGTTTTATGCAAATCCTCGGCAACCTGGGCCTCGGGCCTTGACCCAGGAGGCCTATGAGGGGCCGGCCACCAATCAAAGAAGGGGGGAAAACCCTAGCACTACTGTAGCCCGCGAGCTACAGTACCCCGCCACTGCTACAGTGTTGTGCTACAGTAGACACCCCATTGCACTCCATTGCTATTCCCCTCCCTCTTGGTGGTGCTCTCCCATTACTGTCGGCCAAGAAGAAGGAAGAAGACGGAAGAAGAAGGAAGGGGAAGAAGGGAGGGGAGAGGGATCGTGCGGTGTTCATCGCGTTCGACAGCGGGTTCTTCAAGGGTAATCCCAATTCCCCCTCGATTAGTTGCGCAATTAGTTAATTTAGCGATGTCGGTATTTAGGGCTGTTCAGGACAGATTAGAGAAGATCGAGGTTTTGATGTGTTTAAAGGTGGAATTAGTTTTGGATGTCTCTTACAGTATTGTAGAGGACGTCACCATCTTTTCGTGAAGTGCTAGAATACGTAATTTGGACCCCTGTAGCAGAAGTTATGATTTTTTTAGTGTCGCTGTCCTGCTAATCTATCAGCATTCTGACAGTTTGTAGAAAACTGGGTTAAACCATTAGTTAAAGAAGAAATTAGAGGATCTTGTTATAACACAAAATGTAGGTAATTTCCATACTTTTCCAGAAAGCTAAAGAACGCAAGATTTGGACACTCGTAGCAAAAGTTATGGTAGTTTTAGTGCTCCGTCCAGAGAGCCCAACGTGAAATTGATGTTTTATTAACTGGCCTGGTAGGTGTATTATTTGGCCGATTCAGTGAGACTCACCAATTAGACATAGTTGGATAATTTAATTACCTTTCCAGAAAGTCTAAGAACATCTTATTTGGACTCCTGTACCAATAGATATGGATTTTTGAAGTTGACTATCCACCGAGGGGACAGATCGACGTTTAGGAATTTGGGGACGGGATCAAGTTAGATGCTTTTACGAGTTTGTGGTTGTTGTTATATAGTTTGTTTTGGTCTGCTGCTGTGTCTTAGCATGCGTTATAATTATTATTCAGGTGGTGGAGTGGTACCGGGGGCAGCACCTTCTGCACATCCCTCGTTCTCTCGCGGTTAAGGCAAGTATAATGATGGATATAATATATATTGTTGAATGGCAATGTTTGATATATATTATGAGTACTTGTATGTTCATGATTGTGATGATGGCACAATTGGTAATGTTCATGGTTGCTAGAGATATGAATTACGTGTTATTCATGGTTGTTTGTCAATAGTTATGAGATTTTGGAGTATGAATAGGTTATTCATATGCAATGTTGTTGCGGATGCATGTTTGTATTACTTTAAGAATTCATACATATGCATCATGTTGGCTTATTGAAGTCTTGGTCGTGTGATGACCAAGCAACTCTTGAGGTCCCCGTCATGTTAATGACGGGCTAAAGGTCCCCATGCTTGAAGAGCATGGGCTTAGGTCCCCATACACGTGGAGTATGGGCAATGGTCCCCTGCACTGATGGTACAGGCATGGGTGTGCATCGACGGATGTGCACTTTGCATTACCGGTAAAATGCAAAAGGGAAAGAGAAGGAAGAAGATCATGTTTAGCATATTGCATAGCATGCGTGTGTAAAGTGATTGATATGTGGTTTTGTGAAGTATAGTTGATGAGTTACATGCTTGTATGCTGTTGATGCCATTTATTATATTTGCTGAGTCTTTGGACTCACTTCTTGTTTTTGTTGTGCTTTTAGGTACCACTTGCAAGAACGGCATGCATGGGAGGGAGTAGGATTGCTTTGGATGCACTCACTACCACACATTCTTTTAAAGATGATTATCATTTAGATTGTACCTTAATAATAAGCAAACTACTTAAGGATTAATTTTGGCTATGCTTGAATGCATTGGATTATTTGTAATAATGAGAGTGGTAAATTTTGATTATGCTTGCTTATGCTTTAGCTGAATAGATTATTTATGAATGCTTTGATGAACTTTGGATGTTGAGATATTGATAATAATATATGTATCTGTTGGAACCTCCGGTATACTTAGTTATACAAAGGAGGGTCTGCCGAAATTTAGAACTATGCCTTATGTTTAAATAGTTATCATGTTTATTCAGTAGCATTCCAGGGCCTAGTTGGGTTGGGGTGTTACAGCCCTTTCATCACCCTATCACCCATCCAAGTCCAACACACAACAACAACCCATCAACAAGTTCATAATAATCAGATACGAAGATCTGGACATTTTCCTCAAATTCAACATAAGCAAAATCCATATAATCCTCAAATTTCATTAAGATTCAATTCGATCCATCGGCCGATGGACTAGCTCTATCAACCGTTATCAACTACAACTACTAGCACGACTAAGCATCGTTCTACAAATTAGGAAACAACCCATAAAACATATAGCCTTAATCATTCAAGGTAAAAGGGTAATCAACATTCAAAGGAGGGCCAATGCAGCTAGTAGGGAATTAACTACTTCTACCCATAAACATACTTTTCAACATAGCATGCAATTGAGATATTAAAACCATACAAAACATTTTAAAATCAGTAGGAGCAATATGATCAAGAGGAGGGTGCTCTTACCTTATCTGTACCACTTGTTCAATCTCAGTTTACACTCATGAATACGTTTGTATCGTCGAGATATCTATCGAAAGAACGATATCGTAATTAACACCAAATAAGCCGAAAATTCAAAATACTAAAAAAATGCATGAAATTTATACAGTAGGTAGATTATGATTTTAGATAAATTTAGGTGAAAGATTCATTCCATTTGGATTTAGTATGTGAAAGTTATAGCAGTTTGAATCTTAGTTTTCTGGAAAATCCAAATTAAATAGAACCGGTTACTGTTCATACTAATTTAATTATTTGGCCAAAATTTGCAGAGCAGTAGTGGATACAAGGATTACATAGATAAAATGAGGATAAAATTATAAGATCAAAATAGTTGAGTTTACCTCATTTGGAGTTTTTAAGAATTAGTTATACATTTTTAAAGTTATCGACTTTTTATATTGTAAAAATAATAGAGTTATGGATTATTTCACAAAACTAAATTCTCTGCTACAGAGACATGTTTGAAACCTATTTGAAAATAAATTTCACTTAAAAAGAAAATTATCAAAACTGGTTTCATCTATTTTGGAGTTAAGATGAAATAGTTATGAATTTTTAAAGTTAAAAGCATTTTCTAGTGTATAAATAAATGGGTTTTGGATCAATCTCCAATAACTATATTTTCTATGACAGTGAAAAGGTTGAAAACCTATTTTCAAATAAAGTGTATCTAAAATGAAAAATAACAAAATTGGTTTCACTGTTTTTGGAGTTAAAATGAATTAGTTATGAATTTTAGAAGTTAATTGTATTTTCAGTGTACAAATAAATGTATTCCGAATTTCCATAAGTATTTATTATTTTTCTCACCGAGAGCTATACTAGCCAAACAGGATGACAAGCGGGGCCTAGGGTGCGGACTTGACCTAGTCAACATTGACTTAGTCTCGGCCGAAACCCTATTGAAAGCGTGTTCTAATAATACGTCTTCTAATCAAGAAAACGTAAATTCATTCTAGGAGTTCTAAGAATACGTTTTTCCTTAAGAGAATACGTACTTCTTAAGGTACACATCCACTTAACCATTTATACGGGCCCACCAGTCATTCACACAAGATTTAAATGGTTTCCAATTAAACTTCTAAATACATTTTTAATCGGTGGGACCCACACGTCATACAAATACTTAAGATCTCGATTAGTGCTAATGATAGGTCATTACCTAAACCCACCATCGGCTCAACGTCGTGCAGGCGATTCAGCGCAGCGACGGGTCTCCGGGCTTGGGGTCACTTGAATCCGGTGCCTGAGGACGTCGCGAATCCACTGGTGTCGACGCGGGGCCTGATGGTCGTCGGTGTCGCGCGTACGGAGGCCGAAGGCGGAGACGACGGGGCGGCTTTTGTGGACCGGCTGCTACGGACAGGTGCGCGCCGTGGTCGTCCAGCCACCAGGAACACGAAGCCGAGCTCGCTGAAGACGGAGCAACACTTATAGCGGCCAGGACAAAGACAGCGGCGGTTCACCGTGTTCGGAGAAGAACAAGTCGCAGTCCCTCGATGAAGCATGAAAACCAAATTAAACTCGGCAATATACTCTGCGGGACAATGCGATCAAAAGGGACAAAAGTATTCAAAGGTTAGCCTACCGGAGTGCTTATTCGCTACGTGGCCATGGCCACCAGCAGCGAAGATGAAGACATCGCACTCGGCGATTCAATGCACGAGTGGGACCCGGATCAGCGAAAATGGGTGCAGTGAGTTGAGAGAAATCCGGAGGTGGGCTTGCGGGCTCGAGGACGGCACCGTGGTGAGCTCAAGCTCCCGATCTTCTTCCTCGATCGAGAACAAAAGAGGGCGAAATGAGAGGGGTCGAGGCGGTTTTGACTGAGTACAAGGACGGAGGATAAAGCGGTGTTAAGAGGCAAAGCGCTACGAGTGGCTATCACGGGCGGTGGAGAAACGCTGTGACGGAGGCGCAGTAGAGCCTGATGGCCACCTGGAGCTCGAGCTCTACTCGCTCCTACCCGAGGTAGAAGAAGGGCGCGTGGCGAGGCGGGCCCACCGGCCAGTGAGTGCGAAGGGGGTGCGGCTCAGCTAGCTGGTCCAGTCCAACCAAGTGGCGCTCGAGTCCGGGTCGGTCTCGGGGGTTAAGACCGCACGATCTAAAACGGACGGTCTAGATTTCAAGGCCGTTTGGACTGGTCCGGGACGGCGCGTCGGGCTCGAGCTAGGTGCGGCTAGGCAGTTTGGTTGGACCACGTGGGGTTAGGCTCGGTCGGTGCAACAGTGCCAGCCTGAGTTTTGATTTCAGTTTGACCAACTAACAAAAGGATTTGACTGAGGCTTTAAATATAGAAATAAAATTCCTAAAATTCTAAAATTAATCAGATGGGTTCCTAGGATATCCTAGTGTTCATAAAAATTATTAAACATTACTGTTCATGATTTAATTTGTATAATTTAAATTCAAACTTAAAATAGGTTATTGATTTGAGTTTGAATTTTCTCGAGGATTGAATTTAATTCCAAAAATTGGGAAAATTATATTAATTCATGATAATTAATCTAGTATTTGAATAAATTAGTTCCAGATGATAATCAAAAGTTTTTGTTCTTGTTTTCTTTTAGAACTTAACTTTAAGTTGTATGTTTAAACTTTGTTTGAGATTTTTTTTAAGTGCAATAAATGATGCAAATGTTTCCAAAATGTCATACATGCTGATAAGATGCATACTAATTATCATTAATTAACTTAGGGATATTACACTAAGCATCTATATGATAACCCATGTTGGTGATAAAAATATGTCCAACTAACATTAACCATCTTTGGGTGACAAATGATTTATGGTATTCAAATAATCAGTGGAGGCGTAGTGACAAATAGTTGATTAATTATTCCCAAAAGCAGTTGATATAAAGATGGCATGCAATTTGATATAAAACAATATAATTTTGAAATCATAGGTTCAATATGATCAAAGTACTATGACTAGCCTTTGCTTTTCTCGGTTACCACACTTGGATCTTCAAAACTTGCTTTTGCTCCTTGAAACAGATCGTCTAAACAAAGCACAAAACAATAGGCGAAGTAGAAATAAATCCAAAAGAAATTAAAATACAATCCAAAAACACAAATACCAACTCTAAAATAAAGAGCTCGATTTTATATGAATTTAGAAATTTGAACGAACTGAATCAGAGTTCAGACGAAGGAAAATGGACTCTCGAAAAAGGAGAGAGAGAAAAGAATATTCTCTGGAATATTCTTTCAGCTGAAAAGAAAAAGAAAAAGAAAAAAGGACATTGACAGGTGGGCCCTACTAATTTTTCTGAATTTCTAGATTAAAAGAAAATCTAGAAAATCCATTGAGTTGGCTCGGGTTCACGGTGGATCGGGTGCACACAAGTGACACGCGGCTAGTGACTGGAGGACACGTGGGCAGCACAGCAAAGGTGGTGGCTGAGGTGGCACAGAGAGAGGGACGGAGAGAGAGAGAGAGAGAAACAGAGAGCAAGATGGCGGTGCTTAGGCAAGCGGCGGCGATGGCGACCAGCGGCGAAACAGCTCTGGCCAAGGCGCAAAACGGAATCCCGGTGGCTCTGGCATTCTAAGGGGGGTGGCGGCATGGTGAGGACGTCATTCAAACTCGGGTTTTCCCGAAATGGAACAGAGGTGAGCTGAGGAAGATGATGCGTGCTCCATTGTTTATGTAGCTAAGGTATTTGCGTGAGAAAATAGGCGAGATGCTAGCGGTTCCGCAAGAAACTCACGGGCACTCTCAGGTCTCTCCGTCCCCATGGGAAAAGGGGCTGTCAGCAGAGTGGCTAGCATGGGTGAGGGCTGATGGAGGTAACGAGGTTGGTTGAGGCACCAAACTGTGGGCGCCGGTCGTGATCCGTGGGTGAGCGACAAAACGGGCGAGGCGCTAGCATGCTGTCGCGCGGGCGAGCCCAAGGTAGATGAAGAACTCTGACAGGTGGGCCATAGCATCAGTGAGAGGGAGAACCAGGGCACTGGTGTAGGCTAGAGCGGGCGAAGGAATTGGGCCAGGTGAATTCGGCCCATTGGCTCGGCGGGTAATTCAAATGGATTTTGAAATTTCCACAAAAAAGGCTAAGATTTTGCCAATTTTTTAAACCTACCAATCAGGCTCCAAAATTTATGAAAATTTTCCTGTGTAAGTTTTCAGGATTTTATCAGCTCTGTGTTTTTCTCAAAAATTCTTATAAGTTACTGTTTTCTTATAATTGCATTAGTTGATTTAATGAAATTTTTCAAAAACATGCTCAAATAAATTTTTCCACAAATAAACATGCTTAAATTTTTGTTTCATAACTTATTTTGTTACACTTACCCAAAATATGATTTTTGGAATGTTACAACAAAGCAAGTGACAAAAATAATGGTAACCTAAACCAGCGGCTAATGACATCCTTCAGGCATTGGCATCCTTTGCCATTGCATTGGCAATGGCAGAGGAGCACAGTGTCGTGGCATTCGGCAGATCTAAGCCATCCAATCCGAAAAGAACGGCTCATATCAACCGCAACAGTGATGCTACAATGTTCATGAATAGTGCCTATGCTACAGTATTTTCGCTGCTGTTGCAAAACGCGACCTCATCCTTTCCTTTCCGATCCAACGGCTACTACGCAATGTCACGGCACTCTAGCACCGTGACATTGCTACACAATGTCAGAGGATGCGTTTTCATCCTTCAAACATACCGCTGACTATTGTGAGCTCGCCGAAATTCATCATCAGAATATGAAATTCACATGGAGGAACGAAAGGGAATCGCCTACCTTGGTCAAACTAGACAGAGTCTTTTGCAATAAGGACTGGACCCGTGCTTTGGCTCCCATGTATGGCAGGCCATGTCCACTTCACTCTCGCATCACTGTCCCCTACTACTATAAAATGACAGCGGGCTGCGGGCTGAGAAGGTCGAGAGCTTTCAAATTTGAAAACTTTTGGATCACATTGCTGGGTTTTTTGGAGGTGGTTCAAAATGCTTGGATTGAGCCATGCACGCATGTAGAACCATGCCACATCATGTTCAATAAACTGCAAAAAAACAGCGCAGAGCTTAAAAGCACGGAGCAGAAGCATTTTCTCTGAGGCCAAACTCCAGTTACATATGGCAAACGAAATCATCCTCCTTTTTGATGTGGCCTAGGAGAACAAATTCCTCTATCTGGAGCTACGAACACTGTAGGACCAGAAAGGCGACTAGAGGGGGTGAATAGACGCTTTCTCTAAATTTCACCTCAATCGAACTCAACACTACTTTCACTCCAATAGCTATAAAAGCTATGAAGATCAGATATCTGAGCACACGGATGACTGTGTTGAATCCGATCAAACCTCAAGCAAAAGACAAAAACATCTCACAACCGCATAGGAAGATGCGCAAGGAATAACTAGCTAGTCAGATATATGAGATGAAAAAGAATAAAGACAAGATGCAATTAAGAAATAAATCTAGGAACTGCATGGCGCCGAGCACGCCATCTCACACACAGGTCAGCCACAACAAACCATTAGAAAACTGAGCCGACAAGCAAGCACAAGGAAACTGCTGCCTACAAAAGCAGAAGCCTTACTAGCATCAAAGAGCACCCAAAGCAGTAAGCAGTTCTAAACAACAAAACGCTTGCACTAAACCCATGCTTCGGTCTACAGGACAGAGCATGAACAGCTGAGTCACATCATTAAAACAGAGAACCACCAGCAACAACTCAGTGCAACATCATATCATTTCAACACATACACAGTAGGAACAACTCCAAGGAATAGAAAGGAACCAAACTCATTTCACAGAATTGGGTTTCAATGCAGCCGCAAGCCTATGAATCTGCCGGCCACAAGCTCCTACAGGCTCATGTATATGGAACAGCCGCAACAACACACAGCACTTCAACACATCACCGATGGCATGAACAGACGTCGCAAGAGATTTCTCGGGAGGACAAGCTGAAGTGGCAACCAAACTACAACCGCCCAAATTTTTTTTTCTACCAATTTTTTCAGAGGACTACAGGCGCTCTAAAAGCTCTGCTTTTCTTCCGGGCGGCCACAGGGAGCCACCACCTACTTCCGATTTTTCAGGCGCATCATCGAGCAGCCCATCAAATGAATTTCAGATCAACAAGACCGAGTCCTACTCAAGAGGAAACGAAGCAATCAACAACAGGCGCCGCCGGCTGCAGCTTCAATCAAATCACATAGTGCCGAGCAATAAAAAATCCAAAACAGACTCAATCACCGAAGAAAAACTCTCACAAGCAGGCAAAAACGGCGATTAATACAGCTGCCCAAGAGCTCTGATTTCTACCGAGAGACAAGCCAAGGCAATAAAAAAATCTCATTCAGGGAACAACAGATCATGCTCAAAACCACCGCATAGGGCTCCTCTTTTTCCTGGGGGAACTACCGGCTCGCGATTTTTGCGGGGCACACTAAACCACCGATCCAAAGTAATAAAAAAAAAACTAAAACAGTAAACAGCCAAAAACTTGGATCAACTCAAAGGAACATTAATGCACTTCATATCATCTAGAGGAGCTCTTACACGCAAGAAGCAAAAACGCCAAGACGGCAATCACTACAGGGCGGCCACGCCTTTGCTGTTTTTCCGGGATCTATCCTACAACCATCACAGGCTCTTGATTGATAGGCGCCGCCCCAGATACTCTATTTCAACAGGCGTCTCCTAATCTCCAACGGCAGCTACTTTTTCTCCAGTGCCGCGCTAGTTTTTCCAGGGGCGCCGGCCGCCACCGCTCCTTTTTTCCTGCGACAAGAACAAGCCACCGCCTCTCTTTTTCAGTGGCTGCCCTGGGCGCACCAACAAGCGCCACTAATTTTCTCTCTACTGGACACCGGCCGCCGCCACACTTCAAAAACGCCCCCAGCTATTTTTTTTCTCAGCAGCAGCCTAAATGACCCATCTAAAGTTCCTTTTAGGGCAACAACAAACCCTAAAAACCTTCTAGATGATTTACCCTAATGGGCTTCCGTTAGGGCCCAACAACAACAGAACACACACGCACGCATCTCAAAGTGTCGTCTTCATCGTCGATTGATCTAAACCGCTTCACCATGCGCCGACCCGCGCCACGGCTTAGTCAAAAGGTCACCAAGGCGGTATTTGGTGAAATTACCAAAATACCCCTTCTCGATCTTTTCCGAAGACCGAGTCCAATCCTGTTGAAGCAATCGCCTACTTCGCCACGTGTAGATTGATCAACGGCTCCATGTCGTCAAGTCTCTTCCGTCCGGATCCCACCGGCACGACTGAGCACTTGCAACGACTCCCACGCCGCTTGATCCAACCAGTCGCACGAACCGCCCGTTCGGTCATCCTTGTCCATTCTGCGCCACGCTTGAGTCACTTGACCTCACCCGCATCCATGATCGTTTCGACCTCGGCTCTCCAAGCTTAGTCCCGATCCTCCTCGCCGCTGACCGTCATTGACTCGCAAGCCACCGACAAAGAATAGACAAGCAAACACGAATCCGCAACAAGTTCTTCACAACTTGACCCACGTTAGTGAAAACATGCAACATGCAACACATATGCATTAACAAATATGGATATGACCTATCCCAAAATCAAATCACCACTTATATCAACATTCAGCACAAAAGCCGGTCAGACCGCCGCTGACCTGACAGAACTGACACTTTGTCGAAAACACTTGAAACTTCAAACCAAAAGCCACATTGCCAATTGTTTCATCATCCTAAAATCATGGGCATATCCCCATGATATCCACAAACACAACTAAAAATGAGAGTTTTGGGGTTGACGGTCCTAGAATGTGCTCCAAAAAAAAACAATGCTCATAAATCACTGACCTCAAGGAAGGCGATGCAAATGCAAAGTTCTTCCACCTATGCATAAATGCCCGAAAGGGAAAGAACCACATTCGAAGACTGAAAAAGGGCCAGGGTTGGGCGAAAACCCATGAGGAAAAAGAGTAGATGGTGTTTGAGCACTACTCACAGGCCCTTCATTCAATGGGACCAAGACACCTAGATTTCAATTGGGAGACCATGGACATAGAGCACAGGACGTTCCAAAGCCTCGACTCAGCAATCTCCGAGGACAAAGTGCTCACGGCTATATCGCAAATGCCAGGAGACAAGGCCCCAGGATCAGACGGTTTGACGGGCGCTGTCTTCAAGTCATGCTGGACAGTTATAAAAAGATGACTTCATGCAAGTGATTAGCAGCTTTTCGAACCTACAAACTTCAAGCCTCCATTGGTAAACACATCAAACATAGTGCTCATCCCAAAGAACAATGGAGCAAAGGAGGTGCCCCACTACAGGCCAATTAGCCTTATTCATGGTGTGACCAAAAAAATTCCAAAGTCATCGAACTAAGGCTCACGCCAAACATGCACTCACTAGTCTCCCAGAGCTAGAGTGCCTTCATTAAAAAAAAAAGAAGCATTCATGACAACTTCATGTACGTTCCAAACTTAGCCTGACTACTACACCGCACAAAGACCCCCAAACTGGACATTGCAAAGGCTTTTGACTCAGTTAGATGGGACAATCTACTAGACATGCTCTAAAAAATAGGTTTCCTAACAAATGGAGGGACTGGAGCACTGCTATCAACCTCATCCTCTCAAATCTCGCTCAAGGGAATCTCGGGTAGCCCAATACATCATGGGAGAGGTCTCTGGCAAGGGGACCCCCTCTTCGCTCTACTCTTCATAATGGCAATCGACCCTCTACAGCGAATTTTGGATTTGGCCACTACTCGGGGTGCCCTCCGCAGGCTGAAAAGCTGATATGCAAAAATCAGGACTTCAATGTATGCAGATGACGCTGCCATCATTATAGCACCGGCCAAGGAGGACCTGGAGGCGCTAACCATGATCCTACACAATTTTGGTAAAGTGACTGGCCTTACTACAACTCTTCACAAAGCTCAGTGGTGGGAATCAGATGTGATAACCTTTACTTGAACAACATCCTGCAACAATTCCTGTCCATAAAATCAGGGTTCCCCATGAAGTACCTAGGACTACCACTATCTTTAAGGAGATTGCGCCAACTCAACTTCCAACCACTTGAAGATAAAGCGGCGGCAAAGCTAGCCGCCTAGAAAGGGAAATTACTCACCTCAGCGGGTAGAGTGACCCTAGCCAAGTCAGTCCTCACATCTCAAGCAGTATATTTCCTCACATCCATCTAAGCCCTCCAAAAATGTCGTAGAGAGAATGGACAAAAGGCGGAGGAGCTTTCTTTGTCGGGAACAAAGGCTAACAAGGGAGGAAGCTGCAAAGTAAACTGGGACTAGACATGCAGACCAAGGGATTTGGGGGCCTAAGGATCCTCCACCTACAAAAGTTCGCACGGGCACTCCGCTTACGATGGCTTTGGGCACAATGGACAACACCGGAAAAACCCTGGGTAGGTATGGAAACTCCATGTGACGAAAAAGACCTAGCCCTTTTTAATGCTTGCACCCAGATCACAATAGGGAATGGTCACAAAACAATCTTCTGGAACGTAGCATAGCTTCATGGGAAGAGGTCCCGTGATATTGCACCCACCATATACGACATCTCTAGGTGGGAAAATAACTTAGTCCTTAAAGTTCTCCAAGATGAAAACATGGTAAAAGACATCCACCTCCAAGCTCAAATAACGGTACACCACCTGCAAGATTTCATATCCCTCTAGGAACAACTTTACACAATATTGCATGATCCTCAAACTGAGGACCAAATAACTTGGAAGTTATCGGTGAATGGGCCTACGACTTCAGCCTACAAGGCCCAATTTATGGGCTCGGTTAGGACATATCACCTTTCCAAAATGTGGAAGGCTTGGGCACCTCCAAAGTGCAAGTTCTTTGCATAGTTTGCAATCCAAAATAGACTCTGGGCATCGGATCGCCTACAACGTTGTGGATGGCCTAACAGTGGCCAATGCGTACTTTGCAACACCACCTGGAGACGGCCCTATACATATTCTCTACATATAGGTACTCGGCACGAATATGGACTATGAACTCAAACTAGCTAGGATGGAAGAGTCTCCTACCGTCCCAGTGGCCAAGGACTTCTACAATGATGAATGGTGGACTATCCTTGTTACTTGGGAAATATGGAAGGAACATATTGAGTCTTCCAAAACAGAAGCAAAAACCCGCTAGCACTCCCATTGAAAATCAAAGAAGAGATGAGAGCCTGGTGCCTCACGGGGCAGCCTGCCTTCAGGCCATCACCCCGGAGCTTAATTTTCCGAATGTAATTTCCATTTCCTGCACCGGCTTGTAAACAGCTCGTAAACTCTGTCTTTTGTTTGCATTCTTCTTAATTAATAAGACTGGCAAAGCTTTTGCTGGTGCGATTAAAAAAAATACTTGCATCCGGTACTCTCACGAACTGGAAAATTTCACAAGAAATCAGAAAATCGAGAAATTTGGGCACAAATTGGAACGAAGCTCATGGCGGCACTGAGCCATGTCTGCGTGTCGTCCACGCGCCAGAGCACCTCAGGGCCTACGGCCTGGTCGACCCCGTCCAGCCTCTCGGCCACGTGCACCGCCAGGTCCGCCGCCGACGCAATGGCCTCGGCGCAGTCACTGAGTGCGCTGGAGGAGTTGAAGGCAGAGGAAGGCATTCGTCTGGCGAGGGAGGTGAGGGCGGTGAGGGTGAGGTCGGCGGAGGCGAAGGCGAGACGGGCGTGGCTGGAGTGGACGGAGCCGGTGTACGGGGCGAGGGCCGCGGAGCAGAGGCGCGGGTAGAGCGTGCGTGCGCAGCAGCCGCGGACGAACTCTTGGTCCTCTCGTCCTACGCCACCGCGGACAACTGGTGTTGGTGTTGGTGTTGGAGAAGGTGCCGGTACGGTTGCACTCGCCCGCGCCGATGGTGACGTGGAGGCTGCCGGCAGGCATACGGACGCCACGGCGAGGAGGATTGCAAGAACAAGAAACATTGTCTCTTTGGTTTAGGTTGTTTTCTTCTGAAAGAAACGAAAGATATTTGTAGTGACGTGAATGGCATGCAGCAGATTTGCTTAGGCTCTTCCAGCAGGTACACCACACTACCACAGTTCGCACAGAGACACAATATTTTGCTTATAGGTTCGCTGCGATGGACATTTCTATTGCTAGCAGAGCCAGACCATCTGTATTTGTTCCTTTTAATTTGGACAGTGGTGGAGGGACATTCTTGTGATAGGCTGATAGTTTTATAGTACTTTGCTAAATCTTTGGGTACCCAGATCAGAATCAACTTGAGAGTGTAAAACCTGACACTATATTGTTAATGTCATCCTGTTTATTTGGAAGTTGCAAGTACCGAAAGTGATTCACTGACCTTAAACTATTCTCATGAAGGTACGTCCCTCCCTGACACTGTCGATGCGGTGGGTGCCCACCAGACTCAAAGATCATCAGAGCTGCTGTTAGATCATGATCCCTCATCTCTACATCAACGATTAAATGTGCAGTCTTCCATGCATGTGTATTGTCATATGGATCTGTATTTCATTTGACTTTATCAATGACCCCCTTTTGTACGAAATGAAGGATTAATGCATATATTCTGAATTGTCACTTTGCATACTATGCAATTTATTATCTTGTGAATACAGTTAGTGAATAATATTGTCCAAACTATAGTTTTTCCTATTATGCATGTTTGGGATGTAATGTAAAGAGAGAAACACGCTAATGCTTCCCTCTATTGAAAGGTTCAACCATTAAGATCCATTGGAGCATTAGGGCCACGGTAGCTGTTCCTGTTAGACAAATATTGTGTTCACACCGGTGTCGTGTTCACACCAGTCTCTTGACTGTTCGTTCCGATGTCACGTTCACACCAGTCTCTTGACTGTTCATTTCAGTCTCGTGTTCCCACCGGTCTCTTGACTGTTCGGTTCAGTCTCGTGTTCATACCAGCCTCAACCGGCTATATATATGTGTAACCCGTGTACCTTGAACAACCAATCAATCAGTTGCGTGAATTATCTCCGCCAACATGGTATCAAAAACGGTCGATCCTTCGACCCTTCGCTTCTGCTAAAATCCTAACCCCAGCCCGCCGCCACCAGCTCTCCTCATCGCGCCCCATGGCTAGCTCTTCCCTCTCTCCGGTGGTGGCGACCTCCGCCTCCCCACGGCATCACACCTCCTCGCCTCGAAGTCTACCGCCTCGCGGCCGACCTCGTCGTCTTGCTTGATAGGAAGAGGCCGCCCCACGAGCGTGAATGCACCGTCGCGGATGACGAGGAGACCGCCGCCGTGAGCACGATCTCTCCGTCCTTCACGAAGCGTGCTAACACGGCCGCCATGAGCGAGAGGAGGCCGACACGGGCTCATGCTGCCGAGGCCGAGCGCGAAGCGTCAGCCGAGGCCGCCGTGCACGCCCAGGACCTTGACTGCGCCCTCCTTTTTCACGAGGCTACCGCGATCGCCAACCTCCACGCGCAATCCGTCGCCGTTCAGAACATCCGGGCTCTAGTCCCGGCTGTCCTCGACCTCACCTCGCCCAACTACAGCAAGTGGCGCACCCTCTTCCTCATCACCCTCGGAAAGTACTCGCTCTCCGCGCACATACTCTCCGATGAGACACGCCGCGACTCCGCCGACTGGTGCCGCATGAGCTGCGTCATCGTCTCTTGGCTTTACGGCACCATCAGCACCGAGCTCGTCGAGATCGTCATGGCTCATGACGCCACCACTCGCCACATATGGCTTGGTCTTGAGCAGCAATTCATCGGTAATCGTGAGACCCAAGCGTTGTATCTCGACGCCGAGTTTCGATATTTTTTGCAGGGCGACCTCGACGTCTCCACCTACTGCAGCAAGCTCAAGGGCATGGCCGACGCCCTCAACGACCTCGGCCAGCCTGTCCCTGACCGCACCCTCGTCCTCGCCATCCTTCGCGGCTTGAACGATCAATTTTCCTACATGGGTGCTCTCCTCAAGCGTCAACGTCCGTTCCCCACCTTCCTCGAGGTGCGCTTGGACCTTCTTCTCGAGGAAATCACCATGACGTCGCGACCCACGGAACCTCCCACGGTTCTCGTTGCCGCCGCAACCCCTGGCAATCGGGCGGCCCTCTTCGATGGGGCGCCATCGCGCCGGCTCCTCGGCAAAGCGCATAAGACTAATCGCCACCTGCCGTGGCCCCCTCCGGCGGCACCAACGGTGGTAACTCCAACCGTCGCCGCTGTGGCCGCAACAACAGCAGCAACAATGGCCAGGGCGGCACCACCACGCCAAACCCGTCTAGGTGGCCCTCGTTCTACAATCCGTGGACTAGGACCATCCAGATGCGGCCCGGCCTGGTGTCTGGTGTTCCTGGCGGTACCTCCGGCAGTTCTTGTAACACCCTGGCCCAAAATCCGCTCAATGCCCAGCCCACCGTGGGGCAGACCCGCGCACACATAGCACCCCACTTACACTTTCGTCCTCGCTTCGTGTAAAAGGGTTAACCCGGAGGTGCTATGTTTGGACCCAACAGGCATTATATACTAGTACAACTCACTTTAGACAAGCAATGTGGGACTAATCCCACCACACAACTCCTCATAGGCCACATGGGCCGCATACGAGCAGGCCGAGGTATTACATTCACCCCCTTAAGGGCCGACGCCTCGGCAAAGACATCTGACACGCTGCAAATGCCCAGAACCACCCTTCGGTACACGTCCGTGCGTCCAGTGCCGGCACATATGCCATGCCGTGTGTCCACTCCGGGACCACACGCGCCATGCGCCACATGCCCACGCCCCTGTCCCGCACGCGCCCATGCAGCGAAGGTTGATGCTCTGATACCATCTATAACACCCTGGCCCAAAATCCGCTCAATGCCCAGCCCACCGTGGGGCAGACCCGCGCACACATAGCACCCTACTTACACTTTCGTCCTCGTTTCGTGTAAAAGGGTTAACCCAGAGGTGCTATGTTTGGACCCAATAGGCATTATATACTAGTACAACTCACTTTAGACAAGCAATGTGGGACTAATCCCACCACACAACTCCTCATGGGCCACATGGGCCGCATACGAGCAGGCCGAGATATTACAGTTCTCTTACGCGCGCACCGGCCCCACATACCGTTAGCCCGCAGCAGGCCCTCACGGCGGCACAGTACCGCCTAGCCACCCGCTCCCTCCGTCGTACCAGCAGCTGCCGCCCGGGTACCTCCCGCCGGTCATGACACCATACCCTTTTGCTCCCGATCCACAACTCGTCTGGGATCAACAGGCTTTGGCAAATGCATTCCACACCATGACACTCACCCCCTCAGCACAGGGTGATTGGTGCATGGATTCTGGTGTCACCTCCCACATGACGTCGGATGCTGGTAATCTCTCCTCCGTCCTTCCTTGTACATCATCTCCTTCATCCATTGTTGTCGGTAATGGGTCCATATTGCCTGTCACCTCCACCGGTTCAATTGTGCTTCCCTGTCCCTTTCACCTTAATAATGTTCTAGTTACACCTAACATTATTAAAAATCTTGTGTATGTTCGTCAGTTCACCACCGATAACAATTGTTCTGTTGAGTTTGACCCCACTGGCTTTTCTGTGAAGGATCTTCACTCCAAGAACGTGATCGCCAGGTGCAATAGCTCTGGAGCACTCTACCCCTTCCGTTTGCCTTCCATCACATCACCGCCTTGTGCTTTCCTCGCTGGCGCCCCCAGTTCCATCTGGCACCGTCGCCTTGGTCACCCCGGCCACGAAGCTCTCTCCAGACTTGCTAGTACTTCTGCTATAGTGTGTAACAAAGGTGCTACTGACAGCATTTGCCACGCTTGTCAACTTGGTCATCATGTACGCCTGTCGTTTGCCACTTCGTCCTCTCGTGCTCTTCAGAATTTTGATTTAGTACACTATGATCTTTGGACTTCTCCAGTTGTCAGTGTCTCTAGTTACAAATACTATCTAGTAATTCCAGATGATTGTTCTCACTTTCTTTGGATGTTTCCATTACGCCTCAAGTCTGACACGTTTTCCACGTTGTCTAACTTTTTTTCGTATGTGGCTACTCGGCCATAAAGACAATCAAGCTGGCGTCCAATGCGACAACGGTCGTGAGTTTGTTAACTCCACCGCTCGCACATTCTTCCTCACCAAAGGTGTTGCTCTCCGCATGTCCTGCCCCTACACCTCCCAACAGAATGGCAAGGCCGAACGCGCCATTCGTTCCATCAACAAAATCATGTGTTCGCTCTTGTTTCAAGCAAGTCTTCCCCCTCCTACTGGGTTGAGGCACTCCACACTGCCACATATCTCCTCAACCGCCTCCCCACTACCACACAAAATTCAGCCACCCCTTTTTTCGCACTTCATGCTCAACACCCGTCCTATTTCCATCTTCGTGTGTTTGGTTGTAAGTGCTACCCCAACTTGTCCGCCACAGCGCCTCACAAGTTTTCTCCTCGCTCCACTATGTGCGTTTTCCTTGGTTATTCTTCCGATCATAAGGGCTACCGGTGTCTTGATCAATCCTCCAATTGGGTCATTATCTCCCGACATGTCATCTTTAATGAGACATCGTTTCCCTTCGCCGAGTCGATTTCCGCACCAACCCCTCATGAGCTTGATTTTTTGTCGAATTATCAGTTCGTGCTAGCGCCTATTGGCTCGCCACACGCTGCTCCTCGTGCAGGTTCCGTCACCCTGGTCGACGCGCCACCTGGTGTCTGTGTCCCCTCGCCGCCCGCTGGCATCCCTGCCGCACGCAAGGCTAGGCCTCGCACCCGCCGCCGCCACACTCGCCCTCGCCCTAGTGGTCAGATTCTCCGACAGCTCCTCGCTACTAGTGCGGCGCCCTCGCCGACGCCGACCGCGGCGTCCTCACCGGGTGCCCCTGCCGTGCTGACCGCACTGGCTGCCCTGGTCGGGCCGGATGCTTCGGTCGCCCTAGCCGCGCCTGTCGCCCCGACTCCTTTGGCCACCCTACCTGCTGGCGTCGTGCCCATGCCACCCGTGGCCAACTCACACACAATGGTCACACGTGGCAAGCAGGGTTTCCGCTAGCCCGTACAGCGCCTCAACTTGCATGTTGACGCTCTGTCCCCGATTCCCAAGACTTATCGGTCTGCTCTCACCGATCCTCACTGGCGTGCTGCCATGGAGGAGGAATATGCGGCACTTCTGGCCAATAATACATGGGAGCTCGTGCCGCGGCCGTCTCGCGGAAATATTGTCACTGGAAAGTGGATTTTTCGTCACAAGCTGAAGGCTGATGGCACACTTGACAGGTATAAGGCGTGTTGGGTTCTCCACGGTTTCACACAGCGTCCTGGTGTGGATTTTGATGAGACTTTCAGTCCTGTTGTAAAGCCCGCCACTGTTTGGACGGTCCTCTCCCTTGCACTCTTCGGGATTGGCCTATTCATAAACTGGATGTGAAGAATGTGTTCCTCCATGGCACCTTGACTGAGACTGTCTACTGCTCCTAGCCGACAGGTTTTGTTGATAGCTCTCGCCCGGATTTTGTCTGCCACCTCAATAAATCCCTATATGGACTGAAGTAGGCTCCGCGTGCATGGTATAGTCGATTTGCTTCCTACCTCGTCTCCCCTGGTTTTGTTGAAGCTAAATCGGACACCTCTCTCTTCATTTACCATTGCGGCACCGACACAGTGTACCTGCTCCTATATGTGGATGATATTGTTTTGACAGCATCTTCAGTTGGGCTCCTTCGTCGGGTTATCTCTGTGTTACAGCGGGAAGTTTCTATGAAAGATCTTGGTGAGCTACATCATTTTCTGGGAGTTGCTGTTCACCGCAGTACTACTGGGCTCTTTCTCTCACAACACCAGTACATGTTAGATATCTTAGAGCGTGCCGGTATGTCTGATTGTAAGCCTTGCAGTACCCCTGTGGATACTCACTCCAAGGTCTCTTCTGGCTGGCCCTTTGGACCGATCCGACACAAGACTGCTAGATCTCACCGGCGCTCTGCAAAGTATCTCACATTCACTCGCCCAGATATTGCTTATGCTGTACAGCAGGTCTGTCTCCACATGCATGACCCGAGAGAGCCCTATCTCACTGTTGTGAAGCACATTCTCCGCTATATTCGTGGCACATTGAATCATGGCCTTCTTCTACATCGACCCTCTCGAAGCTCGTTGTCTACTCGACGCTGGTGGGCAAAGGTTCTTGACACCGCAAGTCCACCTCGGGCTATGTTGTGTTTCTTGGCGACAACCTCATCTCCTGGTCCTCCAAGCGCCAGAACACGGTGTCTCGCTCCAAAGGTCGAGGTCGAGTATGTGGTCGCCGCCAATTTGCGTGGCGGAGGCCTCTGGTCGCGCCCGGCTTCTTGAAGAGCTCCATACCCCGCCACGACGCGCTACACTTGTTCATCGCGACAACATCGCTGCCGTCTATCCTCGACCAAACTGTGCAAAGATCGGCGCACCAAGCATGTCGAGATTGACCTTCACTTCGTCCGGGAGCGCGTCGCCATCGGAGATCTTTGTGTTCTTCACATCCCGACGTTGTCACAGTACGCTGACATCTTCACCAAGGGATTGCCTACATCTGTCTTCACCGAGTTTCGGTCCAGTCTGAACGTCTGTGAGTAGACGCTCAGACTACGGGGGCGTGTTAGACAGATATCGTGTTCACACCGGTGTCGTGTTCACACCAGTCTCTTGACTGTTCGTTCCGATGTCGTATTCACAGTAGTCTCTTGACTGTTCGTTTCAGTCTTGTGTTCCTACTGGTCTTTTGACTATTCGATTCAGTCTCGTGTTCATACCAGTCTCAACCGGCTATATATATATATATGTAACCCGTGTACCTTGAACAATCAATCAATCAGCTGCGTGAATTATCTTCGCCAACAGTTCCAAATAGAGCGACTCTTAAAATCCATTCCACGCTCTGGCAGTATGAGTTAAGGACAGGTCGCACCTGCTCCTAACCACGCTCACCCCTAGCCAGGATGAGCCGTGAATGGTGAAACAATACCATGTACTCCGAATGTATTTGGATGCATACGAGCAAGATTGATGGAGATAGAGGCTTTGTGGATGCGAATGTGTATCCAGCCAATATTGTCTAATGGAAACATCTTGCTAGCTTGCTCATGCATTATTATGTACTGAGTACTGTGACACAAACATATGTACCGACCGATAGAGTGATTGTCCATTGCATACAGAGTGTACGTGCATATTGAATCTATTGGTGTACGCGCCATGACTTTCTGCTATAAGAGCGCTCATCACCAGCGCCTCGATTTGTTCAGCAAATGAAGGGGCATGGTTACTTGTAGTCTTCAAATTCATCCGACTTCCATTCCAGTGATCAACCGAAGAACACGACAATTCAACACTCTTGTCTGGCATACGGGTGGTCTACACTAGCGAGCAATTAAAAATTCTACTGAGTAACCCAAAAAGCCATGCGATCAAGAAATCATACATTGTTACCACTAGACGCGCAGTGCAGTGGAATAAGAGTTGGAGCAGCTCGGTTCAACGTCATGCTTATCGATGTAGTGAAAGTGGTCGATCATCACTCGTCCTTAGTCTCCGGTCGTCTCCTCAGCAGCCTCTCGCGTTCTCTACGTACGTCGCAGATCGTCTTCGATCAGCGCAACAGTGATCGTAGTAGCGCCTCTACGGTATTCACACGTCCATGGGTGGAACACTGTACGTCGGTGTGCTAGCACCAGAGCGCATGGCAAGGCCATCGAGGAGGTGGTGGCTAGGGTTTCGGTGTTGGGTGCAACTCTTAATCCCAAAAGCCCCACGCCTGCTCTTATAAAGAGTCCATAACGGATCCAATCCAAACTAGTTTATTCCAACCCGTTAAGTATGTGACCCTATAGGTTTATACGTAATCGGCCATGACCCGGAAACTCCTTTCTGGTCCACAAGTCGGTAGCGGTTTCTAGCAGGACATAGCGACTCTCGATTACACATAAAAATCAAATCGAACGAATCTTTTTCAATATGATATGCGATCATGTCCTTATCAGTCACGACTAGTTCGTAACAACTTACGACCAATTTGTCGACTAGTTCGTGATTATGTACAATCAGCTCACGACCAGTCTGTATCCCCATACGACCAATTCGTGATTACGTATTCCTCTTTTGCCTCACGATATCTGATCAAACTCTAGGTGAGATATATGCCATCCATGGACCATTCAATCTTTTCTCGATCTAGCGATGAATAACTTTGTGTGATCGACACTTCGACCGCATGTGGCACGGCCATGCACTTCCTTTATCCAAGCACATCAAAGGGCCCAGAGATATCTCTCCTGTTATACAAGAAGAGGCAAATTCTATATCCGACTAGTCACATTCCTCCGCAAGCTTCATAGCATAACTTAAAGCTACATTTATAACTACCCAGTTACGGAGTAGCGTTTGGTAACCCTCAAGTGTACTGTTACACATGCATGAAACCATGCTGACCTCAGGTATAAGGACTATACATCATCATTGCTTGAGACCAATTAATGATACATGGAAACATAATAATCTCAATAGTATCTCAAATTGGGTCAATCCCACATCATGTTCTCTAACATATACTCACGTTATTGATTCGATAGCCTCTATATCTATGACGAGTGAAACCTGGTCATCATCAATCAATACATGCGCTAGTTATAGGTTACTAGTGTCCTCAGAAGTGATATCCGATTAGTGATCCTTCTATAATGATATCATACAACAAATAAAGAGCTTCACCAAGAAATTACATACTTGGTAATCTTTATAAATGATAATTTATCCAATGAACACAATAACATTTATTTTAAAATTCATAAACATGAACGTGATACAATTATCTATATGATCGCCTCTTATAGCACATCACTAACATATCCCAAATTAAACTCATCATCGAGCAATCTTTTGTCCCAAATTATATGACTTTACTCTTTCTGGCCACGTATCGTATTAGTTTCTAGAAAACCCTTTCAAGTAGACCATCTGTATGCTGCGTATACAGATTACAACAAACTTTTTTATTTATTACAAGAAGATGAACTGAATCCAAAAAGGGTAAAATTACATGCACCACAAATTGATTTACCATCGATCACTAGTACAATGCAAATTGAGTAATTAACAGCACACTCTACTTACTTCGATGCTGAGGAACAATATAGATAGATAGATAGATAGATAGATAGATAGATAGATAGATAGATAGACAGACACACACACACACACATCATTAAGCGGTAGCTGCAACTCCGGTAAGGCTGCCTTACCGAGCTAGTTAATTGGAGATTTGGAGTCATTTCTGGCTTGTGCCGGGCGGGTGCAGGGGAAGCAGGAAAGGCTGCAGAATTAATAAGTAACGTATATGATATATGACATACAAACATATATTCAGAGAGAGAAATCTAGATCATACATTAAATTAAGGAGGAGTTACTAATTAATTACAGACAGGTTATCCATGAAGCCGGCCGGTTCTTTCTTGGGTGCGTCCGGCTTGCCGCCGCCAGACTCCTGTTTGTCTTGGCCGGCCGTCGACGACCCAGCAGGAGGACCCTGGTAGTATCCTGCGTAATTAAGGAAAGGCACATACGTGTTCCAAATCAGAGAAAGACGGGAACAGAATACATGGATCTAGCTAGTTATATGTAGTTAATGTCATGGGTACACATATTCCGAATGAATGAATCAATCAAATCATGGTTCCACACCCTATAATTTATATACAAGCCAAACATAGCTCGAACCATCAGATTTACCGGAGCGATTTACTCCTATGCGTATAAATTAGGATATATGTAGACAGGGAAATATACCTTGAGCCGGGTTAGGGTAGGCACTCTGCTCGCTCATCTTCCCTTTTGATCGGCCGCGCTCTTGTTCAGCCTAAGTTTGTGAGCTAATTGCCTAATTCACTGGTTCAGGTCGACGGAGGTAGCTAGCTATTAGCTATGCATACCAACGACTTTTGGTGAACTACTAATTTAACTTCTTGTTCAGGAGTAGCTATCTGATAATGGACAAGCAACCAAGACCAATTTATTTATATTGACCAATAAGAAAGAAGACCTAAGTATTAACAGTCTTCTTTTTACTGTGCAAATAATTTGCTAATTAACGAGCCATGCCTATTCGCTCTAGGCAACCACCCTTCATTTTCTGTCGGCTAGAATTTTTATTTCTTGCAATGATCACTTTCTCCCTGGATTATTTAATGCTTGGTTCATAAAAAAGTAGTGGGCATCCACTTCTCCATCTGTTCTTTTATTAGTGATGTTTTACAATCAGTTCATTCAAACTTTTCAAAATTTAACCAACAATGTATGTAAAGTTATCTTGATTAACCATGTAAAAACAAGTAGATTTGTCATTGAAAATATTTACGTAATAATACAAATTTATTGCGTTTATAGAAAGATACAGTTCAATTTTTTTTTATGGAAACCATAAAAAAAAGATACGAGTACTTATCAATAACGTATCTTATAGAAGAACAGCGATTGTATTTGTTATTTGACCCTATCCATGTAACGCAATCGCTCTACCATAGAGTTGAGTCAATGTCAACGGCAAATACAAGATAGTGGGTTGTGGGACAGGATGGGAGTAGGTAACAACTAGGTAAAGCAGTTAATTAAACCATAGGAGGCTAACCAAGCATGTTCAGATGTCCATGGAACTTTTTTTTATTAATTAAACTTTTTTTTAATTTTATTTTAAAGTTAACCCCCGACGCACTTTATTTCTAATTCTGACTCCTTCGATCACGCCACAGGTGGTAGCGTGGCAAAACAACACTGTCACGCGCTAGGATAAATCTCTAAAATAGTACTTCTTGTCACGCCACTGGTTGTGACGTGACCAAATAACACTGTCACGCCACTTCTAGTAGTGTGACAAGAGTTTGATTAGAAATGGGCTGGTGTGACAGTGTTGTTTTGTCACGCCACGGATGGTGGCGTGATCAAAGATATCAGAATTGGAAATAAAGTGTGTCGGGTCAACTTTAAAATAAAATTCAAAAAAAGGTTAATTGATAAAAAAAATTCGATGTCCATGCCCGAGCTTCCGAAAAGCTTCACACCAAAAGTTCAGAAGACAGTAAAATGTTCAGATGTCTCGACGAGGGAAAAATTCGGCAAAAAAAATATGGAAAAACAAACAAAAAAAATTGGTGGAACGAGGACTCAAACCCACACCCACAAGTTTGTATAGGGTGTTTGGGGCTTTTTAAACTTTAAATTTGAAAACGAAAAAACCCGGACGTAAGTCCGATAACCACTAAGTACCGGCAATAAGTTTTTCGATGGTCTAGACGTTCCGAAATGAGCGTGTAATGGCTCCAAAGGTTCGCTTGCTACCTGCATCCAGCAACAAAGTAATAACAACTTTCCACGCTTCACTTGGCAAACACATCATTTGGAATTGGATGCGGCACATTACTAGGGGTAGTACATGGAACTTTCTTTTATTAATTAATCCTTTTTAAATATTTATTTTAAAGTTAACCCCGACGCACTTTATTTCTAATTCTAACTCCTTTGGTCACACCACCACTCGTGACGTGACAAAACAACGCTATCACGTCGTAAGATAAGTCCGCTAAATAGCACTTTTGGTCACGCCACTATCCGTGATGTGATAAAACAACAATGTCATGCCACGGGTGGTGGCGTAACAAGAGCTTACCCTAGATACATGTTGGGTGACAGCGTTGTTTTATCACGCCACAGGTGGTGGCGTGACTAAAGGGATCAGAATTGGAAATAAAGTGCGTCGGGGTTAACTTTAAAATAAAATTTAAAAAAGGATTAATTAATTAATAAAAAAATTCTAGTACATGCGCTTCAATTTGTGAATTAGTACCTACTCTTCAATTCTGGCATACACTACCAGAATCGCCTAATTTCCCAAGTGCTCACAAGTTTCCCGAGTGTTTTGAATAATACACTGAACTTCCAGTGCCTCATGAAACACTCGGGATAGAAGAAAACACTGGAAATTAAAATTTCCGAGTGTCCGATCAACACTCGGGAAACTTTGACGGAGCAACGGGAAAAATGATTTCCGAGTGTCGTTAAATTCTGACACTCGAGAGCTAAAACAACAGCGCGCCATGCCTCCACAAGGCTTAACTCCATTTTTCTCCCCAACCCCCCCCGCGCCTCTCCCTAATCCCCCTGCCTACTCTCTCCCCACGACCGGCGCCGCTCCTCTCCGTCCTCCGCCTCCTCGACTCCGCCTCCCCGCTCCTCCTCCGCCCGCCGTCCTCCCTCGTCATGGCCGTCGACCTTGCGCCTCGACTCTGCCTCCCGGCTCCCTCCTCTGCCGGCTCCCTCCTCCTTGGCCTTGCCCCGACTCCGCCTCCCGGCTCCCTCCTCCGCCTCCTCCTCCGTCGGCGCCGCCCCGACTCCGCCTCCCGGCTCCCTCCTCCGGCCGTGCCGCCCCTCCCGCTGCTCTGCGATCCTCTCGGTCAAATGAGGTAACTATGCTCACTAACTTGACTAGCATGGACCTAAGCTACAATGCCTTGCATGTCGTCCTCACTGTAGTCTTATGTCATATAAGCTAATTGTATTGTCTGTTGATGCACACTATGAATGCGGACCTTTGGATCATTCCTCGTAGTCTTATGTCATATATAATTGGTCATTTTAACCATTCAGATGAGAACCCAAAGACATGATTGTCCTTTTTAATTTCCTTTCTTGTTAAACTAACCTTTGATCAAGCTTTATTTTGGACTAATTATATCTATACTTTTTGTGAGGAACTAATTATACACCACTAGAAAATATAGCACTTCTCCATTAACGAGTTGGACACCATACATTCCTCTAGACTTTGTTCTGGAGGGAGCAAAAAAAGGGACCTTCATTTCGTCAGAAATGATGGGACCATCTGCGACCGCTTTGTATTATCAAGCCTTTGTTAGTTATTAGGCCCAATACTTGTGCTGAATGATAAATATAAGTGGATATTTAATCCATACAATGCTTCAATTTGTATCACAATCCAAAGAATTATCTGAATACATCAATTACATTGATCTATTGCCTAAACACAACATCCATCATGGTAGATCAAGTCATTTAATCGCATCATCCGCTCGCTAACTCGGATTTAACCTATGATTCATTAGTTATTATATGGAATGAACTTTGGTCTTGTAGTTAACATCGCCTATTGTTAGTTGCTAATTTTCCTCATTTTAAATTTTGTCGCCTCTAGGTTAGATCAGATTGTCTTTTGTGAGATATATCTTTGCCCACAAAATTTTTTTGGTAGTGGTTAGCTTTTTGAATCTTTGAGGTTAGTAAGGAACGGCCTTTAGTAAATCTCGTTGAGTGTCAAGATCATGTCTAAGCTTAGCACATTTTACCAAATGACCGATAACGTGCCTAATAAGAGTAATCGGAATAAGAAACAAACCATAAATGATAAATCAATTAATTAAGATCAAGTCCGTAATATAATGGTAATCTAATAACAGCTTTTGGTATGTGATCCCTTTTGCCACAGTCAGCCTTAGTTTTCAGGCAAGATATGTGCTTACTTTGTTTTCAATACAGTCCCTAGTCAGCCTTTTGCTATGACATTTAAGTTGCTATCCTCTATGGATATTGTTGCTTACTTTGTTTTCAATCTGGTCCTAGTCAAGAGACACTACAGATTATTTGGGCTTGATTGTTTTCTAGTACTTGCCTGCAGTGCCGCCGCCTCCTCCTCCTCCTCCGCCACCGTCGTAGATCTCAATTCCCCTGGCGCTTCCCCCCGCCGACTGCCTCCACCGACACACAGCTGCAGCCATCTTCCCCACCGTAGCTCCCTCGGCTCCCTCAGCTCTAAGAACTACTATAAGGTAGTGGATAAGTGGAAAAGGAAATAAAATTTCCTTATTTTCTTCTGTGTTGTTAGTTTATGGTGGATTGATATGTTGTCATTATAATGCTACATTAACGTGTTAATAAATAATTGTATTCATTTATAATGGTATTCATTTATAATGTCATTGGTTCCATCCGTTTAGGGGAGTCAGACGGGATACATCACTTGGGCTGGTTGAAGTTGCACATCAATCAATCCTACCAGGCAATGACCCATTTATTGTGGCTCAGCAAGCCACCCAAGTATACTACATCCCGTACCCATGCAAAACTATGAGTAGTCTAGTGGATTGGTGGGTAGTACATAAGGTGCAACCATATGGTAAACTACCTACCCCTAGTGAGCAGGACTACAACATGGAGACCAACAATGGTGTTGACCTATTCTTTCAAGAAGATGGGCTACCAAGGACCTTTCAAATAATAATTGGGGAAGAGGACGATCACATGGATGATATTCAAATCGATGCCGATGAGGTTGTAAACCAAGAGGAGTTGGAACTACTTAATCGCTTAGACATTGATGGCAATCAAGGGGATGAGGTTGAGTCAACACCTCATGATAGTGACGATGACTTTTAGAGGGCCCATCTCATGAGGATCCCATTGTAGAGCGACTACTTCTAAGCATGATCTTGTATGTCTTCCATTTATTTGCTGCATGTTTTTAATTTTTTGTATGAGCTTAGTTGATTACGTTATATTACATTTTTCTATGAGCTTACTTGATTATGCTATATTAATTGAGGAGGGTGAGGAGGAAGAGCACCCTGAGGCGGAGGGTGAGGATGATGAGCACCATGAGGCACAAGAATTTTGGATGCGAGGACCTACGAACCTGCCACGACGACCAACCCGAGAGGAGGAGAAGACTGTCATCGTTCCTGTTGGCGACACGTAAGTAACTGTTTACACTTTCACTAATTTAGCCCACTTACTTGCATACCTCAAAAACTAATATGCGAGCAATGGCGAGAAGTAGGTGGGGTGAGAAATGTAGACTTCGAGCGGCATAATTGGCGTGTTGATTCGATGGCACTTCACGGCTTGGTCACCTACAGAGAAAGGCGGAGCCCTGCATGGACATGGTGCCACTACAAGGTCAGCCAAGATACCGCCACCGCCAAGGAGAGGTTCCATTTGACATTGCTTGCGTGGTGGAGGAAAGTTTTGGGTAAGTGACTGAATATTCAAATCTGCTTCTATGTGTTCCTATGCATGTTAGGGTTGATTTGGTCACAACTCTCGAGTCTCAATTTAGTTACTATACTAACTTACCACACGAATCCCAAATAATATGTACTTCTACATGATGCAACAGGACAGAGGAAAGCCAACAATTGAAATATATTTTCTACTTTGTTTCCCATGCAGTTCTCTTTCTCATGGAATTTACTTCAAGTAGTCTGACATGTTTAATTTACCTCTTTTGGATGTTTAGTAGCCAAGTAATAAATGTCAACTAACTTAATCATCTTATTCTTTATCAATTCCTTTTCGCTTTCATCAACTAACTTAATCATCTTATTCTTTATCAATTCTTTATTCTTGGATTGTAGTGGTGGTTTCGATGAAATTTGAGGGACAGGAAGTTGATTCTAGGAGAGTGCTTCGTAATTGTGTTAAGAAGCTGATCCCACAGATGTTCTACGAAGCACGCATCCAAGCGGTGATCTGTTACCACACACAAGTCCTTGGACAGCAAATTCATAGGGCCGAGGCTTGCCGAACGCATATCACTTTGGACGAGTACATGCAGGTAACCAACTGAACAAACGATGTCCTTGATTACAATCAATCTAGTTTATTCATATTTAACACTTGGTTAATTTAGGCAATACCTTGGTGGGCCCTTAAGTGTGAAGATGCATGGCAGTAGATTGCCCGAGAGAGGTGGTGCAACGAACGATGGTTAGAGGACTCTCGTGCTGCTAGGGGCGGAGATTATTGATGGATGGGACAGCACATCGTCAAGGCAGCTCCTCCATGGCTCGTTACAAGAAGAACCTAGTAGGTCAACATGTTCATATTGATTGTATGTTGCAGATACATATTTATTGACCGCCGTGGTTTTTTTGGGTGCAGGAAAAGAAGAAGCAGAGGCCTGTCTCCGATATGGAGGCATATTTAGAAGCTAGGAGGGGTGATCAGGAGGGCACCTTGTGTAGCCAGCGCGCAACAGAGAACTTGGTACGATTTCTGATCATTTTGTCCCTGATGATTTTGTCCAACAGGCTGCATATACTGATGCTGCTAAGGAGATTCATGGCCCGGACTACGACGTCATGAATTCACTACTAGACGCGAGTGCTGTGTACAAGGTTAGAAAGGGGAAGAAACATGGTCGTTTCTTCATGGGTGCCAGCTACATTAGCACACCGACAACCCTCTCGGAGGTCCGATCCACAAGTGCTGCATCAACGGATGAAGTACACCTTCAAAGTCGACAGCGACCATCACATGAGATCCAGATCCAGTCTCAGGTTTCTGAGCTTCAGGCGCAGCTGCGACATGAAATTGAGGCTAGGCAACGGTTGGAGCAAATGCTCCTGCAGGTTAGTTGGAGCGTGGTAGTACAATAACAAAGTAATATGCAATATATATATATTCATACTTGGCTAATGTATGGCAATGTGCAAACAAATATGCAGGCACTCGGGACCGGGACTCGACTTAATGTCCCTCCGTCGGGGGAACCACTGCCTCACTTATCTACTCCGGTTAGTAGCTGCGTCATCGATTATTATATTGTTAGTCTCTTATGATCGCTGATTGAAGACATTGAAATGACATACAATGTAATTATTGGTCGCCATCGCAAATTTTTATAATGTGATTTCTTATGAAAATGTAGGGAACGATGGGATCGATTTGTTTTCTCGCTAATGATGAAGATCTTTGGTGCTAATGTTAATGAAGATCATGTGAATCGTCCATCGCCGAGAGGCCACCACCGTGTGCTTGCTATTTTCATGATATACTAAAAGGATACCAATATTAGAAAACATTCACAATCGGTGATTGCTAAAAATGGATAAAAATGGCTACATATATAACTAATTCTCTATATCTATATCATAAATTCTTTTGAAATGTGTCAACATATAATAATTTGTATGTACACTCCTTTCTATGATTTTGATGATAAGTGCTTGAGACATAAATGTTGATCAAGAGTTCACAATGACAAAATATTGAGAGTTGAGTTTAACATTTTAGCACTGCTTTTCATGTTCTATATTGTTAGGTGCTAATAATCACGCCAACATATGAATTTGCGAGCTTTTAAAAGGTACATCATACAAGTGGATACCATGCATGTAATTATATATCTAACAAAATATCACTCCTCGCACCTCTTAATTAAGTCCATATATAGTTTGACTCATTCCTTTTACAAGAGTACATCATTATACTAAAATTTCTCTTGCATGTCTTGTAGATGACATAAGTAAATGATCAATTAGGTCACAAGCTAGTGGCCCACACCCCTGCATGCACTTAATCGATTTCCCATGTTATTAGGTTGCTCATCATGATTTAAAGGAATTTTTTGCTTTGTCAATAGTTTGGTTAATTATCTTTTCATGTAATATCAATTCCTAACTTTTGTTGTAAGATGGCACTAATATTAAGTTTTGCTCTATCTGCAGAACTCCCAAAATGATGCTTTTGTGCACGTAAGATTGAAGCAGAAATTTCATGCATGCAAATGGTTGTAGTGATACTTGCTTTTGTTTTATGTATATATGACTATGAAATTACTATTTGGGCTGTCATATATATAATGCCTTATGCTTACATTTTCCAACTTGAACTTGAATGTTGTGAGCTCGGGAGCTGTTATGATGTCTTTTGTTCGATCTATATATACATACATACATATATATATATATATATATATATATATATATATATATATACATATATTGTGGAATGGATGGATGGATGGATGGATTATTTGATTGTCAGTAGAATGGATGGATGGATTATTTGATTGCTGTGGAATGGATTTTAAATGAATTTGTGGAAAATAGGGTTCTGCTGGTTTGTCGATTTCCCGAGTGTTTGTGGCACTCGGGAAAGCGACCAAATATTTCCCGAGTGTCGACACTCGGGAAATCGACCAAAAGTTTCCCAAGTGTCGACACTCGGGAACACTTGACCCGTGGCAATTTCCTGTCGGATTCGTCGGAAGCTTTCCCGAGTGTCGTTTTCGCCATGCACTCGGGAAACACGGCCAGGTGTCAATTTTCCCTGATTTCGTTGGTCAAACATTAGAAACATTCCCGAGTGTTTTTTCAGCATATTACCGAGTGTCAACACTTGGGAAAGATTCCCGTTACGGGCGGAGAAGCCGTTCAGCAGGGTTTTCTCCTGAGTGTGTGAGTTTATACACTCGGGAAACTGTTTTTATCCCGACTAATCTATCCCGAGTGCTTTTTCCCGAGTGTGACACTCGGGAAAGATGTTTCCCGAGTGTTTGGCCCCCCTTTCCCGAGTGTTTTTGGCACTCGGGAAAAATCCTGTTTCTGATAGTGACACCAAAAAAAATCAGCACAGTGTCGTAACAAAGAAGGCTAGACAGCGTAAAAAGGGGACCCCGGCAGCTACAAGGAGAACCAGGGGATCTCGGAGGGGGACCAGTTGTCAAGAAAAGTAAATGCGTATTAATTGTCTTTCCAAAAAAGGGCCTTGTTTATTACATGAGGGAGACAACTATTTAGGGCATGTACAATGGTACAGACAGCTGCTGTCTATAGCAACTCTCCATGTCGCTCAGAGAAAAGATTTAAAGACATCCCATCTGATGGGTTGTATTTTTACTTGTCTTTATAGATCACACAATCTTTTAATGCTTTCATGGTTCTGGTGATAGCCTCCTTGGTTTTGGTGATACAGTCGACTACAGAATTGTAGACAACACATTTCTCTGTCTTTATTCTCTTTCATCTACATCAGCTTAAATTCTACATAGCAGAGACTATAGACAGCTGCTATAAGCCTGTTGTACATGACCTTATAGCCTTCTGACAGGATACATCATACATGAGATTACAAATCTATCCCTAAAAAGGTCCTACGTCCATAGGGGTTGCAGGAGCTTTTTCTTCCCCTACGCGTAGCCTTCTGCTTATGGTGGACCTTCTTGGTCTTGATCCATCCAGTCAGTACGCTTGGTCCACCAGTGCACTCCGCCCTTAGCAACGTGCGGGGTGTCTCCGAGCCGAGGGGCCCCGGACACCATTCAGCGCCCCTGAAGGGTTCAGGCACACCGTCCCCTTCGGCCTGGTAAAGCGTGCTTCGTGCGGGCCCTCCCACGAAGTGTCAGTAGCTCCCGCTGGTACATTGGCATGTTGGGTGCCACGTGTCATGATGTCGGTGCCCTGCAGTGATGGCATTCATTCGAATCGCGCAAGCCGCCATTAGTTGTCGTGCACCATAATGAGGTTGGTTGGCAGTGATGGCACTTCTTCGAACCGCATGGGCCACTATTGGTTGCCGTGCGCCATAATGGGGTTTGTTGGCCCGCACCGTAATGTCGTTGGAGGGGGATGTTGTGTACATGACACATGTCACTATGTGATTGGCCAGCGACTCTTTAGCTTCCCTGCCTTGTCTCCTTGTGATCCTAGTGTGTGTGTGTATATAAAGGGGTAAGCCCCCCAGCCCTTACCTTGAGCTCGAGAACCCCAACCTCTCGCCTTCACAATTTTGCTCGTTTTGTTGTTTAGGACCTTGACCTTCGGGGCTTGTGCGGTGTTTCCTTCAGAGGTTTCGGATGACAAAGCGCAGCAAGGAGGGAGGCGACAGCATGGCGTACACTAGCGACCTTAGCCGGTCGATCGTGACAAAACGGGTTCTCTAGGCCCTTGTGGACGAAGGGAAGCTGGAGAGCCTCGCGAAGGCGCATGTCCGGAGGGCGGAGACAATACCAGCGCTCCGGGCGGACAAGGCCACGGTCTTCGTCGCTTTTTTCCATGCCGGCCTACAGATGCCGTGTGTGGAGCTAGTCGTGTGAGAGCTTCCGCTATACTGGGTGGAGTTGGCTCAGTTGACGCCCAACTCCCTTGTGAACCTCGCTGTCTTTGAGAGGATCATGTGATCCACTGTCAGACCCCAAATTTTGTACTTGGGATCTACTATGTATATTTGTGCCATTCCCTATATCAGTAGCTAGCACACACAGTTACATTGTTGGTTCAGACACACATCATAAAAATGTAAAGTTATTGCATAATATGAAACAAACCGTAAATATACCTTACGGCTTTTGACTTGCAGATTAGCCGAACAGTCCGAATACTTTTCAGAGAATAGCAGCGGAAGTAGATTCAGAGTAGAGCGCGTGGAACCCTCACGATATGCCCACCGGCAATCGACTGTGGGCTCGTGACCTAGTTCTTGGCATTCTTGATCTTCAGTCTTTTTCAATACTCATATTTGTCCCTATAGTCTTTTTTTGTGCTTACTGACTAAAAGAATATAAATAGCGAGCATGAGTACACAACCGTGCTCGCGAGCCAATACACAATGCAATTATTATAGATGCAAGGCTAATCAAAGGAAAGGCTCACAGTTCTTTTATTTTGAACAAAGCCATTTCTTGAGATAGATTAAGTAGTAGCAAAACCTGAGACTTAGTATTTTAACTAACACATGTTTTATAAACTGAGTTTTCGTTGTAAAGTACTAGTAGAGATTTCATCTCCTATACCATCCCAATATTTCCAATCACTCGGGTCCAATCATATATTTCCAACTACTAGGATCCAATCCCATATTTACCACTAGTTCTCCATCCAGACCATCTCAACTTTCGGGGTTCTAACCCAATATTTCCAACCACTTAGTTCCAAACCAATATTTTCAATCACGGGGCTCCAGCCCAATCTATATCACTTTCCCGGGCTACATCCATCTGGCGATCCCAAGGCTGCAACCACCAGGCAATTCCGGCCAGCCTACACCTGAAACTTCGGGCTGAATGCCTCTGGCGACTCTCCGGCTGAACCACCTGGCGAAACTTAGGTCGCAATCTCCATACCCTGCAGGCGAGACCACCCTTGAATCCCGAGATTGCACCACCCTTGAGTCCCAGGACGCATTCCCCCACCATTCCCCAGGCTGTACCCGTCCGCTAATCCTGAGCCGCTCCTGAATGCACCCAATACTTTCCACTGGTCCTCGACCAAAACAACTCATATCCTCGGGTTCCAACCCGACTTTTCATACCATATTGACGTAATCCCATACACATTCATCATTTCTTTCACATACCCAAGTCTACAACAATTTCTAGGTTCTCCCGTTTGAAATTCCTTTTCCTTTTCAAAATACCAGCCAGGCTCCAGCCTCGACTACCCAAATTCATTTTCAAATGTTTGCATATGATGCCGGGCAATTTAATGCCCGAATGATAATGTATCTAAGCATGGCTAAGCATGACACTTAGATACAGACATATATCTAGTATGTTAACCATTAATTCTAGGGTGACAAGGATAGTGTCCAAATTCAAGGATTAGAAGTTTGTACACAATTATTATTGAGACATTAACTATGAGCTAGACCAATATATTTGTATAAAACATAACAATGCAATTTCATAATTTAAAACAATATAATTGCAAAAATTAGGTGCAATATGATTAAAATATACCTTGCTCAATATTCCGATATCGCCTTTCTCAACATTCTGATAATAATCCTGCTCAATGTGTTGATAATCATCCTGTTCAATATTCTGACAATCTTGATTCCGGCTACGTCCTTGTTGGGTTTGTTGTTCCATCACAGCGTTAGAGTCTAACTACGCAGAATACGATAAATCCAAGAACGACTGAAAACAACCAAATGAAATCTAATAAATCTAAATACATACAAACAGAAAGAAATACTTTGTATTAAAGTAAACGCATCTAACGGTATATTTAAAGACGGATTACTTCAGATGAGATCAAAATATACTCATCTGGAGCTAACGAAGGAAATACTACAGGCGAAGTATAAGTGTATAACCAAGGGAGTTGATGAAGGAAATACTACAGACAAAAGTATATCCAAAGGAGTTAATGAAGGAAATACTATAGACAAAATATATCCGCTGATAATTGGAATGAAGGAAATTCTTCAGACCAAAATAGATAATTCTAAGAGAGAGAGAGAGAGAGAGAGAGAGAGAGAGAGAGAGAATGTTCACAGGAACATTTCTCACTGGTTACCGATATGGGAGATTACCTGGTTATGTAATACTCTCATATCTTGCATTCGGATCATGGATCGTCCGATTACTAAGAACAGATACTAATGGATGTTACCTAGAGCTTAGATGGTGTTGTTTTCCTTAACAGGCCACCTAGTACTCACAAGCATTCTCTCCAGGCATTCTATGTATATATCCACGATGATCATACAGTCAAAATCAATCCTCTTATATGCTCTCATGATTATTTTAGCTATTACTTCCTATTTACTGAGGAAGTTCTATGATAGCCAGGTGAGATCTATGCATAAATGCGGGGTTTGCTCTGGGTAGACATAAGTCTCACTGACACATGCGACCTAGTTCATTTAAAAGTTTATCTTATTAATTTATATTAATCAAGGAAATTCCTTGAGCCTTAGCTGGAATTTCTGAGAATGAGCTAGGTATTAGACTTGTGAGTTAACCAGTTGTATCGCTGGCTGCTAATTATACTACTACATGAGTGGCAAATTTGAGATATTCAGTAGCTAACTAATCTACTCTTTAAGCTTTAACCATTGGAGCATGTTGTTCACTACTGATATTTACTTATCTACACTGTTTACTAGTTGATTTACTACCCACTTATCTGACATACATATTTTCTAGGGTCATATACACTGTAATAGGATGTACCCTATTGTTATTAGAAATTGATGTTTCACATATACTGGAACATGTTCACTGCTGTTCATAAGTCTCCAATGGACAAAGAATCCTCTAATCACTTATCTCCTTATTTAGGCATACCATTTGTTATTTGAACTATTCATCAATTAAGCAACCCCTATTAAACAGTCCGTAATTCTAATTCCTTACGCTAAAGTCATACATGTCACCTGCCGTATATATAGACATTTAACTGTGTAAACTATTCACTAACTAATTAACTTAACAAAGTGTAACTTGATCTGTCATATTAATCAGTAAAACTAGTATTAACCAATCAACTAACTGGAACTAGTCCTACTGTTATTTAGACCATTTAATATAACTATCTGAATTAATCACGTAAAATTAACCAATAATCAACTAATTAACTGGGATGGCTCACAAGAGTATGCACCCAAATAGCTGAGTCAATCGATATTTAATCTATCCCAACTTATACATGCATATAATAATACTCTGCCTAGAAGTGATACCTCTGCTCGCCTGGTTATTATTAACAGTATCCCTGATTCCCAGTTTATCATCGGAACCTTTCTTATGAGCCTTAAGCATACTGACCAGACCAGCTGCTACCTTCTCATTAGGCATGTAAACTTTGGGTTCCAATGTAGCACAAAAATCCCACGTCCTTGGCTCCATATCCAGAAGCTTCTTAACATCCACATCAATAGTATAAACAAATTGAGGTTCTTTCAGCTCCTTTCGTGCATCAAGTGACTAGCAGATAAAAGAGAAGGCCTGGAGATGCATCTTGATGTCTCCCCTGCGGTGGCGGCGGCCGGACGAGCCTCTCCATGTTGCCGGAGACCGACGCGGCGGGGGAGTGGGGCCGCGGGGGCTTCTCAGAGTCGTGCCGGTGCCGAGCGCCTCCACCGCCGGGTTCCGGCACGGTGGCTGCTGCTTCTGGAGGAAGGAGAGGATGGACTGTTGCTGCTGCCGCCGTGGCTGCATCGTGGCCGCGACCCGCGAGGGGGCTGGAAGCTTCGAGAGGGCTCGGCTTGGCAGCTGGCGCGGCGGAGCGGTGATCAGCAGCAGCGGCTCGGTGCGGGCGGCGTTGGCGGGTGCGCTGGTGGCCGAGCGGGCGACGAGGCCTGTGCCCTCGACGATGTCGACGCAGTCGGGGCCGGCGGAGGTCAGGAGGGAGGGGAGGACGTGCAGGTGACACGGGATGTTGGGTGCGGCGGCGCGGGCCGGGGAAGGGAAGAGGAGAGCGCGGAGTTGGGCGGCGGCACGGGCCATGGTGCGGGGCGCGACGGCGGATGCAGGAAGAAGAGAAGACGGGCAGGCCGGCGATGCTGTTGTGCTTGATGGGAGAATGGGGGAAAGGAGGCCGGAATGGTGAGGCGAGCTCGAGGGCAGCCTATTATATGCAGGAAAGGGCGGAGCACGCGAGGCGATGGGCTCGGCGGAAGCTTGGCGATGCCCTTGGCGGCAGGAGCGGGATGGGCAGAGGGACTCTGAGCGACGGGCGTGTGACAGCTCCGGTTGCATGCCCGCAACGTGGCAAGATTTTCTAGAGCGATGGACGTCAGGAGAGAGAGAGAAATGGCAAGCTGGTGCGGGCGGAGAAGAAAAACAGCGGTAGGCCGGGCGCGTGTTGACTGAGTTGGTGCGGCTGCGTCTCAGTGGGGGAAGAAAGAAATAAAAGGAGCGCTGGAGCGGGTTGGGTGGCGAGGGAGCTGGTCGGGCTGCAACATTTGGCTCGGCCAGGAGAACAGTAGGGAGGAATTAGATTAGGGAAAATTTGAAGAGAATGAATGAGTTAGAATTTTAGGTTTGCTAAAATTCTAAGTATTCGCTTTAAGAAATTCTTATGTGATGATAAATGATATCTAACATTTACTAAAGAATTCTAATTGGGCTTTTGTACATTCGCAAAAATCAGGTCTTGAGTTTTATGCTTTTGACCTTTAGGGTTTATACTTCAGTATTATTTAACAGGGCAACATTTTAGGTTAACTTTGTTATGATAATTTAATTTGTATCTGATTCTTTTACTTTTACATTATATGTCTTCTAGGGTTTCCATAATTAGGGTTCTTGCTTTTAGGGTTTTTATTTTAATCACTTATTTTGGCAAAAGAAAACACATTCTACGGTTTCGTAATTAGGGTTCTTGCTTCTAGGGTTTTTATTTTAATCACTTATGTTGGCAAAAGAAAACACAGATCAGTAACTCACCAAAAATGCAGGCAAAAGGGTCAACAACAGACATTATACAAAAATTTAAAAAAATCTCCTATTTTTGTATTTGGGCATTTTTGGGATGTTACAAACCCTACCCACCCGTAAAAAGAATCTCAACCCCGAGATTTTGGTAGAACGTATAGAAGAAGATAGATCGAGATGAAAGAGAGACGTAGCGGAGGATGCTGACGCGCTCTGGATTACTTTGCCGCTCTTAGTGTGGCTTCTAAGCATTGTTATCTTCTGTTTTCCTCATGACAGATACAAACTTTCTGTTAATGGATTGACAGTAATTGTCTATATCCGAAGGAGTAGTTAGGCTTGGTCATGTCGGTAGCTATATTCCAATCATCATGTCCTATTTTCCTAACTAGAATCCAATTATCTTCTTTGAGCTCGCTAATTGCCCTAATTTAGATTTTAGGCTTATCTTATAATTGATGTTACTATTAGAATTTTTAGCTTGTGTATCCTTCTAGTTTGCCTGATTTTCTTCATTAAGGTTGTTATACTTTCAAATTATAATTGTAAGTAATCCTAATGATTCAATTGTTTCTGTACTCAGCTACCCCCTTAAAAATGTCTACCGTTATTCGTTGTTTTATTTAATTGCTAACAATCCAATCATTATTATCCCCCAAGAGTACCTTGGTATTGTATAACTACGACTTGTCATTCCCCACCCTTTGATCATATCATCAAGATTAATCTATACATTGATTCTACAGAAGTCCTAATGGTCCAACTTCAAGCAATTATAGCTATTCTTATTGATCAACTACCTTTCGATTGATCCTAATCGCGCACAATTGTATTTGATTTCAGCAATTATTATATGATTCATGGATTATCTAGTCTATTGATGATATATTAATGTTTTCTAGTGTAATTTCAAATTTTCATTTGGTACCACTTTGCTTACATTAAGTTTTTTTTCTAATATCCCATCTTTGACATTGTTAACGATCTATTTATTGTTCACATTATGTGTATAACTTCCATTATTCCTATTAATCTAGTCTAAATGATTTATCTTAAGTTGTACGGTGATATCTTTCGAGTACTTATCCATATGTTTTCCTATTGCAGCACCAATATACCACACATTTGACTTTATTCTCAAAATCACAGGTACACTTGATACATTTTCATCAACTACTTATTGTTCAAGTTCCCTACAACACCGACTAGATCTAAGGATACATCATGTGTCAATACATTGTCCAGGCTATCTTACTTGTCTTCTTGGTTCGGGTCCACTTCTATGTTGGCTTGGTTGGTTGCGATGCTTAGAGCTGCACGAAAAATTGGTTGTTGTAGTTCAACTATCTTAGTGATCAATCGCTTCAAATGGCACTCTTTGGGACAGTGGTCGTGTCCTTCATAAAGAAAACAAGTGACCTTGCCTGTCGGGCATCCTCCTGGTGGGTGGTCTTCATCGCAATTGGGGGTTGTCGGTGTTGCATTGGTCGATATGGTGTCCTTCCTCACCACAGCGTCGATAGGTCTTGACTTTCTCGATTGCCCTGTTTGACTTCCTCAAATCACAATTCCTAGCAAAGTGCCCTATTACACCATATCCAAAGCAAATGGCTAGATATGATTGCCTCTTGGAACAATGGGACACAAAGTGGTCTACCTTACCATACCCAAAACACGTGATGGGTCGATGAGTCCCAAGGGGTGGTGGCGTCAAACCTATTATGGGGATTCGGTCCTCCTTTTGTAGGGGTTAATGGGCGGCTCTGTCTAATGATCTTCGATCTTTACTTTGATGTAATCCTTCTTCGATTTGTCTTGGTGAGTCTTTGCTGGCTGATTGGTTGTACCCTATCTGAAGTGCGACGATGCCTAAGGGTCTTGTATGGATGGTCTGGATTAGGGTTGGCAAATTTTGACAAAGATTCGTCTTGATCTTGTATGCATTGTTAGGTTGGTCTTGACGTCTAGTGATGTTTTCAGCAAGAGGCGAAGAGGGAATAGCATGAGATAGGGAGAAGATCGCGGGGATAAAGTAACTAAACCCATTTTTCCTTTTAGAATTTAGGATTTTAACATACGAAGAGTCGGGAAGGTTCATATAATCACACAAATTTTAAAACAAGCTTTTCCTGTGACTACGAAATACAACGCCCATGGGCAAAAATAGGCAGTACACAAGTTCCAAATAAAAGCTTACGATAGTACATCGTTTACTCACAAAAATACACATATGGGGGTGCACAATTCTGCGCACAAGGGTTACTCAAAATGAGATTGTCCGATCCTTAATAAGTTGTCACGTTCCTGAACTTAAGCTTTTGAAGTTCAGATAAGAGGAGAGAGAACCAATCGCTTTTTGAAATCAAATGAAGGTCTGACATAGGTAAGAGAGAGTAACCTTTAGGAGGGATAAGAATGAGCAGTAATACTTATATTTTTTGCAAAGCTTTTGTAGGCGAAAGTAGTGACGAGGATTAAAACTTCTATGTATTATTTTAATACATAATAAAAGACCATACGTCTTCATGGTCGAACCCTAAGACTAACGACCTCCCGGTCGTTAGTATTCTAAAGGTTACTTAATGGGTACCACAGTGGGATGAGGCTTTGTGCCTAATCCCTCACCGAGATAACCGCCGTAAAATTACCGAATCGGTATTTCTTATCGTATGATGAATGGAACACATGTTATCGTTCCATTCCAGCGATGGTACAACCACGAGACATCGACTATTAACCACCCTACGGTTAAGCTCTTCACAGTAACCGCAAGGAAGTTAGCACGTTGCTAATCGCTCCACCGCTCGACCGGTCGTAACGTTTCACGAGGACGTCTTCTCCGAAGTAAGCGCCACCTCTTCGGAAGTTATTTAAAGGTGAAGCGCACAGGAACAAAGACAAGAACAACGACAGTTCAACAAGAATACACAGAAGCCTAAGCGGTGGAAGTAGAAGCTAGATAATCAGACTTAGACTCATATTCTAAGTCTGATTACCCGGTTAGACATTCCCCCATTCAGTGTAATTCAGGGTAGTATTTAGCCACATCTTGTAAAACCCAGTTCATATCAATAAAGAGCGACCCTCATTCCATTCCAGGATATTCCACGTCATTTTCCTCGTTCATTTTCGTAAGATCGACGACTTGATCGTCGACAGCTGGCGCCGTCCATGGGGAAGAAGGCGTAAGTTTCCTGAAGAAAATTCTTCGCTCAAGAAAATTCTCGCCCAAAATCTCTGCAATCGCTCATGCGACTATGCCCGGAGTTTGGGATGAGGAAAACTGGTTCGATTTGGCGGACTACGCCGACCTCGACATGGAAGGATGTATCCGCGCCATGGAAGAAAATGGCAGTCATCCTCCTCTTCCTCCTCGCCGGCTCGCACGTCGCCGACGTTAGCGAGGTCGGCCGGATGGATGAAGATGCGCCGCCACTCATTGGTGGCGCAACCAGAGAACCGGCCGTTCCGACCAGCCGAATGCCGAGGATCTCTTCAAGCCGGTCTTCTCGACCGTGAAACAGTGAAGAAATTTCAGCCCCATCACCCGAAAACTCTATACCATTGATGAAATCATGGTGAAAGATACTCTCCTTCGCCGGCAATTCCAGAGTCAACCGTCACCGTAATGGTGTCGATGAAACCTCCATCGGTCGAGGCCATGTGGGGATGATCACACTCAAAGATACGATCGGCGGTTCGTCGGATCAGCCGAGAAGACCTCAGGAAGTGCTCATCTCCGACCGATCTCCATCGTGGAAGATTCTGGCAGAAGAACTGACAAGCTCTCCATTAGTTATGATGGAAGCTCATCGGAAGATCAATGCTCGAAGCACGAAGTCAACGCGATCGGAGATGAAGATCAAGATGCCTGCGACGGTCCTACACTCTACCACGCCATCACGTGTTGTTAGAGATGATCCGGGCCGTCAAGCACCAACTTCCGGAGACAACGGAACTAATCGACATCAATCGCTTAACTCGCCGCACCGCCCACCCAGAGTGGTGATGGGATCAACAAATCCGAAGGTCGGGGAAGGTTCGACAGCATACACCTACGACCAAGATGAACCCCGAGACCTTCAGAATAGCTATCTAAAACTTGCGACGTATTCAAAACATGTTAAATAATTCCGATCCTGCTCTAGCAGGAACGCCTAGTTTTGTACAACTCGTAGGTCAGGTATCCGAAATTCTCCAACAGACCATGCAAATAACGGAAGCGATCGGGGAGCGAGGGTTTGAAGTCGACTATGACTTCATCCCAACGCTCCTCCCTCGAATAGGGACAACACGGTCATACCAGAGAGCGATCGATACCGAGACCTCCTCGGCGATTCCGACTAAGGAGTCACGAGGGGAGAAGGTTATTCCAAGAAGCTACTCCCCATCGTGTTGAGAGGAACCACCACTAGGACCTAACGATCTCCGACATCGTTTGAACCAAGTGGGCGGTCGGAGGCATCATATCGAATGTCACGACCGGATCGGTACACGGAGTTCCAGCGTCCCAATCCTAGGGATCGGTCTCCGGCCGATCGACATAATCCGCACCTTCCGAGAAGACGCCATGAATCAATCACAGGTTGTCGAGCCTTCTTTGCGGGGCTCCAAGGCGTGCGTTGGCCTAATCGGTTCCGACGGCCAACTTGGACAAATTCAATGGAACTCAAAACCCATTGGAATTTCTCCAATATATACCACCGCCATCGTACTGCTGGTGGCGATGAGAATGTAATGGCCAACTATTTACCCACCGTGCTCGAAGGGTCCGCCTGGTCGTGGTTGTTAAACTTACTGGCCGGATCAATATATACTTGGGAACAACTCGTGATCTTCGATTGCCAACTTCGAGTACGACGACCATACAGGAAGGAGGACGATCTCCACAGAATCCGACAGGATCGATGAGACTTTACATCAATATATCAAGAGGTTCGGCCAGTTCGTAACTCTATACCCGGTTGCAGAATCCTCTCGTTATTCAAAGCTTTTAAAACAGTGCGAGGAATCGGCGGTTTACGGAGGACATAGCAATGAACCCTCCAAGAACAACTGTTGAGCTTTTTGATATGGCGGATAAGTATGCCACCGCTAGCGAAGCAATCGAGTGGTGTGAAGCCATTGATCGGAAGACAAGATTCCCACTACCGGGCAAACAGGAGAAAAAGAACAAGAAGTCTCTCAAGAAGAAAAAGAACCGCAGAGACCGACGACAAAGAAGTCCTCGCTGTTCAGAAAAATTCAGGAAGGGCAAGAAGGACTATCTTGGTCGAAGCAAGGCAAAAGCTCCAACCGAAGGATTCGAGACGAGCAAGAAGTGGTGTCCACTTCACCGGTGAGCGTGGCATGATCTGCAAGACTGCCGTGTCTCGCAAAAGAAAGCGGAGGATTATTATGCAGGTAAAGGACCATTTCCCGCAATACAGGAACATGGAGAAACGAGCTCCAAAAAGGACAAGGATGGCGACGAAGAGATGGAGTACCAGGATCCCCAACACACAGTCAATATGATTTTTGGAGGATCTTCTTCATACGAGTCCAGACGTCATCTGAAGGCCATGGAGCGAGAGGTCAACCTAGTCGAATCTCCGACTGTAATCAAGCACTCGAAGTGGTCGGACACCGCAATTTCCTTCAGCAAAGACGACTGCCCCATCCCATCGACTCGACCGGGTAGGTTCCCTATCGTTGTTGAACCAACCATTAATAATTGTCGGGTTAATCGGGTCTTAGTAGATGGGGGTAGTTCTTTGAATATATTATTTGTGGGAGCTTTAGAAGAAATGCAGGTCCCCATGTCAAAGGTGAAACCTATGAAATATGCTTTTATGGCATAGTTCCGGTTCTACCGCTAAACCGATAGGACAAGTTTCCTTACGCCACGCTCGAAAGCCCGACAACTTCCGAGCAGAGAGGATTCCGCTTGATGTAGTAAACTTCAATCCGCGATACAACGGAATTCTCGATCGACCAAAGATAGCAAAATTCTTGATAGCCACGCATTACGGTTATCAAAGTTTGAAAATGCCGGGGCGAAGGAGTCATCACTATTTGAGGAGATCGAAAATGGCTTATGTATGCGATCGAAATCCTTTGCCTTCGTTGATGAACTTCCACCGAGAGGTTAACCCGACTCCCATGCGAGTCAAGCACTCGAGGCCAAAGATGACACCCAAACCATCCGACTGCATAAAGGAGGTACCACTCGACAAAAGTGCTTCTCCGGACAGCGTCAAGTCGTCACATGGGTCAGACATCCGCACTCCAACCGCCTCAAGAAGATTCTCGGTCGGGGCAAGACTCGACCCTAAATAGGAAGAGTCGCCGTCTCCTTCCTCCAAGCGCTTAATCAGACGGTTTGCCCGGCAAGCGTCCGATATGCCCGAGTCCCCGAGGTGATCGAGCATGTGCTTGCTCTCGGCGACAAAAACCGATCAAGTAGAAACTACGACGTTTACTTTTGACGGAAGGAAGCAATCCATCGGAGATTGACAAGCTTCTCAAAGTTGGATTTATTCGTGAAGTCGACCACCCACGGTGGCTTGCCAATCTCGTAATGGTTAGAAAAACAATGGGAAATGGCGAATGTGTATCGACTTTGAGATCTTAATAAGGCTTGTCCGAAGGATGACTTTTCTTTCCTCGCATTGATCAACTGGTAGACTCTACTACGGTGCGAAGTTACTAAGTTTTTAGATGCGATTCGTGGTACCACCAGATTAGTATGTGTAAAGAAGATGAGGAGAAAACTTCCTTCATCACCCCATATGGCACTTATCGTTATATTAAGATGCCATTTGGTCTCAAAACGCTGGTGCAACTTTTCAAAGGTTGATGCAAAAACCTTTAGTCCACAAATCGGTCGGAATCTAGAAGCTTACGTTGACGATCTGGTAAATAACGTTGACGATCCGTCGTAAAGACCTGTATTTGGCGACCACATTCGACTTACAAGAAACTTTTAATAACTTGAGAAGACATAACCTCAAGTTAAATCAGGAAAAGTGTGTGTTCGAGTTTCGTTTGAAAACCGCTCGGTTTCCTAGTTTCGCTAGAGGTATTGAAGCAAATCCGGCCAAAAATTGCGCCATCGACTGGATCGCCCCCGACCACGAAGAAGGAAGTCCAAAACTAACCCGTCAGTATGGCGCGTTAAGTCGTTTCATAGCAAGGTTATGGGAAAAAGGATTACCTTTCTTTAAACTTCTTCGGAAACATGGGAGTTTTGAGTGGACTAAAGAGGCAAACGATGCCTTTGAGGAACTTAAAAGTACCTTACAAGTACCTCGTTTTAGTTTCTCCGAGATCGGAGAAACATTGCTAATTTACGTGGCAAAGAACACCACGCATAGCTTAGCGGTGTAATCGTTGTAGAAAGGATAATATCCAACGACCACCTATTACGTGGTTTAAGTCTTACATGGACCAAAGGAAAAATACCCACAGTACAAAAGTTGCTCTATGGCCTCCTTATGTCTTCAAGAAAGCTAAGGCACTACTTTCGTGCCCACAAAGTGGTCGCACCTCTACAGGATATCCTCTTGGTCAAGTCCTTGGAAACAGGAATCATCAGATTTAATAGCCAAATGGGCGGTCGAGCTAGGGCGTTCGATCTCCATTTTATTTCACTTAACAACAATAAAGTCCTGTGCAATAGCAAAATTCATTGCCGAATGGACAAACCTCGAACCCACCCAAGGACCCAAGTACGAACACCACGACGAGTGGACATTGTATTCGACGGTTCCTTGATGTTACAAGGATCGGGCGGAGTGGTCTTGATATCCCTCATTGGCGAACACATCAAGTACGCCATCCAAGAATTTTCCGCCACCAATAATGTGGCGTAATATGAAGGTTCATCGGCAGACTCGAGCGGCTCGTTAAGCTCGGGATTCGCAGACATTAGTGAAAGGCGATTATCAACTAGTAGCTTAATCAAGTAGGGAAAGAGTATCAATGCTTGAGTACCAAGATGTCATCTTATCTGGCGGAAGTACGAAAACTCGAAAAGCACTTCTTCGGTTTTCAGATCCAACATATTCCTAGAAAGGAAAACTTTCGGCGCACGGTTGGCACGGATGGCCTCCACGAGGTCGAATCCCGCCCGGAGTTTTTCTCGAGCAACTCAATTCACCCTCGGTAGTTGAGCCTTCCGAGAACATACATGATTCTTTGCAAGTTGAACAAACTAATCAAGGAACATGGATGCTCCATAGGTCGATTGACGGTTGGCGCCATCACGATCAAGGTAGAGATCGGATGACATCGATCTACAATTATCTTCAAAGATGACACAATTCCAGAAGATGATGTAGAGGCCGATCGATAGAACAAAAAGCCAAATCATACACTCTAATCGAACGTATCTTGTATAAACGAGGATCTCATGGAGTGTTGATGAGATGCATATCTCAAACGGATGGCATTAGATTGCTAATCGAAATACATGAAGGCGTCATGGAGCACACCATTCCTCTGAGTAACTCGGGGTCGGTAAAGCCTTCCGGCAAGGCTATTATCGCCAATCGCCTTCATGATGCAAAAGAGCTTGTGATGAAGTGTGTACAATGTCGGTTTATAGCCGATAAGTACACCGGCAAAGACAAGCCTTACAAACAATTCCTCTTTCTTGGCCTTTTGCAACTGGGATTGGACATTCGGGACCTTTCCCAAGAGCACCGGGGGCTTGAATTCCTTTTCGTCATGATTGACACGTTTACAAAATGGATTGAAGTTTAGCCACCGTTAAAATAACAACCGAGGCCGCTAAGAGATTTCTCTGAAAAATGTGATCACGCGATTTGGTGTACCCGGTCAGATCATCACGCATAATGGTTCCCGCTTCCAAAGAGTCAATTCCAGAATTTCTGCGATGAACTTGGTGTCAAAGTTCATTTTGCTTCATTGCTCATCCACGAGCAACGGAGCGATTGAGCGAGCTAATGGTATCCTTATGTAGGGGATCAAATGCCGAGTATTCACCGATTAATCAAACGGTCAAGAGCTTGGGTTAAAGAACTTCCCTACGTGTTATGGGCGTTAGAACGACCGACCGTATGACCGGTGAAACTCCATTCTTTTGGTTTATGGTGCTGAAGTCATGCTTCCTCCGTAACTCAAAATTGGCTCGCTTTCGAATCGATCGTTTTGGCGAAAATGATCGATTGAACGACGACTCGACGACGCCGATTTCCTTGAAGAACGATTTAAACCAAGCCCTTATACGATCGCTAGCCTACCAACAAGCCATGCGAAGGTACCATAGTCGTAAGGTGCAACCTCGCATCTTGTCAGAGGTGATCCGTTCTCGAAAAATTCAGAGCCAAACAAATCGCAATAAACTTTCTCCTAAATAGGAAGGTCCTTACATCGTGGTCAAGTCACCCGACTGTGTTCCGCATCACGACTAGCTATGTCCGATGGGCAAATTTTGTCAAATTCTTGGAACATCGATCAATTGCGTAAGTTCTATGTTTAATTTTCATTCTTTCATTTCTTTCAATTTCAATTTCACTAAATTTATTGATTAATTAAGAAGTGCAACCATGCTTATATATATACACCTACATTACGGTCGTTTATTATTGTTAGTCTGGTCGGAGAAGACATTTTCTCTCCGATATCCTTTTAAGGATCTCTCATACTCTATGGTCCTCGTCGTGAGCATTTTTCTCAAATGATTCCCACACGCGACTATACTCTTTTCTTAAAGAAAATGAGTAATCGAGCGCCACACAACTAACTATCTCATGAATGATATGCTTACGATTCAAGATTATGCTTCATTATTTCAAGATTCGGTCTATTCTTGTCTGCCTCTCGGTCGACACGGAAAGCCTCCTAGTCGAAGTCTCTCCTTTTTTGACGTGGTCCCGCTTAATCGAAGGAGCTTCCTAGCGACGGTTCTTTTCTTCGATCCTCGCTACCCGATCGGATATAGAATTTGAACACGTTTCAAAAAATGTATGTCGTATGCCTTCGTGTCTTAGCATTAGTTCCACCGCACTATGGGACAATAGATATAAACAAAGTTCACTTATAATCTGTTGCATACATATTTGCATTTCTTCTTATGTCAAGTTTGACAAAGTCTTTTTCCGACCATATATAGTGTTTTTGATTGGTATTTCCATTATGACAAACAAAGATCTATAACTAGTCGAAATCGACATGGGTCCTCGACCACATTTGATTTCCTAATCTCAAGAACGATCGCTTTTGTCTTACATATCCAAACATACCTTCAAAACTCACATACATGGTTATGACCTCTTTTTATTCTCTTTCTTGGCTCACCGCTTGTACAAAGAACGCGTTCTTCTACTATAAAGCGTTCGGGGCTAGGAAATATACTGAAATTTTAAAAAGTCAAACAGATAAACAAAATCTTTGTCAATGATATAAAAGGTAAGTTTTCATAGATATTCAAATATTTTTACACTTGCAGAACCTACTCTAAGAAATATTCCCGGCCTAACATCTTGTTTGTCGGAGATTCGACCTCCATCTCCTCTACAACTATATCTCCGAGTGGCCTGAGTTCTTCCATGAACTTGGTCGCCTCCTCAGGTGGGCAGTTGAAGTCTTCTTTAACAGCTTGGAGATCTATGGAGGGTCGGAAGCTTTCAGTTTGCCAAAGCAAAACTAACTCCACTTGCAACGCCTGCTTTTAGGGCCAGGCATAATTCGTCCGAGTAGTTTTGAGCGTAACTTTAAGGTCCTCTAGAAGTTGACCCAAATAGTTCATTTCTCTATTGGATCTCCTAAGGAAGGCGGGCTTGATCCTCGATCCCATATCAAAGATCATCTTGTTCAAAGCACTAATCTTTTCATCAATATTTTGAGCAAGAGCCGCCTCCTTATCCTGCTCAAATTTCAGAGTTTTCTTTACTGCTCAAGATTTGCGCTTGCTCTCAAAAACAAATCGCTTAATGAACACAAGCATAATTGAAGGAAAAATCAAGTTTGCGACATATCACCTTCATTTGTTTTGCTAAGTGTTTCATATTTGGTCGTTGCTTCAGCGATCAACGGTCTTTAGGTGAACTTGCTTTAGCAAATGGTAGTCTTTATCTTTATTTCTTCTTCAAGAAGAGCTGTCTTGGCTTTTCGTACAACCTCCTCTTTTATTTTCTCCAGATCTATCGAATACGATAAGGAGAATAATTGTAGAGGAGCAAAGTATTGAAGAAGAAACAAAAGTTTAAAAGGAAAAGTTCTTTTACTTTCCAACTCGAGTGCTTTTGCTCCAAGTCCTTAACTCATTTGGGTCGATCCTCCGATCACAAAGAAAGTTCTCGACCAAATGCTACACAAATAGCATTCTCTTTCTTAAGTTTCTTATAAACTTTTTAAAGAAGAACTGGTCGAGAATACTTACCCAATTGCTTGGTCATTATAACCAAAAAAATCGAATCGGGGTGCATCTTGAGTTGAGTATCCGATACTTTTCGCCACGCCTCATCAAGCTCCTTATCCTTGATAAATCGGGGCCTAAAAGGAACTTGTTAGGTTGGGAAGGGTTATCAACAAAGGATCGAACTCGTTGAGACCTCTCGAGGCATCTACCTCCACGTAAGGGTTTCAATCACCAAAGGATCCAACTCAACCGTTGCCCTTGTCACTGCTACGGGGCTTTTTCGACCACTACTTCCTCGGGAACTTTGTCCCGAGAAGTGCTCTGATCTGAACTTCCACAAAGCCAGTCCTCAGAAGAACACAGCCGGAAACGACTGAACACCGTAAGACCTATGCAAACCGAAGATGGGAAGTTCAAAGTATCAAATCATCAAGGAATTATTAAAGGTACATACTTATACGACCACTTTCATTTGTACATACCTTGTTAATCTCCGAGATTTGACTCAAACGCAAGAGAGAAATCTGCCGCTAGCCTTCCTTTTCTTCTCCTCCAATTTTGTCGATTCTCGACCCGGCAGGTTTGTTGGAACCCTCACATCCTCCAACAAGATGTCGGAAGTTATGTCCTCCACGGTTCATCAAGGTCCACATTCCCGACTATCCGGCCTGAGGGAGTGGTTTCATCAATCTCCGATCGCTTGTTTCAAGAATAACCGTAAGGTCGTGCACGACCACTCTGGAGTCTCTGACCTTCGCAGCTATATTCTCGGGCCTTGAGCTTATCCACCTAAATCAAAGAACAAATTTGATTGGGTGAAGAAATCCTTTATCTAAAAAATTCGTACATATATGATTCCAAATGTTCAATTACCTCGAGGATTCATCTCCTTCAAGTGCCTCGAGGCACGACTTCGGTCGGAACCAAGGTGGGATGTTGATCCTCACCAGATTGTATGATTCGCAAACCGACCGATCGCAAATGTAGAGCACGATTGGAAATCTGGTCGGGATATATGTATATACGTGGTAAAAGGAATTTTTGATTAAATTACCTTAAGCCTTGCAGTCTCCCTTCAATAGGAGTTATGCTAAGATCTTGGGGCATTCGGCCTTTTCTCCGTGCTCCCCGCACAGATTAGCTCGACTCATTCTCTAATTTCCCATAGGAAAGAACTTTAATGTATGAAGAATAGACAAATTTTAAGGTAACACATTAATCAAATCAAAATACCGATCGGAATGTATCTCAAAGACTTACCACCTTCCGAGCAACTTCATCACGATCAAGGCACCAGAGCAGGGAATGAGTCCGAGCTTCAATGGACTAATCTGGCGAGAGGTAAAATCCTCACCACATGCCACGAAGTGGGCCTCGACAAGAAGTCATAGATGGCATCCGCCCATCTTTTGACTATCCTCGTCTTCTTTACTGGTCTCCTTCCACTTGGGGTTTTCACTTGCTCTAGTTCCGCCAAGTAGAGGCCATCGTCTTCGTAACCGTCATGTAAAACCAAGATATTTTTCCATGACGACCACGAAGATTTCGCAGACATGAGGATGTACTCATCGGCCTTCCCGCCATGAAGACGCAATGTGCATTCCCCAGAGTCGCTTCAGATTTTGCCGCAGATTTTCCCATCACCATGCGGTAGAAATAACTAAAGAGCTTCAAGTTCGGTTGTATTCCCAGATATGCCTCGCATAAATATGCGAAAATATCGATATTTGCGATCGAATTTAGCTAAATTCACTAATTCCACCCCGTAATGTTCAAGAACGCGGAGAAGGAATTTGTGTATTGGTAATCTCAAATTTCACATTCGATGTAGGCAAGAAAACAGGATTTCCTCATCTTCATGGCTAGGAAAATACTCTCTAGTCGCCGGTCTCCAATTAATCGATTCCTATCGGGAGCATTCCCATCTTCGCCAAAGCCTCAAGCTTTTTCTTGCCCAACTCAAGGCAACCACTTTGTAATCTTCCGACATGGCGAAAATCCTCAAGGATGAGTAGTGAAAGTTGGAGACTTCGTGGTCGGAAGAACAAGAAAAACTCTAGAGGATTTCTTGGCGAGAAGCTAAAGGAATCGAAGGGGATTTTGGAAGCATAAAATTCTAAGATCCCATGAGAGGAGATTTTATAAACTTCCGATACTTTCAAGGATTCCCACAAGAGTCCAAACCGACAAAAGCCTCTTTTTGCTCAAACGAACAGAGGAACTCTTCGCTTCCCAAGGTAAGTTCTCAACTTTAAAGTGAACACAGACCACTTCGTATACCACGACATTAAATGGGGTCTGCCCGATACGATTTCATCGGAAAAAGGTATATACACGACCAGTTCATTTAAAGTTCGGGGGCTAGCTGACGAGGATTAAAACCTCTATGTATTATTTTAATACATAATAAAAGACCATACGTCTTCATGGTCGTAACCCCTAAGACTAACGACCTCCCTGGTCGTTAGTATTCTAAAGGTTACTTATGGGTACCTCGGCCTGATGAGGCTTTGTGCCTAATCCCCGACCAGATAACCGCTCGTAAAATTACCGAACTGGTATTTCTTATCGTATGATGAATGGAACACATGTTATACGTTCCATTCCACGCGATGGTACAACCCTGAGACACTGACTATTAACCACCCTACGGTTAAGCTCTTCACAGGCAACCGCAAGGAAGTTAGCACGTTGCTAACTGCTCCACCGTTCCGACCAGTCGTAACGTTTCACCAGGGACGTCTTCTCCAGGAGTAACTGCCACCTCTTCGGAAGTTATTTAAAGGTGAAGCGCACAGGAACAAAGACAAGAACAACGACAGTTCAACAAGAATACACAGAAGCCTAAGCGGTGGAATTAGAAGCTAGATAATCAGACTTAGACTCATATTCTAAGTCCGACATCTGCTAGACATTCCCCCATTCAGTGTAATTCAGGGTAGTATTTAGCCACATCTTGTAAAACCCAGTTCATATCAATAAAGAGCGACCCTCATTCCATTCCAGGATATTCCACGTCATTTTCCTCGTTCATTTTCGTAAGATCGGCGACTTGATCGTCGACAAGTAGGTTTTGAAAAATTCCACTAATGAAACTAACGGCCATGCTAACTAAGGTCACGACCTAGAGTCGATATGCTCTGATACCATGTCTGTCAGACCCCAAATTTTGAACTTGGGATCTACTATGTATATTTGTGCCATTCCCTGGATCAGTAGCTGGCACACACAGTTACATTGTTGGTTCAAACACATATCACGAAAATGTAAAGCTATCGTATAATATTAAACAAAACGTAAATATATCTTACGGCTTTTTACTTGTAGAATGGCCGAACAGGCCAAATACTTTTCAGAGAATAGCAGCGGAAGTAGATTCAGAGTAGAGTGCGTGGAACCCTCACGATATGCCCACTGGCAATCAACTGTGGGCTCGCGACCTAGTTCTTGGCCTTCTTGATCTTCAGTCTTGTCCAATACTCATATTTGTCCCTGTAGTCTTCTTTTGTGCTTACTGACTAAAAGAATATAAATAGCGAGCATGAGTACACAACCGTACTCGCGAGCCAATGCACAATGCAGTTATTATAGATGCAAGGCTAATCAAAGGAAAGGCTCATGGTTCTTTTATTTTGCACAAAGCCATTTCTTGAGATATATTAAGTAGTAGCAAAACCTAAGACTTAGCATTTTAACTAACACATGTTTTATAAACTGAGTTTTCGTTATAAAGTACTAGTGGAGATTTCATCTCCTATACCATCCCAATATTTCCAATCACTTGGCTCCAATCACATATATCCATCTACTAGGATCCAATCTCATATTTACCACTAGTTCTCCATCCAGACCATCTCAACTTTCTGGGTTCCAACCCAATATTTCCAACCACTTGGTTCCAAACCAATATTTTCAATCACGGGGCTCCAGCCCAATCTATATCACTTTCCAAGGCTACATCCATCCGGCGATCCCAAGGCTGCAACCACCCGGCAATTCTGGCCGGCCTACACCTAAAACTTCGGGCTGAATGTCTCTGGCGACTCTCCGACTGCACCACCTGGTGAAACTTAGGTCGTAATCTCCCTACCCCGCAGGCGAGACCACCCTCGAATCCCGAGATTGCACCACCCTTGAGTCCTAGGGTGCATTCCCCAGCCAATTCCCAAGCTGTACCCGTCCGCTAATCCCGAGTTGCATCCACCTTGCGAATCTCGCGCCTGAATGCACCCAATACTTTCCATTGGTCCTCGACCAAGACGACTCAAATCCTCAGGTTCCAACTCGACTTTTCATCCCATATTGACGTAATCCCATACATATTCATCATTCCTTTCACATACCCAAGTCTACAACAATTTCTAGGTTCTCCCGTTTGAAACTCCGTTTCGTTTTCAAAATACCAGCCAGGCTCCAGCCTCGACTGCCCAAATTCATTTTCAAATGTTTGAATATGATGTCGGGCAATTTAATGCCTGAATGACAATGTATCTAAGCAAGGCTAAGCATGACACTCAGATACAGACTTATATCTAGTATGTTAACCATTAATTCTAGGGTGACAAGGATAGTGTCCAAATTTAAGGATTGGAAGTTTATATACAATTATTATTGAGGTATTAACTATGAGCTAAACGAATATATTTGTATAAAACATAGCAATACAATTTTATAATTTAAAACAATATAATTGCAAAAATTAGGTGCAATATGATCAAAGTATTGACTCGGCTTGCTCAATATTCTGATATTCGCCTTTCTCGACATTTTGAGAATAATCCTGCTCAATGTGTTGATAATCATCCTGTTCAATATTTTGACAATCTTGATTCCGGCTTCGTCCTTGTTGGGTTTGTTGTTCCATCACAGCGTCAGAGTCTAACTACGCAGAATACGATAAATCTAAGAACGACTGAAAACAACCAAATGAAATACAATAAATCCAAATACATACAAACAGAAAGAAATACTTCAGATTAAAGTAAATGCATATAACAGTCTCTTTAAAGACGGATTACTTCAGATGAGATCAAAATATACTCATCTAGAGCTGACAAAGGAAATACTATAGACGAAGTATAACCAAGGGAGTTGATGAAGGAAATAGTACAGACAAAAGTATATCCAAAGGAGTTGACGAAGGAAATACTACAGACAAAATATATCTGCTGATAATTGGAATGAAGGAAATTCTTCAGCCCAAAATAGATAATTCTAAGAGAGAGAGAGAGAGAGAGAGAATGTCCACAGGAACATTCCTCACTGGTTACTGATATGAGAGATTACCTGGTTAGGTAATACTCTCAGATCTTGCTTTCGGATCACGGATCGTCCGATTACTGGGAACAGATACTAATGGATGTTACCTAGAGTTTAGATGATGTTGTTTTCCTTAACAGGCCACCTAGTACTCACAAGCATTCTCTCCAGGCATTCTATGTATACATCCAGGATGATCATACAGTCAAAATCAATCATCTTATATGCTCTCATGATTATTTTAGCTATTACTTCCTATTTACCGAGGAAGTTCCATGATAGCCAGGTGAGACCTATGCATAAATGCAGGGTTTGCTCTAGGTAGACATAAGTCTCACCGACACATGTGACCTAGTTCATTTAAAAGTTTATTTTATTAATTTATATTTATCAACGAATTCCTTGAGCCTTAGCTGGAATTTCTGAGTATGAGCTAGGCATTAGACTTGTGAGTTAACCAGTTGTATCGCTAGCTGCTAATTATACTACTACATGAGTGGCAAATTTGAGATATTCAGTAGCTAACTAATCTACTCTTTATGCTTTAACCATTGGAGCATGTTGTTCACTACTGATATTTACTTATCTACACTGTTTACTAGTTGATTTACTACCCACTTACCTGACATACATATTTTCAAGGGTCATATACACTGTAATAGGATGTACCCTATTGTTATTAGAAATTGATGTTTTACATATACTGAGAGCTACTGGAACATGTTCACTGCTGTTCATAAGTCTCCAATGGACAAAGAATCCTCTAATCACTTATCACCTTATTTAGGCATACCATTTATTATTTGAACTATTCATCAATTAAGCAACCCCTATTAAACAGTCCGTAATTCTAATTCCTTATGCTAAAGTCATACCTGTCACCTGCCATATATACAGACATTTAACTGTCTAAACTATTCACTAACTAATGAACTTAAAAAAGAGCAACTTGATCTGTCATGTTAATCAGTAAAACTAGTATAAACCAATCAACTAACTGGAACTAGCCCTACTGTTATTGAGACCATTTAATATAACTATCTGAATTAATCATGTAAAATTAACCAATAATCAAATAATTAACTGGGATGGCTCACAAGAATATGCACCCAAATAGCTGACTCAATCGATATTTAATCTATCCCGACTTATACCTGCATATAATAATACTCTGCCTAGGAAGTGATACCTCTGCTCGCCTGGTTATTATTAACAGTATCCCTGATTCCCAGTTTATCATCGGAACGTTTATTATGAACCTTAAGCATACTGACCAGATCAGCTGCTACCTTCTCATCAGGCATGTATTCTATAGCTCCAACTTTGGGTTCCAATGTAGCAATAAAATCCCATGTCCTTGGCTCCATATCCAGAAGCTACTTAACATCCACATCAATAGTATAAACAAATTGAGGTTCTTTCAGCTCCTTTCGTGCATCAAGTGACTAGCAGATAAAAGAGAAGGCCTGGAGATGCATCTTGATGTCTCCCCTGCGGTGGCGACGGCCGGACGAGCCTCTCCATGATGCCGGAGACCGACGCGGCGGGGGTGGGGGGCCGCGGGGGTTTCTCGGGGTCGTGCCGGCGCCGAGCACCTCCACCGCCGGGTTCCGGCACAGTGGCTGCTGCTTCTGGAGGAAGGAGAGGATGGACTGTTGCTGCTGCCGCCGTGGCTGCATCGTGGCCGCGAGGGGGCTGGAAGCTTCCAAAGGGCTCGGCTTGGCGGCCGGTGCGGCGGAGCTGTGGTCGGCAGCAGCGGCTCGGTGCGGCAGCGTTGGCGGGTGCGCTGGTGGCCGAGAGGGCGACGAGGCCTGTGCCCTCGACGGTGTCGACGCTGTCGGGGCCGGCGGAGGTCAGGAGGGAGGGGAGGACGTGCAGGTGACACGGGATGTTGGGTGCGGCGGCGCGGGCCAGGGAAGGGAAGACTGGAGAGCGCGGAGTTGGGCGGCGGCAGGGGCCATGGTGCGGGGCGCGACGGCGGATGCAGGAAGAAGAGAAGACGGGCAGGCCGGCGATGCTGTTGTGCTTGATGGGAGAATGGGGGAAAGGAGGCCGGAATGGTGAGGCGAGCTCGAGGGCAGCCTATTATATGCAGGAAAGGGCGGAGCACGCGAGGCGATGGGCTCGGCGGAAGCTTGGCGATGCCCTTGGCGGCAGGAGCGGGATGGGCAGAGGGACTCTGAGCGACGGGCGTGTGACAGCTCCGGTTGCATGCCCGCAACGTGGCAAGATTTTCTAGAGCGATGGACGTCAGGAGAGAGAGAGAGAAATGGCAAGCTGGTGCGGGCGGAGAAGAAAAACAGCGGTAGGCCGGGCGCGTGTAGCGTGTTGACTGAGTTGGTGCGGCTGCGTCTCAGTGGGGGAAGAAAGAAATAAAAGGAGCGCTGGAGCGGGTTGGGTGGCGAGGGAGCTGGTCGGGCTGCAACATTTGGCTCGGCCAGGAGAACAGTAGGGAGGAATTAGATTAGGGAAAATTTGAAGAGAATGAATGAGTTAGAATTTTAGGTTTGCTAAAATTCTAAGTATTCGCTTTAAGAAATTCTTATGTGATGATAAATGATATCTGACATTTACTAAAGAATTTTAATTGGGCTTTTGTACATTCACAAAAATCAGGTCTTGAGTTTTATGCTTTTGACCTTTAGGGTTTATACTTCAGTATTATTTAACAGGGCAACATTTTCGGTTAACTTTGTTATGACAATTTAATTTGTATCTATTCTTTTACTTTTACATTATATGTCTTCTAGGGTTTCCGTAATTAGGGTTCTTGCTTCTAGTGTTTTTATTTTAATCACTTATGTTGGCAAAAGAAAACACAGATCAATAGCTCACCAAAAATGCAGGCAAAAGGGTCGACAACAGATATTATACAAAAAGTTTTTAAAAATCCCCTATTTTTGTATTTGGGCATTTTTGGGATGTTACATCCGCAGGGACGAGTGGGGAGGGATGCTTGTTCGCATACTTGCACGACGGGCGGTGCTAGCCGAAGAAGAAGAACACCAGGCAAGATGCTGAACTACGACAACGTCAACTTCAAACCGAAGGCGTGCCAGATGTACGTGACTGCTCCGGCGGCCCAAAATCGGTGGGACACCGACTGGACCCAGAGGTGGTTCTACCACGCTTCTCCGGCGGGCGACGGTGTCCACTCCAGAGGGGGAATGATTGATCTCACCATTGCCCCGGAGATCACGATGACCTCGCGGGAGGAGGCCCTCCTCCACCTGTTGTTTAGTGCGACGCGGAGGCTCTCTACTCGGGACTGAAGGGATACGGGTAGGCTACGATAGCAACAATTCAAGAATTCTATCACGTAAACCAGGAAGCCAAGCACATAGATTGTTACCACCAGACGCGCAAAGTAGTGGAAGAAGAGTTGGAGCACCTGGTCCAACGTAGAACGTGTCGATGTAGTGGTCGTAGTCGATCAGCCAGCATCCTCGCGAGTCGATTGTAATAGCCCAAAGTTCTGTTACCAACTTAAAAATTTATAAAGTTATTATTTTGTTGGAATTTCTGAAATTTGAAAGAGTTTTATTGCTTTATTGGAATTTCTGAAGTTTTAAAAAGTCAAAAAGAAAATTTATTGAAGTTTTTGAAGTTTTATTTAATTTAATAGGAAAAATAAAAGTTTAATTATTTTCTAGAATTTTCGGAATTTTAAAAGATTTTCCTTATTTAATTTAAAGCCAAAATAAATTTAATTGCAAAATCTATTACCAATTTTAAGTTGGAATTATTTTATTCAAGTCCAAAGTAACTCTAGGAATTTTTGTGAATTTTTCTAGAATTTTTTGGACTCTTTTTGCTATTTTCTAAAAGCCTAAATCAAGTAATCCAATTTCTGAAATTAGAAAAAATATTATAAACCCCCTTCACCTTTGTGGGCCGAATTCCTGTTGAAACTGGCCCATCTTTTTCTCGGCCCGAGCCGGCCCGCACGCACTCCCCTCTCCCTCATGTCTTCCCGGCCCCACCCGACAGCCCTCTCCCCTCACTTCCTTGTGGGCCCGCCGCCGCACCCTCTTCCTCGTTTGCTTTCTTCCTCGCGTGGACGAGCCTGGCCAAGCCGCCATTGCTGCCCACAACGAGCTCCGCAACGGCTGCGATCGCAACCACCCCGCGTCTCCTGCACGCGCGCGTGACCTGCGCCCACCTCCGCCCGACCCCCACGTTCTTTTCCCCCTTCTCCGCGCACGGGCGCACAATTCCGCAACCACCGCCGCCACGTCCTCCACGCTTCCATGCTGCTCTGGAGCCCCCCGGCCCCTATAAAAGGAGCATGGGGTAGCCCTCATCGCACTCCACCTTCCCCCCTCACTCACTTCCCCTCCCTCATGCCCGTCTCGCCGTATTTCAAGTTCTCGTCGCCACCGGCCACAAACACGCGGCCACCGTTGACACCGCGACCATGCCTCCACCACCATCTGCTTCGCCACGCCGTCGCGAAGCTAGTGTGCGCACCCATTCGCCCCAAGGACCACCGGAGCGCTACTTCACCGACAAGCCGTACCGCGCCGCTGCATTTCACGTCGCCGCCGCCCACCTAGCCACCCTCCGCCGCCTCAAGGTAGCGCGTTGAACTCCTTGTAGCGCCCTCTCCCCGTTGCGCACTTCCACAGCTTCGCCCGGCGTAACGTATTGGCGAGCTGAAATCACCGTCGCGTCGCATCCTCGCTGGTCCGACGTGGCGCTGCCACTTGGGCGCCACATCACTCGTTTCGCCTACATGGCGCCCGCATGGCAGGCATACGTGTCATGATGTGGCCGGAAAAGCCGATCTGGTCGCTAACGTCGTAAATCATATTTTCCTTTAGAAAATTAAATCAAGAAATTCGGTTAAATTCAGATTTAGGGTTTAGAGTAAATTTAAACTGCTAAAATCCATATCTTTTGCATCCAAACTCCGATTTGGGTGTTTCAAATTTCTAAATTTGTATAAATTCAAGATCTAGCTAAATAAACTAAAATTATTTAATTTGGAGTTCATTTGAATCTTTATTTGAATTTGGTTTATTTTCGCGTATAGATTTCGACGACTTCGGAAAGTCAGTTTTCGACGCAGTTTGAGAGCAACCAATTAAGCAAGGCAAGTTACATCTTTGACCATATTTGCACCCATTATTTTAAATTATTTAAATTCTATTTTAAATTATTATTGTATGCTTATTTATATTCAGTAATTTAAATTCCTGTTTTAAATTTGTAGTTATGCCTAAAATCCTTTGTATGGCCAATTTTGATAATTAAATGAAACATACCCTAGGCAAAACCTGGTTGATACGATAGTATGAACTAGGATCATTTTGAGAAAAATTGTGCTTAGGAATGCTTAGATCCAAAAATATTTGATTTGGGGAATTTCAGCTAAAAATCAAATGATGTTTAAATTGTATCCCTGGCATTGGTGTGTCATGGGAGTTTTAAAAATGCCTTGAAAAATTGAAATAAAATAAAATGATGGTTTGTACTTGGGTGAAATGGTTGTTTGGATGGTGCATGTTGATGCACGGGATCGAGTCATTTCTATGATCAAGGCCCATGGGTTTTGTGGAAAGTCGCCCAAGTCAGTTAAGGACTAGCCTTTGAACGTTCCTTTACTAAGCCACATCGTACTACCACATGTCCCGTATGGGCAGGACCTGGCCGACTAATTTGCAATGTTCCACCGTGGTCGTTCCCTTCAGATGCAGTGGGTAGTCATGTTATGACCTACGTTAGTCCCACCTGGCGCAAGAGGGGTCTAGGAACTCTGCGGATTTCTATCCAAAGGGGGCGAAACTTTAGCGAGAGGGGACTGCAGTGGAATGGCGCATTGTAAAGGCCCTGTCATGTGCTCTAAACTGCTTACCTAAGGTAGTGAGCGGTGGTATCGACGGATGCCAAACAAACTAGAGAAGTCGTGTCATGAGGGTAAAGTTGTACAACCTCTGTAGAGTGTAAAACTATTCGAATAGCTGTGTCCACGGTCATGGACATGCTAGCAAAGCCACTCAAAGTTATACTTTGATCTTGTTTTGAAAAGACTTTATCAAATGGTTTATGCAAATGGGAAATTGGGCAGGAAACCATGTGATAGGAGGGTATCCTTCACCATTCATGTGTAAATGTTATCTGACTATAAAATTGATTTAGAAAATGAATTTTTGTTATTGTATAACTGCTTTGGAACTTAGTACATGTATTTAATGAAAACATTGCTTTATGCAAATTCAACCAATAAGTCTTCCTTTGAGATACCCTTATATGCATGCATTAAATCTGTTACTTGACGGGTGTAACTTGCGAGCACGGTAGTTGTGCTCATACTTACTTTATGCAAACAAATTTCAGAGGAGAAGGACTTACTTTATGCAAACAAATTTCAAAGGAGAAGGACTTTGCTACCGGTGTGGATCTCGACAACTAGGCCGCTGCCCTAGTCGATTGCCTGTGGCAGATTAACTGGACTCTACTACATCTTCTTCGTCTTCCACTGTGTTCTTAATTGTTGACTTGTAAGCCTCTTTTGTAATAAACTCTGTTGATTATTATTAATATTGTGCGATTTATGGATGTTACCATATCTTTTTACTGTGTGAACTAGCTACTGATCATGGGACTAGTTCAGAAATGCACAGAGGATTTGGGGTGTTAATCCCGGGTACGACATCGATCATCTCCTCTAGCAACCTCTGCAGTTCCTTGTGAAGATTGCGGATCGTCCCTAAGCACAACAGCAACCGCAGTACCACCTCTACGGTATCCACACGTCTAGGAAAGGAACAACCGTACGCCGGTGTGCTAGCACCAAGTTGCACGGCAGAGCTCTCAAGAAGATGGCGGCTAGGATTACAATAGAGCAACTCACGTCAACTCGTATCCCCCAATAGCCTCAAGTATCTCCTTATATAGTGCCCGTGACAGATCCTATCCGAACACGTTTGACGAATCATATCCGTACTGGTTTGTTCCATCTCGTTAAGTGTGTAACCCTGTAGGTTCATGCGTAATTGATTGTGACTCAGAAACTCCTTTCTGATCACTAGTCGTTAGCGGCTCCTAGCAGGATATAACGATTCCCGAATACACACGAATTATATCGGACGAACCTTAATGCAATATGATCTTTGACCAGGTCCATATCACTAACGACCAGCTCGTATCTCTATACGACCAATTCACATTTAGTCTCGACCAGTCCGTAACTCCTTACGACCAGGTTTTGACCACATAGTGATCATGTTCGACCAGCCTACGACTAGCTGGTATCTCCATACGACTAGTCCGTTTCTGATCGAACTTAAAGACCTTCTCGTATAATCTACCTTTGCCTCACGATATCTGGTTGAACTCTAGGTGAGATGTTGTGTCATCCATGGACTGTTCAATACTTTCTCGATCGAGTGTCGGATAACTTCACGTGGTTGAACACTTCGATCACTAGTGGCATGGCCATGCACTTTCTTTATCCAACCACATCGAGGGGCCCAGAGATATCTCTCCTGTTATGTTAGGAGGGATAAATCCCATATCTGACCAGTCACATTTATCCGCATGTTTCATAGTATACCTAAAAGCTACCTTTATAACTACCCAGTTACGAAGTAGTATTTGGCAACCCCCAAAGTATACTCTTACGCATGCAGGAAATTATGCTGATCTCGGGTCTAAGGATTATACATCATCATAGCTTGAGACTAACTAACAACACATAGAATCATAACAATCTCAACAGTGTCTCAAGGTGGATCAATCCAACCCCATGTTCTCTAACATGTGTTCACATTATTGATTCGATATCCCTATATCCACGACCGGTGAAACATGGTCATCAATCAATACATGTGTTGGTCGATAGGATCACTACTGTTCCGACCAGTGACATCCGATGAGGGATTCATTTAGAATAGCATCATATAAGTTAAAAGAGTTTCACTAACAAGTCACATACTTATTAATCTTCATAACTAATGATTCATTCAAGGAACAAAATAACATTTATTCAATAACTCATAAACATAGATGTGATACAATCATCTCTATGATTGCCTCTAGAGCATATCACCAACATTCTCCCACTTACATTAGAGTCAATCATATAGGCATCTTAGGGCATCTCCAATAGTTAGAGATAACCTTGTCTCTAACATATGCTATATCATCTTTAGAGACAACATCTCCAATAGATAATCTCTAGCACACTCTCCAACATTTATATTTTATAATTTTTCTTTGAAACGGCCCTACATGTAAACTAGAGTAGATTAATGCATCATGTCTTGTTTCGCGTGTACGACGGTCTCTTCAGGAAGAGACGACCTATGCTCTTTCTCCTCCCCCTCTCTCCTCAACGTAAGATTTTGTTGACGTGGCACAGCTAAGAGACGACAATAAATACACTATTGGAGATACCCTTATACCCATTGCTCTTGGGTGCGCCTCATGCTTAGATTGAGGGAGAGGCTTTGTCAATGGATCAGAAATATTCAAATCCATGTGGACTTTGTATATCTTCACATCACCTCTCTCAACAATCTCATGAATAATGTGATATCCATTTTGACATGTTGTTTTGACATCCATTTGCCATATCTCATGATCGAAATATGCAGCAATAGCTAGAATGATCCGAATAGACTAAAGCATCGCGACAGGAGAGAAGGTTTCATCATAATCAACATCTTGAATTTGTCTGAAACCCTTCGCAACTAGTCGTGCCTTATGAATGTGAACATTTCCATCCATATATATCTTTTTCTTAAAAATCCACTTGCACTCAATGGTCTTAACACCATCAGGTGCATCAACCAAGTTTCAAACTTGATTATCATGCATGGACTTTATTTCGGATCTCATGGCTTCATGCCATGACTCAGAGTTTGGGTCCACCATCGCTTCCGCATAAATTTTAGGCTCATTATTATTCAGCAATAACACGTCATGCCCATACCTTATAGGCAATTGACATGATCTTTTTGATCTACATGGGGCTGATGCCTCATCTACAGGTTCAATAATATTTTGTTCATCCTGTAGATGTTTGGTAGAACTTGAAACATTTTCAGATGGTTCCTGAATTTCTTCAAGTTGCACCTTGCTCCCACTGACTCCTTTGGAAAGAAACTCTTTCTCCAAGAAAACACCATTACGGGCAATAAACACTTTGTTATCAACCCAATTATAAAAATAATACCCTTTAGTTTCCTTAGGATACCCCACAAAGAAGCACTTATCGGACTTGGGTGTGAGCTTGTCTGACGTCAAACATTTCACACATGGTTCACCACCCCATATCCTGAGAAAAGACAATCCAGGACTCTTCTCGGTCCATATCTCATATGGTGTCTTCTCTATAGTTTTTGATGGAACCCTATTTAAAGTGGAAGCCGCCATTTCTAGAGCGTATCCCCAGAATTGCAATGCAAGATCAGATTGGCTCATCATAGACCGAACCATGTCTAACAATGTTCGGTTTCCATCATTCCGACACTCCATTCCATTGAGGTGTCCCCAGCGGAGTAAGCTATGGAACAATTCCACAATTCTTTAGATGATCACCAAACTCATGGCTCAAATACTCACCTCCATGATCAGATCGTAGATATTTGATTGTCTTGCCAAGTTGATTCTGCACTTCATTCTAAAATTCTTTGAACTTTTCAAATGATTCCGACTTATGCCTCATCAAATAGACATAGCCATATCTACTGAAATCATCAGTAAAAGTTATGAAGTACTGAAAACCACCACTGGTTGGAGTGCTCATTGGTCCACATATATCCAAATGTATTACGACCAGTACATCACTCGTCCTCTCACCTCTGGTCGTGAAGGGCGCCTTTGTCATCTTGCCAAGTAAACAAAATTCACATGTTTCAAATGATTCAAAATCAAATGAATTTAGAAGATCATCTTTATGGAGCTTCATCATGCACTTCTCATTTATATGACCTAGACGACAATGCTAAACGAAAGTGGGATTCACATCATTAGGTCTAAGTCTCTTAGCATTAATGTTATAGATAGGCTCATCCTCAAGATTCAAAACATACAATCCATTCATTAATGGAGCATGGCCATAAAGCATGTCTTCAAAATAAATTTAACAACAATTGTTCTTTATTCTGAATACATAACCTTCTGCTCCTAAAAAAGAAGCAGAAATAATGTTTTTGCTTAAGGCTAGAACATAATAACAATTATTTAGTTCCACAACTAATCTTGAGGGTAAAGCTAATGGTAAAGTGCCAATAACTAGTGCAGCAACTCTTGCTCTATTGTCCACACGAAGATCAACATCTCCACTTGCCAAGCATCTACTCCTTATCAGTCCTTGCATCGAATTGCAAATATGAGCAACCGATCCGGTATCAAATACCCAAGAACTGGTCGGAGAAGTGGCAAGATTAATTTGTATAACATTTATACCTGAACTGGAAGCCTTATTTCCTTTGTTCTTTTTCATTTCTGCTAAGTACTTCTTGCAGTTTCTCTTCCAATGCCCAGTCTCATGACAATGGTAACATTTTGTGTCAGGTTTAGGACCCAGCTTAAGCTTCTTAAGCTTAGCCTTGAGACTCTCGATATCATCTTGAGTCTTTCCTTTTCCCTTTCCCTTTCCCTTTCCTGACTTACCCTTCTTCTTGAAGGTTGCAGTCTTTTGAACCATCATCACATGATTGGAACTTTTCTTGATGCTCTCCTCAGCACCTTTAAACATGCCATGCAACTCGGTCATTGACTTCTCCATGCCATTTATATGAAAATTCAATATGACAGGCTCAAAGCTCGCAGGGAGCGATTGGAGAATCACATCAGTAGCTAACTCTTGGCTAAGGGGAAAAACCAAGCTTTTCCAAGCTCTCAATGTGACCAATTATCTTGATCACATGAGGGCTGACCGGGTTGCCCTCCAATAGCCTACAAAAAAAACAATGCCTTAGAGGTATCAAACCTCTCTGTCCTTGCTTGATCCTGAAACATATCCTTTAGACCCACAATCATATTGTAAGTGTCTGTGGTCTCATATTGCTTCTGAAGCTCAGAGTTCATGGTTGCAAGCATAAGGCAATGCACATCGACTGCGTCATTGCAATGCTTCTCATAAGCATTCTTTTCAGTTTGAGTAGCATTAGCATTCAGTTCCTCGGGATAGGGACTCTCTAGAACATATTCCTTCTTTTCTTGTTTGAGAACAATTCTCATATTACGAAAGTAGTCAATGAAGTTGGTTTCATTTAACTTTTCTTTCTCAAAAGAATAGATCGTAAATTACAGGTAGGTGCAGAAGAAGTAGTAGGTGCCATGATCTACAACAGAATATGCAAAAATTTAGCACTATGTTTATGTAAGATCTTCTACTAGACACTCATGTTGGTGGTTATATTCGACCAGTCTACAACCAGCTCGTATCACCATACGACTAGTCTTTTCCTGGTCGTACTTAATCATCAACAGTCAATAAAAGATACTCCCACTATAAACCATGTTTGCCTCAAACAACATATAGTGAGTTCAAGATCCATAAATCATTAAGTCCTAGTGAGCTTTGGCATCACTGCTAGAAACTTAGTGATTTTAGGTAAGCAACCATTTGCTAATCATATCACATATGACTCTTGTTTAATCGGTGACATCTACATGCACTTTCGACCAACACTATGCCCCAAGGCCCAAAACTATTTTGATTGCCTTGTCAAGTTAGACCAACACTATACATATGGGTGTCTGACACTCACCCCATCTTATTAAGATAGTCAATGGCACCCTACTTTGGTAGACCTGCCAATTAATGATCAAAATCGTGATAGGGGCAGCAATTGAAAAGGCATCAATTTTACTTGATTTTTCTTGAGGGATACTACTCTATGATGTTAAAACATCTAATGATAAAACATGATCAAATATCATAACATGAATAAACACAAACATTCACAGATAATTAGATTAAACTGTGAAATAGTATGGCTCTTAACATGTCAATCTCCATCAGCATGCTTCCGGTTCTCTGACCACCATGCTCGACGTCTCCGACTGTATTCATCTACTAAGCAATTACTCCTAAGAGCTAGTAATGAATTACATAGGATAATTTCAAGCATCACATGTCAGTACGCAAAGCATTATACAATAATATGTAGCTCGATGGCTATCTCACAGCATGACACGCAGGCCATGAGAAATCCATTCATGCATCACAAACACAATGGGTCATACTATTCACATCAATCCCTGCAAAAACGAGTTATGCATAGAATCCAATTCTATCGGGCGATGAACACATACTACTATATAATGCGGCTACGACCACGGCGGTCCCGCTAGTCGGTTAGCGGGTGGGGTTCGAAGGGGTAGTGCCCCTCGCTGGTCGAGGGCAGCACGCTCAGAAATTTTTTTCGGGACATGAATCTTATTCACGTAACCAAGCCTTGGAAATCATTGGATTAATCATATTAACCCTATTCCGAGCCAATCTGATTATTGCCTTGATACGAGCACACATTGAGGCATACTCCGATAGCGGAATTCCGACCGGTAGGAGTGTTATGCAGAGTAGTCGTGAACAAGCGTAATAAACCATCTAGTCCTTTTAGCTCATACCTCCTCGTAAACCCATCTACTACCACCGAAAGCCAATCGATCTTATCGACTAGGGCCTAGATCGTTCCATCTCTATGAACCGATCTAGGTTACTAGACCCGACCAGTAATAGATCCAATCTACTACTATCACATATCAAGTATATGCGACCGATCCAGATCAAAAACTACGCAGGATGGCTCTGATACCACTTTTGGGATATGGGTAGGCTACGATAGCAACAAATCAAAATTTCTACCACGTAAACCAGGAAGCCAAGCAAGTAGATAATCACAGATCGTTACCACCAGACGCGCAGAGCAGCAGAAGAAGAGCTGGAGCAGCCTGGTCCAACATAGAGAGCGTCGATGTAGTGGTCGTAGTCGATCGTCCAACGTCCTTGTGAGTCGATCGTCTCCTCCAGCAACCTCTACAGTTCCTTATGAAGATTGCGGATCGTCCTCAAGCGCAACAGCAACCGCAGTAGCGCCTCTATAGTATCCACACGTCCAGGAAAGGAACAACCATGCGCTGGTGTGCTAGCACCAAGTCGCACGGCAGAGCTCTCAAAAAGATGGCGGCTAAGGTTTCAGTGAAACAACTCAACTCACGACTTTCGTGTGTCTTGTCTGTTACGTTCACCACCCCCATGCAATAGCCTCAAGCATCTCCTTATATAATGCCCATGACGGATCCTATCCGAACATGTTTTGTTCCAACCCGTTAAGTGTGTGACCCTATAGGTTCATGCGTAATCAGTTGTGACTCGGAAACCCTTCCTGATCACGCGTCGTAGCGGTTCCTAGTAGGACATAACGATTCCCGAATACACACAAATTATATCAGACGAACCTTAATGCAACATGTTCTATGACCAGGTCCTCATCACTTACGACCAGGTCTTATCTCTATACGACCAGTTCATATTTGGTCACGACCAGTTCATAACTCCTTATGACCAGGTTACGACCACTCTGTGATTACGTTTGACTAGTCTACGACCAGCTTGTATCTCCATACGACCAGTCTGTAACTGATCAAACTAAGTGACCTACTCGTGTATTCTCCCTTTGCCTCACGATGTTTGGTTGAACTCTAGGTGAGATGTTGTGTCATCCATGGACTATTTAATACTTTCTCGATCGAGTGTTGGATAACTTCACGTGGTTGAACACTTCGACCACTAGTGGTATGGCCATGCACTTACTTTATCCGACCACAACGAGGGGCGCAGAGACATCTCTCCTGTTATGTTAGGAGGGGCAATTCCCAATTCCCATATCCGACCAGTCACATTCCTCTGCATGTTTCATATTATACCCGAAAACTACCTTTATAACTACCCAGTTACAAGCAGCGTTTGGCAACCCCTAAGAGTGCTATTACACATGTAGGAAACCATGTTGATCTTAGGTCTAAGGATTATACATCATCATTGCTTGAGACCAACTAACGACACATAGAATCATAACAATCTCAATAGTGTTTCCAGGTGAGTTAATCCAACCCCATGTTCTCTAACATGTGTTCACATTATTGATTCGATATCCCTATATCCATGACCGGTGAAACATGATCATCAATTAATACATGTGCTGGTCGATAGAGTCGCTAGTGTTCCGACCAGTGACATCCGACTAGAGATTCATTTAGAATGACATTATATAAGTTAAAAGAGTTTGACCAACAAGTCACGTACTTGTTAATCTTCACAACCAATGATTCATTCAAGGAACAGGATAACATATTATCCAATATTATGAATATAATGAAATATAATCATCTCTATGAATGCCTTTAGGACATATTTCCAACAACGACTTTCATGTGTCTTGTTTGTTACGTTCACCTCCTTCCCCAATAGCTTCAAGCATCTCGTTATATAGTGCCCATGACATATCCTATCCGAACACATTTTGTTCTAACCTGTTAAGTGTGTGACCCTATAGGTTCATGCGTAATCAGTTGTGACTCAGAAACCCTTTCCGATCATGAGTCGTTAGCGTTTCCTAGAAGGACATAACGATTCCCGAATACATACAAATTATATCGGACGAACCTTAATGCAATATGATCTACGACCAGGTCCTCATCACTAATGACTAGGTCCTATCTCTATACAACCAGTTCGTATTTGATCACGACCAGTTCGTAACTCATTACGACCAGGTTATGACCACTCTATGATTACGTTCGACCAGTCTGCGACCAGTTCATATCTCCATACGACCAGTCCGCAACTGATCGAACTAAGCGACCTACTCATGTATTCTCCCTTTTCCTCACGATGTCTGGTTGAACTCCAGGTGAGATGTTGTGTCAACCATGGACTGTTCAATACTTTCTCGATCGAGTGTCGGATAACTTCACGTGGTCGAACACTTTGACCACTAGTGGCATAGCCATGCACTTTCTCTATCCGACCACAACAAGGGGCCCAGAGACATCTCTCCTATTCCTCTGCATGTTTCAAAGCATATCCAAAAGCTACCTTTATAACTACCCAGTTACGAGCAGCGTTTGGCAATCTCTAAGAGTGCTATTATACATGTAGGAAACCATGATGATCTCAGGTCTAAGGATTATACATCATCATTGCTTGAGACCAACTAACGACACATAGAATCATAACATTCCCAATAGTGTCTCAAAGTGGGTCAATCCAACCCCATGTTTTTTAACATGTGTTCACATTATTGATTCGATATCCCTATATCCATGACCAGTGAAACATGATCATCAATCAATACATGTGGTGGTCGATAGAGTCACTTGTGTTCCGACCAGTGACATCCGACCAGGGATTCATTTAGAATGACATCATATAAGTTAAAAGAGTTTGACCAACAAGTCACGTACTTGTTAATCTTCACAACCAATGATTCAGTCAAGGAACAGGATAACATATTATTCAATATTATGAACATAATGAAATATAATCATCTCTATGATTGCCTCTATGGCATATTTCCAACAGGAACAATCGTATGCCGGTGTGCTAGCACCAAGTCGCACGGTAGAGCTCTTAGAAAGATAGCGGCTAGGATTACAGTGGAGCAATTCACGTCAACTCATATCTCACAATAGCCTCAAGCATCTCCTTATATAGTGCCTGTGACGGATCCTATCCGAACACATTTGACGAATCGTATCCGTACTGGTTTGTTCCATCCCATTAAGTGTTTGACCCTGTAGGTTCATGCGTAATCGGTTGTGAGTCGGAAACTCCTCTCCGATCACTAGTTGTTAGCAGCTCCTAGCAGGACATAACGATTCCCGAATACACATGAATTATATCTGAAGAATCTTAATGCAATATGATCTTCGACCAGGTCCATATCACCAGCCTACGACTAGCTTGTATCTCCATACGACTAGTCCTTATCTGATCGAACTTAAAGACCTTCTCGTATATTCTCCCTTTGCCTCACGATATCTGGTTGAACTCCAGGTGAGATGTTGTGTCATCCATGGACTGTTCAATACTTTCTCGATCGAGTGTCGGATAACTTCACGTGGTCGAACACTTCGATCACTAGTGGCATGGCCATGCACTTTCTTTATCCAACCACATCGAGGGGCCCAGAGATATCTCTCTTGTTATGTTTGGAGGGATAAATCTCATATCTGACCAGTCACATTCTTCCGCATGTTTCATAGTATACCTGAAAGCTACCTTTATAACTACCCAGTTACGGAGTAGTATTTGGCAATCCCAAAGTGTACTCTTACGCATGCAGGAAACCATGCTGATATCAGGTCTAAGGATTATGCATCATCATAGCTTGAGACCAACTGACGACACATAGAATCATAACAATCTCAACAGTGTCTCAAGGTGGGTCAATCCAACCCCATGTTCTCTAACATGTGTTCACATTATTGATTCGATATCCCTATATCCATGATCGGTGAAACATGGTCATCAATCAATACATGTGTTGGTCGATAGGATCACTGCTGTTCCGACTAGTGACATCCGACCAGGGATTCATTTAGAATAATATCATATAAGTTAAAAGATTTTCACTAACAAGTCACATACATGTTAATCTTCATAACTAATGATTCATTCAAGGAACAGAATAACATTTATTCAATAACTCATAAACATAGATGTGATACAATCATTTCTATGATTGCCTCTAGGGCATATCACCAACAGGGACCTCAGTGAGGAGTTATGCGCCTTCGGGGTCTGGCCCTTGGCACAGGGCTGAAGCGTGGAGCTCGGGGTCCTGAGGGAAGGGCTCTCCACCATCACTGTAGCAGGTCGCAAAGGTTTTAGTCTTTGCCCTGAACTTTTTGTATATGCATATTCATCTCCTTTTCTCTCTTTTTTTTTAATTTTTGCTTAATGGAGGATGCCAGTGCAATTGCAGTTACGCCTATTGACAAGGCTGCCCATGTTGCGGAGTAGCTCTTGGGCCCCTACACCGGTGAAGAGCACGCGAAGCGGTAGCTAGTTGTGCATGAGCCTCGTCTAAACTGCGCGTACACCGACCCATCGGTTCATCTAGCGGAGCGTCCGGACCTAAATGAGGGGAGGAAGAAGCAGGCCCTCATGCCGGAGGAGTGCGACGTCGTGGAGCCGATTGCCACAAAGCCCCTTCATTCGGTTGGGTCTGACGACGCGGGCAGCCTGTGTTGTGCGAGGGTTGATGTGGTGGAGATGCTGGCGAAGCAGGTGGCATAGGGGACCCAGGAGTGGGTGTAGCATGCTCGATCGAGTAGCCCATCCTCTAGGGAGCGTGGTGTGTCCCCTGCGACGAGCGCTACACCGAGGGTGGAGCAGCATGCTGCGACGGAGGCTCGGGAGGGGTGGCGACTCGTTTGGCATAGTGGGCTTGCCCCTCGTGGAGTCCTCGGCGGGCAGCACCCTCTCGCACGTTTACAGCAGGAGCTCGCGGACACTCGGGTCGTGCCTCCTACTCCGAGTAGGGATGCAATCAGTATGTATTTTCTTCGCCTCTTCTCCCCTTTCTTTTTTCTTTTGTAGTTTGGAGTCTTGACCTGTGTGCCTGCTTCGTAATCCTGAGCAACGAGGAGTATAGGGCTGATGGGGGTGGCTCCGCCTCTGGGAGGTCTGAGGCAGCGCCTTCACAGGCTGCCACTCCAGCCGCCGCGGCCACTACGGATTCAGGCCCAGTGTGCCCTGCTGACTTCAAGGTCAACACCGGTGCTGCGGGGGTCTGCGAGGAGGTCGCCCGCTTTGCTGTTTCGCCTTACATGGGGGAACTGTTTCGGAACATGTCCCTAAAGGTGATGTTCGGGTTCATTGAGGCAAACACCGTGAAGGTGTGTATTTGGTGTTACCGGTCTATATATATGTATACATATGTGTATGTGTGTGTGTATGTATGTATGTATGTATGTATGTATGTATGTATGTATGTATGTATGTGTGTGTATATATATGCTCCACTCCGTGCAGACCGTGATGCTATCGCACGCGCTTGAGGACGACGTCTCACGTGGCTTCAACGAAATCCAGAAGCGAGTTGATTTGGAGCACACACAGAGCGAGACACTGAGCGTGGAGTGCGTGATGTGGATCAACCCTCGAGGTGAGATTAAATCCATGGATTGCCCGATCTTTCACGGAGGTAATTCCCGAACAAATATGTAGAGCACAAATTACATGATGCAACTCACACTTGGATAAATAAATCTCACACCTGTGTACACTACAGTACACGAACGAGAAAAAAAGGATCAAAGATCCAACGAGAAACTTCTAGCACCACAGCTAGAAACCCTCACGCCAAGATAAAATCCTAGATTGAAATTCACAAGAACACACATAGAACAGATATGAACCCTAACGGCCGAGGATCAACACACGCACACGTGTTTTAATTCATAGCTCAACTCCCAGGCTCTCCCTGATTTGGCCGAAGGCCTTTGGCTTTTATAGGCATGCACGCACATGACTCTGCATGCAGACCCACACGAACAAGAAATCTAAACCAATTTAGCAAAAATCAAAACAAATTTGTTCGCCTTTTACATCTCGGATCGAGCCATAAATATAATACATGATTAACAAAGTAATCAAACCGACCCTAGTACTTGGTGCGCCATGTTACTATGGATGACACGACAGCAGGTGGGCCCCACCCTAATGCATGTGGAGAAAGAAAATCGCACAGGCTTAAACAGAAAATATGTGCTTCCCTGTATACTTCCATGCATCTGTTAAGAAATCACGTAAAAATGTCTTCTTTGGTCATGGCTTCCAAACTGATTAGTTGCTTCCTTTATCTCCTTGGGTCCACGTAGAACAAGGAAACCAATCAAATAGCAACTCACGTTTCTTGTAAAGCTTCCTGATTTCTAGCCTTTTAAACCTCCATCTTCCCTTCTTATCTTTAATATAATCTCCAATAGATTGTAGTATCCGATTCGTGTTATTGATCCTCACGCCCAACAGATATGAATCAATCTCCTCTCAGCATCCTCCCTGGGTCAAACACACACCTGTGTGTACGTGCATATGCACATGCATGGCCCAATCTCTTTCCATGCATGCGAAAAATCCTCACGTAGCTAGCAATGCTCTTTCCATGCATGAGAAAAATCCTCACGCAGCTAGCAATGCTCTTTCCATGCATGAGAAAAATCCTCACGCAGCTAGCAATGTTGATCTCCTGATTCCTTAGCGATTTACACCAACCATCTTTCCTTTTAATTTCTTTGACTCCGGCACGCACACATGCAATGCGCATGCATGCATTCATCTCGTGGCCCTCCTGGCTCACATGGAAAAATATGCACACGAGTGCATGCATGGCTCAAGTAGGACGCATGCATCTCGGGAACATGCGTGCATAGCTTCTTCGTGCACACGCTTTTGACTTCCACGTCTATGCGTGCAGGTGCACTATATACGCTCTCTTGTGCTGCCTCATCTTGTACGCAAGATGATTCTAGGGCCACATCAGTGCGAGGCCCTCGCTGACAAGGCGAAAGCCCTGGATGGTAGGGTGGCGGAGCTGGAGGGGAGTGCGTTGGCCTACGGGACGAGGTGCAGATGCTTCGAGGCGTTCAGGCTGACCTTGAGATAAAGATTCAGTCAGAGCAGGAGCTATCACACTCTGTGGTGCTGATGACCTAGGAGGCCATAGAGGCGTTAGAGGGCATGGTGGCGAAACTTGGTGCCCTGCCTCCCCCGAGGCGGCACACTATGGGGGAGATGGAGATCACCCTTGGCCGTCTTTGCCGCACTGGGGAGGTGTGCCTGCAAGCGGCCTGAGCATACGGGGACCACTGCGCGAAGGTGGCTTGGACAAGGCCTTCGATTCCCTATGGAAGGCCAGGTGCGGGCATGTGGACGCCCTCACCACCTGCTCCGTGGAAGTGGCATCCCTAGAGGAGGTTGCCACCAAACATCGCCAGACGCAGAAGGCCAGCAATGTCTTTGTACAAGACTTATGGGGGCCACGTGGCCGTGATGTCGCGATAGACTCCCTTCGGGCGGTGTAGGCCCAAAAGAAGAAGGGCAAGGCACCAATGGATGACTAGGAGGCTGGCGAGCGGGGGGCCACCACCAGAGATAAGGTGTAACCCTCCGCTTGCTCCGAGCAGCCTGAGTCCTTTAGATTCTTGTAATTAGGTTTTAGTGATTTAGTTGTCCCCTTCTTTTTTTTTGGCTTTCCTCCGCCCCCTTTGGGTGCCTATACCAACGGGGGTTGGGATGGGGGGTTCGCCTCTTTTTGTAATGACCTCCACTTTTTGGATGAAAATGACATTTGGAAAAATTGGTTGTTTCTGGCGTTTTGTGTGATTTTTTTAGTGTGCTTTTGTGGTTACGCGTTTTCAGCTTGTGGTTTGCACAGGCCAATCCACCTGCATCATTGAACTCTTGGTGAGGGCTTTGGAGGGTCGGAATTAAATGCGACAAAATGCTTGCCCGTATAGTGAAGGCGAACCTTGCCTTCACTCTGTCTAGCCGTTGCAGCTGTGCTATCAGGGCGTGGTGTACCATGGCACAAAGTGGCAGCGCTGGCGCTTGGCAAACCCAGAGGGTACCATGGAGGAGTTCGGACTGTTTTGCTAGCGCAAGGCCGCCGCGGCGCGTGGCAAGATCGCCGTAGTTCTTCTTTTTGTGGTAGAGGGAGGCAAAGCCTAGTGCCGCCCCATATACTTTTCCAGATAGGACTCCGGGGGAGCCCTAAGTTTTCTTGAGGAGGGAGGCGATACCATCCCGTGCTTTTTAGATAGGGCTCAGGAAGCCCTAACTTTTCTTGAGGGGAGAAGCCTAATGCCATCCCCCATACCTTTTCAGATAGGGCTCCGGGGAGCCCTAGCTTTTTTTTGCGAGCGGGAAGTGAAGCTTAGCACCTCCCCTCCTACTTTTTCTTAGATAGGGCTCCAGGGGAGCACTAAGTTTTTGAGGAGGCGGCGAAGGCTAACGCCACCCACCATACTTTTTTAGATAGGGCTCCGAAGGAGCCCTCACTTTTTGCGAGGGGGAGGTGAAGCCTATCACCATCTCCCATACTTTTCTAGATAGGGCTTCAGGGGAGCCCTAACTTTTTGCCAGGGGGAGATGAAGCCTAACACCATCCCCATAGTTTTTTTAGATAGGGCTCCGGGGGAGCCCTAACTTTTTGCGAGGGGAGGTGAAGCCTTGCGCCGTCCCCTATACTTTCTTTAGATAGGGCTATGAGGGAGCCCTAACTTTTTGTAAGGGGGAGGTGAAGCCAAACGCCATCCCCCATACATTTTTTTAGACAGGGCTCCGGGGGAACCCTAACTTTTTGCGAGGGGAGGTGAAGCCTAGCGCCGTCCCTTATACTTTCTTTAGATAGGGCTATGAGAGAGCCCTAACTTTTTGTGAGGGGGAGGTGAAGCCAAACGCCGTGCCCCATACCTTTTTTTAGACAGGGCTCTAGGGGAGCCCTAACTTTTTGCGAGGGGGAGGCGAAGCCTAACACCGTCCCTCATACTTTTTTGATAGGGCTCAAGGGGATCCCTAACTTTTTGCGAGGGGGAGGCGAAGCTGGGCACAGTCCCCCATACGTTTTTAGATAGGGCTCTGAAGGAGCCCTAACTTTTTGTGAGGGGGAGGCGAAGCCTTACACCATCCCTCATATTTTTTTTAAATAGGGCTTCGGGGGAGCCCTAACTTTTTGCGAGAGGGAGATGAAACCTAACGTCGTCCCCATACTTTTTTAGATAGGGCTCCGGGGGAGCCCTAACTTTTTGCGAGGGGGAGACGAAGCCTATCGCTGTGCCCTATACTTTCTTTAGATAGGGCCGAGGGAGCCCTAACTTTTTGCTAGTGGGAGGCGAAGCCAAATGCCGTCCCCCATACTTTTTTAGATAGGGCTTCAGTGGAGCCCTAACTTTTTGCGAGGGGGAAGCGAAGCCCGGTGCTGTCCCTCATACTTTTTTAGATAGGGATTCGGTGAAGCCCTAACTTTTTGTGAGGGGGAGGTAAAGCCTAACGCCGTCCCCTATACTTTTTGGCAGGCTCAGGGGCCCTAACTTTTTGCGAGAGGAGGTGAAGCCTAGCGCCGTCCCTCATACATTTTTAGATAGGGCTCCAGGGGAGCCCTAACTTTTTGCCAGGGGGAGATGGAGCCTAACGCCGCCCCTTCCCCCCAGTGGACCCCGGTGCTTGGGACCAGGCACACGACTTTTGCTTATACTCCTGCCTACGGAGGGCATCGGTGTGCACCGGGGCTGTAAGTTATGCGCAGTGTTTGTTTATACAATCATGCCTGTGGAGGGTATCGGTGTGCACTGGGGCTGTAAGCCATGCACGTTGTCTGTTTATACACTTGTGCCTGCGGACGGCATCGGTATGCACTGGGGTTGTAAGCCATGCGCGGTGTTTGTTTATACACTCGTGCCTGCGGAGGGCAATGGTGTGCATTGGGGCTGTAATCCATGCACGGTGTCTATTTATACACTTGTGCCTGCAGAGGGCATCGTTGTGCACCGGAGTGTTGGGCCACGGGGTAGGCTACGATAGCTACAAATCAAAGAATTTCTACCATGCAAACCAGGAAGCCAAGCAAGAAGATGATCACGGTCGTTACCACGAGACGCAGAAGCGGTGGAAGAAGGGTTGGAGCGACTGGTCAATGTAAGCAGCGTCGATGTAGTGGTCGTAGTCGATCGTCCAGCATCCTCATGAGTCGATCGTCTCCTCCAGCAACATCTGCCGTTCCTTGTGAAGATCGCGGATTGTCCTCAAGTGCTGCTTGATCGCGATAAGCGCCTCTATGGTATCCACCGTCCGGAGAAGGAACAACCGTCTGTTGGTGTACTAACACCAAGTCGCCGGCGAGCTCTCGGGAAGATGGCGGCTAGGGTTTGGTGGTGATTCACGCGTCACTCCCCATGACCTCATGCATCTCCTTATATAGTGCTCGTGGCGGATCCTATCCGAACACGTTTGTCGAGCCGTATTCGTCTTGGTTTGTTCCAACCCGTTAAGTGTGTGACCACAGCAGGTTCATGCATAATCGGTTGTGACTTCGAAACCCTTTCCGATCACGAGTCGTGGCGGCTCCTAGCGAGAACATATCGATTCGAATACACACAAATTATATCGGACGAACCTTAATGCAATATGATCTCGATCGGGTCCTCATCACTTACGACCAGGTCCTATCTCTATCGACCGGTTAAGTATTTGGTCACGACCAGTTCGTAAGTCCTTACGACCAGGTTTCGACCACTCTGTGATTACGTTCGACCAGTCTACGACCAGCTCGTAACTCCATACGACCAGTCCGTAATTGTTCGAACTAAGCGACCTACTCATGTATACTCCCTTTGCCTCATGATGTCTGGTTGAACTCCAGGTGAGATGTTGTGTCATCCATGGACTGTTCAATACTTTCTCGATCAGGTGTCGGATAACTTCACGTGGTCAAACACTTCGACAACTAGTGGCATGGCCATGCACTTTTTTTATCCGATCACAATGAGGGGCCTAGAGACATCTCTCCTGATATGTTAGGAGGGGCAAATCCCATATCCAACTAGTCATATTCCTTTGCATATTTCATAGCATACCCGAAAGCTACCTTTATAACTACCCAGTTACGGTGTAGCGTTTGGCAACCCCTAAGAGTGCTATTACATATGTAGAAAACCATGCTGATCTCAGGTCTAAGGATTATACATCAACATTGCTTGAGACCAACTAACGACACATAGAGTCATAACAATCTCAATAGTGTCTCAAGGTGGGTCTAATCTAACATCATGTTCTCTAACATGTGTCCATATTATTGGTTTGATATCTCGATATCCATGACCCGTGAAACATAGTCATCAACCAATACATATGCTAGTCTATTCATATGTGTCCTCATATGTTTCCGACTAGGGATCGTATAAGAATAATTATCGTAGAAATATAGAGTTTCACAATCAAGTCACATACTTGATAATCAATATTAACAATATTATTCTTAGAACAAGATAACATTTTATCCAATATTGTGAACATAAGGAAATATAATCATCTCTATGATTGCCTCTAGGGCATATTTCCAACACGGGGCTGTAAGCCATGCATAGGGTCTTTTTTCAATTGACCCGTTGTTTACGTTCGTGAGTGGCTTGTTCCTCTGATGGGGGGTGAAATGCCCAAAGCCATACATATGCTTTTGTACTTGTTTCTTGTGGGTATCATGGGGATATACTCGTGATCTTAGGATGATGTTACAATTGGCAATGGCATGTTTGGTTTGTCAAATCATGCGTTTTCGTCAAAGGTTGAAAGGTTGTTAGGTCGGTCGGTCGGACCAGGCGTTCAAAGCATAATCGAGACGGTGACAGTCGAGCCGGTGTTCAAAGCGGTCGAGGCCGGCCTCTGATCGAGCAAGCCATTGAATGGCTACCGGCGATTTATCTTGTTCATTATTGTCGTGGCAATGATTTTTGGGATAGGTCAAGTTCATGGGCTTCAGTGCATATGTATTGCATAATGCATATTTTCGCTAACGTGGATCAAGTTGTGAAGAACTTATTTCTGGAATCGATTTCTTTATCTATTGTTGTGCAGGACGCTTGGAGGTCAATGACAGTCAACGGCGAGGATAATCAGGACTATGCTTGGAGAGCTGATGTTAAGAACGATCGAGGATGCCAGGTGAGGTCAATGGATTCAAGCATGGCGCAAATTGGACAAAGGTGACCGAACGGGCAGTTCGGTGCGATGGGTTGGATCAAGCGGTGCGGGGGTCGGTGCAAGTGCCTTGGTGGTTTCGGCGGGAGCCGGACGGGAGAGACTTGCCGACATGATGAGAGCCGTTGATCAACCTACACGTGGCGAAGGAGGCGTTTGCTTCACCAAGATTGGACTCGTCTTCGGAAAAGGATCGAGAAGGGGTATTTTGGTAATTTCACCAAATACCGCCTTAGTAACCTTTTGGCTAAACCACGGTGCGAGACGACGCATGGAGAAGTGGTTTAGGTCAAGAGGAGTTAAAGACGACGCTTTAAAATGCATGCGTGTGTGACCCGTTTGTGTGTGGGCTTAACGGGAGCCCATTAGGGTTTACTTTTCTAGAAGCTAGGCCTCCACTATAAATAGGGGTGGCTGCTGTCCAGCACCCTTAAGCATTTTATTTGAAAAACCCTAGTTTTGGTTTTAGGGGCTTAGAGAGGAAAGTGGAGTTTTAGGGCTCTAGAGAGATGAGTTGATTGTGTGCTCATGGATTGAGTTCTTGTCCTCTTGGATGGAGTGGCTGTAAACCCTCTCAATCTCAAATCAATCTATGCATGATTTCTCTAAGATGAGTCACCTTGTGTTCTTTCTCTCTATTTTGGTGATGTTGAGTCATTCTTTGATCCGTGAGTTTTCTATTAATTTCTTGCCATGATCTAGCTTGCTGTGACATGTGGAAATACATCTAGGATTATCTTGATCATCAATCACCCACGAGCAAGTCTTTAGATCATATTTCGATTTTGACTCGGTTTTTGAGCACCCTTCGTTCAAACTGAAAAAGATAGGAACTTTGGCATGGATCTTCACGATCCTTGATTGGAATAGGTTTCTAATATCTTAGAGAAGGTGTGTCTCAAGTTTGGTGAAGTTTGGTCGTGTAGATTAAAAGTTAGATCGATTTGAGTTTTGGTTTTCGGGCTGTCTATTCTGTTCATTGTGCAGCCGGTCAAACCGCAATTTATATGCTGGTCAGACCGCAACCCGGTCAGTCCATGCCTAAGTCGTCGGTCAGACCGCGCCATATACTTCGATCAGACTGCGCTTGAGGGTTTTGAGCTCCAGTTTTGGTCTTTTGCTTGGGGTTTTGATTTGGATTCAACACAAGTCCTCTGCAGTACTTGTATGTTGATCTTCATAGCTTCTATAGCTAATAGAGTGATATTTGTGTTGAACCTAATCAAGGTGAAAAATTGAGTGTGCTCCTATTCACCCCCCCCTCTAGTTGCCTATTCGGTCCTACATCTCTGTCGTTCTAGTGTGGTGGGGCGGCGATTGCCTGGGTGCAGCCGGATTTTTACAATTAAGCGACCCTAAGGATAAAACTTACAGAGGCTTTTGGCGATCTACCCGGAGGAACTCTGAGGGGTCTGTGCTCCCCTCAAATGGCCTGACATGTGGCATTTTGAAGCCTAGGGGCCAGCGGGCCATCTCTAGTCCTACGCTCAACAAGGAGTTAGGATCCCCCGGAGCAGCAACATCAGGGGTGTGGATGTAGATGCCAAAGGGGCAGCCTCTGCCACCCCCTCGCCCCCACCCCCACCGGGCGGTTTGCCCTTGCGCGAGGACCGCGAGCCTAGCTGGGCTGTGAGGACCACCTCCGCCGGTTGCCAGAGGCTCAGCATCTGCCGATGGTGGTCTGCCAACTCCCCTTTGGATGGCCAGAGGCTTCCCGTGTTACCCAGTGCCGGGCGGGCGGGCCCGCTGATGGTTCTCGAGGAGAGATGCCTCGATGGTAGGGTGTCGCTTCCGACGATGTCTCTGTGTGTAGAGTTGTTGGCTTTCTCCATGGCTTCAGTGGCCACTGTCGCTGTTGTGGAGGTCCTGCTTCGTTTGGCCCTCGAGGTGGTTGGAGCCACAGTCGCTGCGGTCATTTCGGCCACCTAGACCTTGGGTGTGATCTTCTTCCAAGAGGCCATGCTGATGCGTCGGAGCTATGCTTCGTGGCTTTCCTGTCGATTCCCACGGACGACACCAACTGTCGTAGCAAAGAAGGCTAGACAGCGTAAATAGGGGACCCCGATAGCAACGAGGAGAACCAGGGGATCCTCGGAGGGGGGACCAGCTATCAAGAGAAGTATGTGTGTATTAATTGTCTTCCCAAAAAAGGGTCTTGTTTATTACTGTTGGAAATTTGCCCTGGAGGCAATCATAGAGATAATTATATTTCGTTATGTTCATAATATTGGATAATATGTTATCTTGTTCCTAGAATAATATCGTTAATATTTATTATCAAGTATGTGACTTGATTGTGGAACTCTATATTTCTACGATAATTATTCTTAAACGTTCCCTAGTCGGAAATATATGAGGACACATATGAATAAACAAGCATATGCATTGGTTGATGGCTATGTTTCACAGGTCATTGATATGGAGATATCAAACCAATAATATGGGCATATGTTAGAGAACATGGTGTTGGATAAGACCCACCTTGAGACACTGTTGAGATTGTTATGATTTCGTGTGTCATCAGTTGGTCTCAAGCAATGATGATGTATAATCCTTAGACTTAAGATCAACATAGTTTCCTACATGTGTAATAGCACTCTTAGGGGTTGCCAAGCGCTACTCGTAACTGGGTAGTTATAAAGGTAGCTTTCGGGTATGTTATGAAACATGCAGATGAATGTGACTGGTCGGATATGCGTGCCCCTCCTAACATAACAGGATAGATGTCTCTGGGCCCCGCATTGTGGTCGGATAAAGAAAGTGTATGGCCATGCCACTAGTGGTCGAAGTGTCGACCACAGGAAGTTATTTGACACTTGATCAAGAAAGTATTGAACAGTCCATGGATGACAAATTATCTCACCTAGAGTTCAACTAGATATCGTGAGGCAAAGGGAGAATACACAAGCAGGTCGTTCGATTCGACTAGATACGAGCTGGTCGTATAGAGATATAGGCGGTAAATGGCGGGCGTATGGAATCTGAGCTGATCGAGATCGGCGAAGTTGGTAAATAAACTGGTCATATGGAGATACGAGCTGGTCATAGACCGGTTGAAGCTGGTCATAAACTGGTCATATGGAGACACGAACTGGTTGTATCTAAGTATGGACTGGTCGTGACTGAGTACAAGCTGGTTGTAAGTGATAACGAACTGGTCTTATGTCATATTACATTAAGGTTCGTCCGATATATTCTATGTGTGTTCAGGAAAGGTTATGTACTGCTAGGTACCGCTAACGACTTGTGGCCGCAAAAGAGTTTCTGAGTCACAACCGATTACACATGAATATCTGTAGGGTCACACACTTAAAGGGCTAGCATTTAATTTGGATGGTGAGCCGAATTCTTGTAGGCCACGAGTTCCTAATGGGCCTCTAGTACAAGACCCATCATGGATGCCTATATATAGAGGGGCGGTTGCATGGGGTAAGATGATCGTTCGGAAGAATTCCCAAAACCCTAATAGCCACGTCGCCGGTGCTAGCACTCTAGTACGTGGTGCCCCTACCCTGTATGTGTGGATACCTTGGAGGTGTTGTTGCAAAGCATCAGCACTAGGACGATCCACAACTCGTGACGATCTTAGGAGCAGGAGGAGAAGACATGCAGCGAGTACGACTACGACTGCATCAACTCGCTACATCGACTCTACTTCCGCTACGAGTCAGCGCGTCTAGTGGTAATCTTGTGATCTTTTACTAGTAGAGGTTCATTGGTTGCACGGTAGATTTTTGTTTTATGCTATCGTAGCTTACCCGTAACGCGACAATTACATGAGGGAGGCCGCTATTTATAGCCTTTCGACAAGGTACATGAGATTACAGATCTATTCTTAAAAAGGTCCTATGCCCATCGGGGTTGCAGGGGCTTTTCTTTCCCCTACGCGTAGCCTTCTGCTTATGGTGAACCTTCCTGGTCTTGGTCTATCAGGTCGGTATGCTTGGTCTACCGGTGCTTTCCACCCTTCGCAACGTGCGGGGTGTCTCCAGGCCGAGGGGCTCTGGACACCGTTCGGCGCCCCTGAGGTGCCCCCGAGGGACTCCTAACCCTAGGTTTGTGGTGATTCGGCGATCCTTCGAAAGCCTTCACGCTACCTCCGAAGCCTCCAACCTGTTGGCCCATGTAGGCCTCCTAGTGGTCTTCGCATGGGCTTCGGGGCCCTTTCCGAAGGAATACTTGGTACCCCCAAGGGGCCCGGGCTGTGGCTCCGGCTCATGACCTTGGTGGGGGCCCTTGCAGTCTTCGTCGGGTCGTTGGAGCCGCTGGGGCCACCCCTACGACACACGGTTTTGGCAACGATTCTCGAGACAATAGAGGACCTCATAAGCTTACGACAAATTAATTTTGAGATGACATTTCCAAGAGAAAAATAGTCCCAACATCATGACTAGCGCTCGGACGTATGATCTGAGCGCTAGTACCGTACGTCCGAGTGCAACATCGTTGTGTGCTAGAGGCAACAAAAATAAGAACATGTGTCACATATCAAAAATTCATATGCATTATTTGAAAGAACATCACCGTGAACAAACGTGTTAACATCATCTCAAAAGAACATCCCCGTGAACATCATCTAAAAAAGCTTAGAATCAAAACAAAGCATCTGAAAAAAAACCCGCATTGAAAAATCTTGCAACATCACCGTGAACAGTATACAACATCACCGTTCAACAGGTCGCAACATCTCAAAGAACAGTATGCAATATTTTTTTCAATGGGTCGCAACATCAAAATAATTTGCAACATTAGAACATCAATGAAGAACAGGAAGAAACTAATTCAAGAAGCAACAGGGGAGCATTTGACGATTGGAACAAGGCATAGCGATCACTTTCGATGGTGCAGCCATCGGACTTGAGCGCGGCTTCATGGATGAGCTGGATCAACACGCGCGCGCAAGACACGATCGGCATCTTGCTGCGCCCGTTCACCTTGCTGTGCCGATCCTTCCCGCCGCCTCCCTACACCCTGGTCGTGCCAGCCTTCTTGCTCGGCACGGGAGCCAAGCCGGCGTCTGCTGCCATAGCGGTGGGCGCCGCCGTGGACATCGACATCGGTTAGAGTGGCTAGAGTGAACTTACAGGGAAAAAGTGTGGCTATTGTTGCTTGGGCTTGAGGAGATGAGGGTGAACATTTTCACAGCTTGAGGAGCAGCTGTGAACTCACAGGGAGGAATGGGGAGATGAGGATGAATGTGTGGCTAGAGTTGCTTGGGGAGATGAGGATGAATATGTGGCTATGAGGAGCGCGTGCGAAAAAGTGAGGAAAGGGAGTGGAGTAGATGTCTGGTGGAACAGACGTTAGACACGTATCATTACCCAATTAACAATGGTACAAAAGTTGGAAGAGAGACGCTCTGTATGCATTACACTACAGCCTCTTTACAGGATTTGTTCAAAAGAATATACACATGGATCGATCAATGAAAAATCACATCCACAGCGCGATCTGTCTCTCCAGAGGAATAATCAGCAGCTCCTTCCTGGGCAAGGCTGGCACGTCGGTGTTGGCAGCGTCAGCGTCAGGAGCGTCCACAATGTCAACGAACCACAGGAGTTGGAGCGCGTCAGCTGCCGTCAGCCTCTCGTCAGGGTTGGCGGTCAAGAGGCCGCTCAGGACATCGAATCCATTCTGGGACAGCCTCTCCTCAGGGAACAGCTCGCGCAGCCGGTTGCGGCGCGGCATTAGTGCTAACGGTACTGAAGCAGCGATCGGCAGGGACCGGAAGACCGGCCACGTTCTATCGTCCGGCATGCCGAGCACGCTGAAGATTTTGTGGATCTGGCCCATCTCACTCCTCCCCTCGAACAGCGTCGTGCGGGTGATGAGCTCCGCCATAACGCAGCCGAGCGACCAGGAGTCGATGCGCTCGTCGTAGTCCCGCTTCCCCAGGAGAATGTTGGGGGCCATGTAGAACGGCGTGCCGGGCAGCTCGTACGAAGGTTTTGCAGGTGTGGCCATGGCCAGCCCAAAGTCGCAGAACTTGAAGACTTTGCCATCGCTGCAGACAAGGATGTTCCCGGGCTTGATGTCCCGGTGGACGATGTGGCTCTCGTGCATCATCTTGGCCCCCATCAGTAGCTGCCACATGACGGCTTTCATGGCGTCCTCTGGGAACGGCGGGTCTTGGCGCGGGGTGTCCTGCAGAACTTTGCGGAGGCTCGGACCGACGTACTCCATGACGAGGGAGGGATCGCCGGTGGTGGGGTCGCGCGCCATGCCGTAGTAGTCGACGACGAAAGGGTGGGCGCGGCACGTCGCGAGGAAGCATGCCTCCTGCAGCAGCTCGGGGACGCCGGTGGGCTCCTCCTTGCCGTGGGTCGCGCGGACGAACTTCATAGCCACGGCCTTGCCGGTGGCGTGGTGGCGCGCCTTGACGACGACTCCGTAGGCGCCCTCCCCGAGGTAGGAGATCACCTCGTACTCTTCGGTGCTTCCGATGTGCCTCCTCTTGCAGGTGGTTCCCGCGGCGGCGTGGTAGTCCATGGCGGCGGCAGCTCGCTTGCAGGTAGCCATCGCGAACAGAGGAAGGGGAGACGCGAGGTGGTGGGAAGTCGAATAATGTAAGGGTAATCATAATACACGTACGTCCGTTCACTACGGACAGCTTCAATTTTAAGCATGCAGTAGCATGCCAACTTTTGGCAATTTTTTTTGTTTTTGGCGAAAACCGTGCCGATGGGTTAGAGAATAGCCCAACTATGGCAAACTGTGCCGGTCTTGAATACGGTAGCCGTAGGTTTAATGTATAGGCTACAGACCCATAAGCAACAAGGATGATCAAGAAAACATAGGTTTGATCCGAGTGCTAGCGTCGTACGTCCGAGCATAACAATATTGTGTGCTAGGCGCAACAAAACTTAGAACATGCTCAATATATCAAAAATCCATATGCATCATTTCAAAGAACATCACCATAAGCATTAACATCGTCTTAAAGAACATCACCGTGAGCATCATCTAAGCTCAGAATAAAAAACAAAGCATCTATTGATATTGTGGTCCGTTAAAAACATTATTGCGGCTTGTTGAAAACAATGTTGCATACTATTATTTAGAATATTGCATCTGTAGAAAAAAAAATTGCATCTGTAGAAAAAAAATGTTGTCTATTGTTCACGGCGATGTTGTAATTTTTTTCAATGCGTTTTTTTCTAGATGTTTTGTTTTTTTATTTTTGATGTTGCAACCGTTGTTCGGAGATGTTGCAACCATTGTTTTAGGATGTTGCAACCGTTGTCCGGGAATGTTGCAACTGTTGCATCTATAGAAAAAAAATGTTGCATACGGTTCACGGCGAAGTTGCAATTTTTTTCAACGCGTTTTTTTTTCCAGATGTTTTATTTTGATTTGTGATGTTGCAACTATTGTCCGGGGATGTTGCAGCTATTGTCTAAGGATGTTGCAACCATTGTCCAGGGATGTTGTAACCGTTGTTCGGAGATGTTACAACTATTGTCCTAGGATGATACTGTTGGGTCACGGGTAGGCTACGATAGCTACAAACAAAAATTTTCTACCACGCAAACCAGGAAGCCATGCAAGTAGATGATCATAGATCGTTACCACGACGCCAGCAGAGCGGCGGAAGAAGGGTTGGGCAACTGGTCCAGCGAAGAAAGCGTCGATGTAGTGGTCGTAGTCGATCGTCTCCTCCAAAGAACGTCTGCGGTTCCTTGTGAAGATCGCGGATCGTCCTCAAGCGCAACAATCGTAGTAAGCGCCTCACGGTATCCACGCCCGTCGGGAAGGAACAACCGAGCGCCGGTGTGCGGCACCAAGTCGCGCGGTGGAGCTCTCAAGAAGATGGCGGCTAGGGTTTTGGTGGTGTTTCACACATCTTTCCAATAGCCTCATGCACCTCCTTATATAGTGCTCGTGACGGATCCTATCCGGACACGTTCTGAATCGTATTCGCATCTTGGTTTGTTCAACCCGTTAAGTGTGTGACCCAGAGGTTCATGTGTAGTTTGGTTGTGAGTGGAAACCGTTTTCGACCACAAGTCGTAGCGGCTCCTAGCAGAGCATATCAATTCCTGAATACACACAAATTATATCGGACGAACCTTAATGCAATATGATCTACGACCAAGTCTTCATCACTTACGACCAGGTCCTATCTCAGATATCTGACCGGTTCGTATGTAGTCACGACCATTCGTAACTCCTTACGACCGAGTTACGACCACTTTGTGATTACGTTCGACCGATCTCGACTAGCTCGTATTTGCATACGACGATCACCAGGCTGATCGACTGGCGACCTACTCGTGTATACTCCCTTTGCCTCACGATGTGCGGTTGAACTCCGGGTGAGATGTTGTGTCATCCATGGGTATTCAATACTTTCTCGATCGAGTATCGATAACTTTACGTGGTCGAACACTTCGACTACTAGTGGCATGGCCATGCACTTTCTTTATCCGATCAACGAGGGCCCGAGACATCTCTCTGTTATGTTAGGAGGGCAAATCCATATCCGACTAGTCATATTCCTCTGCATGTTTCATAGCATACCCGAAAGCCACCTTTATAACTACCCGATTCACGGTGTAGCGTTTGGCAACCCCTAAGAGTGCTCTTACACATGTAGGAAACCATGCGATCTCAGTCTAAGGATTATACATCATCATTGCTTGAGACCAACTAATGACACATAGATTCATAACAATCTCAATAGTGCCTCAAGGTGGGTCTTATCCAACATCATGTTCTCTAACATGTGTCCATATTATTGGTTTGATATCTCCATATCTATGACTCGTGAAACATAGTCATCAACCAATACTATGCTAGTCTATTCATATGTGTCCTCATATGTTTACGACCAGGGATCGTGTAAGAATAATTATCGCAGAAATATAGAGTTTCACAACCAAGTCACATACTTGATAATAAATATTAACAATATTATTCTAGGAACAAGATAACACATTATCCAATGTCATGAACATAATGAAATATAATCATCTCTATGATTGCCTCTAGGGCATATTTCCAACAGATACGACTCCTATTTGAAATGGGACAACAATTCCTTTCTAGCCTCTTGCATGCTATTCTTCTCGCGTTGCGAGCGGAAATCATTACGCCATGATCGTGTGCGCGGATCGGTACGAGGGTGCTAGCCCACTCTCGCGTCGATCCAGCGATTTGATGGGGTTGCTGAGCTCGGCCAATAGATGTAGCTGTAAGAGGCTCCTGATCTGCACATGCTACTGCATGTGGGTGCATGGTGTTTGTGCCAGGAAAATGCAGCTGCAAGAACCTCCTGAGCTGCACATGTTGCTGCTCGTGGATTTGCGGTGTTAGCATCAGGAGCATCCGATTTGAGGCTTCAAATCGGACGTACAGCTCCTAGTATCACCCATAATGTAAAGCCTAGGCGATCGACGAGACGAGGAGGAATGATAGATATAGTCGAGGGCTCGAATCGACCGAGAAGCGCTCGGATTCGGAGACGATACCGTTATACCGAGTTACCGGCTCGAATTCGGATCCATTAGAGTCCGGCGCTGTGGATTCTGTTGGGAAATTATGGGCCTGACCAAAAGCCGGTTCATGTATGAGCTCTCTATCTTAAATCCTAGCAGATTCTGTAGCCTATAAATAGAGGGTGCTATTCACTGTAAACGATTAATCGATTGATGAAGGAATAAAGAGAAGCAAGAAGCCCCCTATATCTTTGTGTCCAATCTACTATTTTATTCTTGTGTTCTTGTATTATTCTAAGCGATTCTACACTTGTCTACTAGGTAATCGTTCGGACTGGACTCGCCAGCGATGGTTACTCAACACGTTATCAGCACGATCGACTTCGGCCTACTTCTAGGCCTACTTTACTCGGATCGAAAGGTAACTACCGATGAACGACACTCGTAGATTGAATCGTTTTCTTTCTAGATCGCTTTCAATTCTGCAAATTCGATTTCTAGATTGATTTTCTACGATGCAAATCCATTCTAATCTACCGTGAGCCGACTTGAAGTCACTGACACAATGTCAATGGGTAGATTGCACGAAAGATTGGATGTCGATTGTACCGTACATTGGAAGTTGCAAATCCGTTCTAACCTACCGCGAGCCGACTTGAAGTCGCTGGCCAAGCCGATCGGTGGTTGTACGAAAGAACAGATGTTGATTGCACTACATCGCATTGCATCACACGAATAGTTTGCATGTATGAACAGTAATTGCATGCGGCCCGAAGCCGTAGCCAACATTGGTGCCCGCAGCGCTTATAGCCGTGCGTGCCGCCGCCTGGACCCTTGCGCCGCGGCTGGGAGCCCGTCGGCGCCGCCGCCGCCACCGATGCCGCTGAAGCGGCGCCGCCGCCACGCCCATACCCGCCTCCGCCGGCACTCCTCGCCGCCGAGACCGGCGCCGCTCTCGCCGTGGGACGCCGCCGTTTTGCACCACGCGCACACGAGGCCGCCGCTGTTTTGCGCCGCCCGATGCTCATAACCGCCGCATGGGTGGCCGCCGTGCCTGTAGTGCCGCCCAGTCCGCGCCGCCGCGTTGGAGCCATTGTCATTCGCCGACCTTAAAGGCTCGCCGCCGCCGCCGCTGCCCGCCGCCTCGGCGCGCGCTGCTGCCACCGCGGCCTCGGCGCCGCTCCGCTCCGCTGCCGCCGCCGCCCTCGCAGGCGCTGCTGCGGCTCATGACCTCTCGCCCGCCTGCCGCCCTGCGCCGCTTAAGATATGCACCACGCCGCGCGCCGCTTCTGCGTAGGGGGGAAACCCTACCGTCGCGCCGCTTGAAGAGCCGACCGAATGGGCCCTTTTGGGCCGGGCGTGCATGGGCCCTGTGGGCCGTGAAAGGCCGGTGAAAGAAAAAAAGGGGAAAAGAAAAAAAAAACAGGCAGTGGAAAATCCCGAATTTTGCAAAAGGGCCCTCCAGATTCTAAAAATTACGCGAAAGTTTTCTCCGAACTGAAAAGAAGAAGATCTCTATGGAGCAGATTGAGGCAGAAGTTTCTGAATACTTCGCTGATTCGATCTAGTGCACGCATTGCACTTGGATCTTTTATAGTAACTTGCAGTTTGTAATTGAAACAAAACATTAAATTATTTTTGAATAATGGTTGTAAGCTGTAGTAGAGCAAAGCATTAAATTCTTATGACGAGTCCTGCAAGACTTATTCCCGTATTTATAATAACAAGTTATGTTCTGATATCTGAAGTATTTTATTTATGTGTTGCTTACTTTCTGCTACATATTAATAAAGTACATTATATTAGAACGCGTGTGGTGCCCTATTGGAGGAAGTGTGCTTAGCTGGTAGCAGCATAACAAATACCATCTTGAGAGACGAAAATCTTTCAGTCGATCAGCAAGAATACTAGTAGTCTTACGACAATCGCAAGCAGCGATACTTGTATAATAGGCTCAAGAAGGGCCTCAATTATACCCCTAATGGGCACAACTTTGGTCATTAAAGAAGCCTTGTTGTACCCAGAATCGACTAGAACTCTCAAGAATATTTGCGCTAACGGTTTCCACGTAGATACTGAAGAAGAGTATGGTAAGAAATATCTGCTCACTACAAAGTGTGAAGAAAGTAGAAAAATGGTATCAAACTGACTTCCTTCATTTGAAATTGGGCTATACTACACTAATATTAAGGCACCTGCAGCCTATACTGCCCTGAAAACCGTATTTAGAAGCTCTAAACCTTTTCTATCTCTGTCATGATAGATAATGCCAACCATGTCTTAGAATGGTGAGAAATATAATTAAGAATTCACAGGGACATAATGTCAATGTAAAGAATTTCCCGAATCAGGAAGATTTTTTGTGCCCTGTAGGTGCCACCGGGAATTTAATTACTAAACATTCTGCTTTAAAAGCGAAGGATGAAGTCTCTACATTCCTGGACCGTATCCAGGGAGATTTTTTTGCAGTCCTATACAGCCCCTGTAAGGACCATTTAGGTATTTTATGGTGCTCATCAATGCTTCCTCGAAATGGTTGCATGTATGTTTATTGTCTACGAGAAACCAGGCTTTTGCAAAGCTAAATCTCGCAGATAATTAAAATTAGAAATAATTTCCCTGATCATCATGTGAAGTCCACCAGAATGGACAATGCTAGAGAATTTACTTCAAAGGCATTTGATGATTATTGTATGGCAATGGGAATTAAAAGTTGAGCATTATGTACCGCATGTCCACACCTAGAATGGACTAGCAGAGGCATTAATTACAAAGAGTAAATTTATTGCCTGACCACCTTTGAAGAATTGTAATTTACCAACTACATGTTGGGGACATGTAGTCCTGCTCGCAGCAACTCTCATCAATTTTAGACCACAAGCATATAACATCCATTCACCTATGCAACTAGCGTAAGGGTCAGCACAGAAAACTTCTCATCTTTGAAGGTTTGGTTGCAAGGTTTATATACCTATACCATTAACACAGCGAACTACAATGGGCCTTCTCCGAAAGTCTAGGATATACGTTGTGACGAGTATCTAATAATCCTCATTTTATCTTTTATCTATAATTCTTATTATGGGTAAATATGATGTCATGTGGTCCCTAGGTATACCCCTTATATTTATAAGGGAGAAGCCTACCAGGTGGTCGTAAGTTCTTCTACGACCACCCCCATAGTCGTAAGTCTTGCTACGACTACCTTATGGTCGTAAGTTCTTCTACGATCATTATCCAGTCGTAAGTTATTCTACGACTACCCCATGGTCGTAAGCTCTTCTACGACCAGGTCTGCTACGACCACCTTATGATCAATAAAACCTACAAACGAGTGGGTCTAATTGATTAAGGAATCCAAGCAGTCAACATACGCTGTTATTCTACGGAGTAATAGCACGTAATATCCCATTATCTTTGACAAATAACTGCCAGGCGGCATGAAGGAGTTAGCACTCCAGAGATTACTACAAACATGCGCCCGTTACAGGACATGATGAGGCGCCTCTTCACCTGGAGAAACAGCTACTCCTTCACGATTATATAAAGGCGGCGATCAGAGATGAAAGAGGAGGGCAATCGGAGAACACAGCAGGCAACCGGGAAGACAGGCACTGTCTTCTATAATAGTCTTAGTCTTTTCTCTCGATTGTATAAGATACACTCAATATCATACACACACAGGAGTAGGGTTGTTATTCTCCCCGGAGAAGGCCCGAACCTGTATAAAAATACCCATGTCAATCTCTCTGCGTAATTCCATTCCAGGAGACCCCCCGAATCAAACAATCTTTACGTAAGATCGGTTCTAAAACACCGACACGCTGGTTATGTGGCAGCATCCATAATCAGGTATTTGGAACCTATGATGAGAGATTTGCATACTGCCCGATTCGTTGATAGTATTAGATGAGGCTAGTTTCCCATCATTAGGGGGAGAAAATCAACCCCTTGATAAAAATATCGGGAAATAGAGAAGTCTAGAAGATAATTGAAATCCGTGCACATGACCCGTACACTAGTGAAGCAAATAGAGAAGTCCAGAAGATAATTGAAGTCTAGAAGATAATTGATTTGCAAGCATTAGTGAATCAACTGCCTAACGACTTTAGTGATTTGAAGAGCATGATCAAGTCGCATATGCATGTACGCAATGCACTGGAGAGGGTTGAAATACCAATGAAGATATCCCTAATCCCGTCCTAAGGCCTCTAAAAGGGTGAGAACTCCGGCCCTTTGAATCCGAAATAACCGGGGACACCTGGTGAAAAAGGATAAGAAGGACTTGACACAACCGATCATCGAAGTTCCCCAGAACTAGAAGGGGAGCCAGTTGAGACCTGGCACCAGTATGGAACCTTCAAAAAAAGCATACTAGAATTGAACATCCCCATAAGGGAGACATCAGCATGGATGTGTGCGCACACATCGGAGCTGAAAAACTAAAGGGATTTGCCCCGTAATTGAAAGCAATGGTGAGCAAGTAGAAGCATTAGAAGAATCGCCCCTTGAAGAAACAGCTATAAACTTTGTGACCTCGGGAGAATCTATGAATAAGACAATAGCCAATGTCGACATTGATTTTGCAAAGAAAATTGCCACAATCATCGATTTTGATCCAGAGCCTGTATCGCTCGTTGAATGAAAAAAAAGATCAGATTGGGAAGATTGGAAGAAGGCAATAGAAGCAGAATCATTATCTCTAAATAAAAAGAAAGGTGTTTGGGCCTGTAAGCCACACGCCTCCCTATGTGCACCCCGTAGGGCATAAGTGGGTATTTGTTCGAAAGAGAAATGAAAATAATGAAGTAAAGAAAGGCTTGTTGCACAAGGTTTCACTCAACATCCAGGAGTTGTTTATGAAGAAACCTATTCCCCGGTCATGGGCGAAACCACCCTTTAGATATTGAATCTCAATAGCAATGAACTTGAAGTTAAAAGTGAAATTGATGGATGTGGTAACAGCATACCTTTATAGAAAATTGGATTCGGGCATTTATATGAAGATACCTGATTGTATCCCTGTCCTGAACCAAGACAGGGCAAATAGAAATCTGTATAGTGTGAAACTCAGAAAGTCACTGTACGAAGTTAAGCAATCAGGCATGATGTGGTATAATCGCTTGAAGCGACTTTCTATGCAAGAAAGGCTACACGAATAATGAGAATAATCGATGTGTATTTATACGATGATCCCAGGATGGATTTTGTATAATCTCAGTGTATGAAGATGATCTGAATATCATTGGTACCCTGAAAGGTATTAAGGAAGCAAGCTCTTACTTCGAGTCAGAGTTCGAAATGAAAGATTTGAGTAAAACCAAATATTGCCTAGGCTTGCAGCTTGAGCATGCCCCTGAAGGGATTTTAGAGCATCAGTCAACCTATACTCCGAAGGTGTTAGAAATGTTTGATTTTGAAAGACATACCCTTTGAAATTGCCAATGGTCGGGGATCTTTTGCAGCAAGATAAAGACCTATACAGACCTAAAGAAGAGGGGGAGGAAGTCCTGAGACCGGAATTCCCATACTTAAGTGCGATAGAAGCACTCATGTATTTAGTAAATTGTACTAGATCGGCCATTGCATTTGCCGTTAACCTATTAGCAAGGTATAGTGCAAAACCTACCAAAGGCATTGGTAGGGAATGAAGAACATCTTCTGATATCTCCAAGGAAGCAAAGAACTTGGTCTGTTCTACAGAAAGAACTAAGACCTAAATATGAATGGCTATGCAGATATCGGCACACAGTAGAACCCATGATCTGACCAAATCACAAGGTGCCATGAACTCCTATGTGGTGGAACTGTAATTTCATAGAAATCGTCTAAGCAGAGTCTTGTATCGACTTCGGCGAACCACTCAGAAATTATAGCACTGTATGAGGCCTCACAAGAATGTGCTTGGCTTCAGCGGATGATTCACCACATCCAGCAGTCGTGTGGATTGAATACCGTACAAACCCCCACTATTATCTATGAAGATAATACAGCTTGTGTTGCATAAGTGTAGATGGGTTATGTGAAGAATCATCTTATAAAGCATATCAACCCCAAGTTCTTCTATGCTCATGAATTGCAAAAGATGGACGAAATTAAAGTATTGCACACTAAGTCATGTGAAAATCTTGCAGATTTATTCACTAAGTTACTTCCAGCATCTAGTTTTGAAAGGTGCATACGTGGAATTGTAATGACGAGACTTAGAGAAGTGCAGAATTCAGGGGGAGAATCTTCACGAACTCATTATTGAAACTTGATTACGAAGATCGAGTACCCGAAGAGTAAATCCTAGAGATTAAATGAAATTGGGTGGATTGTACTCTTTTTCACTTGACGAGTTTTCCTGAAGTTTCTCGGCTAAGGTTTTTAATAAGGCAATTCGTGCAACGCAGCAGAACTTGCATCATGTGCTCTTTCTCCAAATTTTTTCCACTGGGTTTTTATGGAGTTTTGACGTGGCATGAACATGTAAGGATGGGTGCCCAAGGGGGAGTGTTGGGAAACAATGGGCCTGGCCCAGAAGCCGGCCCATGTATGGGCTCACCATCCTAAACCCTAGCAGGGTCTCTAGCCTATAAATAGGGGGTGCTATTCACTGTAAACGATTGATCGATTGATGAAGGAATAAAGAGAAGCAAGAAGCCCCCTATATCTTTGTGTTCAATCTACTATTTTATTCTTGTGTTCTTGTATTGTTCTAAGCGATTCTACGCTTGTCTACGAGATAATTATTTGGACTGGATTCGTCAGTGATGGTTACTCAACAAATTCCTTTTCATAGCCACACGAGCACTGCGTTAGGAAATAATCTCGTTCCCTCTATTTAAGCTGCCAGGTGAGCCTTATGCTCAATTACCCCTTGGTCTGTCCCCATGTCAGGCACCCACCGAGTGAGTACACGTGCGCCAACCCCATGCATGTCCACCGACCTCCTCCCAAGCTCCCATGACCCATATGCCGTGCTCTGCTCTTGGTGTCACTCGAAACCAAACACAGACCGGAGATTACAAGCAGCCGTGACTCAGAATTTTTAGGATAGGTGTTCAGACTTCGAAGCTAAGTTATTCAGATATATCAATACTGTGAGATATCATCCCTAAAAAAACACTGATACGATGATACACGTATATATATAATAAAATACAAAAAATATAGAAATTAATGATTTTATATGAGGAAATAGGTGATATAAGGCAAACATAATGGCATGAATTAAACAGCAAATTATAGATATCAATGACAGTTGAGGAGGTGAAACTAGGAATAGAGCTATTTTTGCTTCTTATTTTGCTGAATTAGGTTGTTGTTGTAGAGTGCGGCCAAGACTTGTGCTTGGTGCTTGGTGTTTTCTCTATTTTTCATTACGGCTCAGTGAGTGACTATCTTGTTAAATCTTATTTTCTTCCTCTAATAGTGATCGGTAGAAGTTATGTCTTCTTTTAAAAAAAAAAAACTTATGCTTGGTCTTGGTCGTTGTTGTTTTCTCACTTTTTTCTGTTTCAGGTTATAGCAGCCAGACTGCTAAAACTTATTTTCTTCCTCTAATAGTGATTGGTAGAGCTTTTGTCTTCTTTTTTATTTTTTTACAGATGCATACCTTGCTGATCCAACTATTTTTTGTTCTTTCCCATCAGCAAGAACCCCATCTAAGAATGTTCCTTCCATAGAACAAAAATTAGCATGTAAACATATGTAACAAGGGCCCAACTATCTGTTCATTGTCCAAAGCAAAGATTGTATTTTTGTACAACATCCATTGAAAAGAACCAAGAAAGTAGAGGAAGAGGCTAGACTCAAGAAAGAACCAGAACTGGAGCGGAGCAGTGCCAAGGAGAAAAAGTGGAGTACACGGAACATACCTAGATCTGGAGAGAGGACGATGACGGTGAGCTGGATATGCTGCTCCCTTCTCGCCGCCATGCTCCCTCTCGACCACCGCGTTGCTCCCTTGGTGCTGCTTGCCGTCACGTCATAGTGCCGTGTCCACCGACCGTCACTCCTCTTCGTAGCCCGCGCCTCCGCTGGTTCGCCACTTGGAGGCCGGAACCCCCTCCCCACCCCCCCACCCCGGTCCACACACACACAAACAGCCATAGGATGAGAGAGAGAATAGAGGTTAGGGTTTGGTGGGCTGAAGTAGGAAGAAAAATGGGCATAATGTGTTACATGGGCCACACGCGAGGTGTGGGGAGTGTGAGCGGAATTCATTTGCGGACATAAATATATAATTTTGACCTAATTAATAACATATACATCTAATATATCTATTATATACCAGATATTTTAAAGAAAAAATGGGTGTTTGGCTGAAGACCATGATTACAAGAGACATCATAGAAAACTTGGATTAATTCCGAGATGGGTAATGGTGGAGGCTGTAGACTAGTACTGCCTCTTGCTTTTAATTTATTCACAAATACACTTCCTTCGACTTTTAAATTTGGTTTCTAAAAACATATCACTCTACCATTTTGAGATGTTTTTCACTATTCTTTTTCCTTATATACCCTTGACATTCGTTGTACAATCGGTATCTAAAATTTTATTTTTCCAACCAAATTCATCTCACCAATGTCATTTACTACTAGTTGCAACCTTGGTTCTTGCACAAGATGTTTAAATAACATGCATTTGCAAATAGAGTAAGCAGTTGTTTACACTATGCTTCATGTGTAACACCCCGGCTTAACAAAGCCCAGGATGTCACATACAACTACTATTGCTATCAACTTTTAACCATTTCACAGTCATTTCTAACATCTCGTCTTCAAGAACGAATATTCAACAAGGAATAATCATTAAATTAAGAAAAGAACTAAATGCCAAATCCACAATTATTACAATTCAATCAAGATCAACAGTATCAAGAATAAGCTTCAAATGGTAGACCAGCCTGACTACTCCTCCGGGGAGCGGGAGTGGGAACGACTCTGACTGAAGCTCGGCGACCTGGCGAGAGCGGGAGCAGTGAGGCGCATCCTGTTGGACTCTCCAAGGTCGATGAAGGGTCATGGATGGGACATCATGCGCTCTTGCATGTAGTCATCTGGTGCGAGCTCCGGCAGGGGAGTGCTCGATCGAGTGTCCTATTGCTGGAGGCGATGGCTGGTGGAGGAGGAACTGGAGCTGGAGCTAGAGCGGTGATCGCAGTGGCGGCTGTGAGACGTGCCAACTCTACGTTGGCGGCATCTCTCTCCCGGACTGCAGCAAAGTGGGCCTGATTGCTCCTAATCAGGTTGTTGCGGAGGGTGTCGGAGTGGGCGTCGCTGCCAGCGAGAAGCATCTGAAGTTTCCTGACCTCGTCCGTGGTGGAGTCGATGGTAGCTATCATCACCTGCGTGAGCTGCACCTGGTGGGTCAGGCGGGGATCGTCGTCTCTGACGTCGAAGACCTCTGGGACACGCTTTCCATCGGGGAGATACGGGTAGAAGTAGAAAGGTGACCTCAACAGGAGATCCTCGTGTATCCAGCACAAGCGGGTGGAGGCGAAGCGGGCTGCATCCTGAATGGCATCGAGACAGCTACAACGGGGTGCCTCGGCCTTGAAAGTGTGGGGAACAAACTCGCCAATCCTGGCATAGAGGTAAACCTCCATGGTCCAAGACTCGTGGGCCGTGATCTTCGTCATCCGGTCCCTGAAGGTAGGGGGCGGGTGTAGCCAAGGTACTGCATCAGCTGACGAAGTATGTTTGCGAAACCTTCTTCGCTCTCTCCATGGGAGCAATGGTCCCATGGGCCATCGGCTAAGGGGGTAGCCATCTACAAATTTTGAAACAGGAGAAAGATCAGTAAAAACTTAATGAAAGTAGAGATAAGTACAGAACTAGGAGTGATGAGCAAAAGCAATAAGCATTCTATATTTTGTCAAAGTTTTTCTTAAGTTTTTGAAAATAGGACTCGAGTCCTTAGGCACGCCCAGTCTAACTAAGGATTCTACAATCGTATGCTTTGATACCAGCTTTGTCGGACCCGGATTCCGTGAATCCAAATCCTCTGGGAAAACACTGTGTTATTCCTTGGATCAGTAGATAGCACTTACAGGCACATTAATGAATCAATCATACATGGCGTGAACTAAAACATTCAAATATATTACAAACATCAGAGTGACAGACCACGTCGGGTCGAGTTTTACAAGAAGGGCCAAATAGGCCAAATTGATTACATTACATGAAAACAACATAAACTACAGCAGAAGCAAAAGGGTAAAGCTCATCTCTCCACAGGCAAGCGACTGGGGCAACCTGTATACAACGAATATTAACCAAGGGGTTGGATAATATCGATTGTACGCAAGTACTGAACGAGTCTAGTAGACTAAGGCGAGACCTAGACTACAGAATCTAGACTACTCTTCATCGTTTCATTGTCCGTCGACTTCTGGGTCTTTGAAGTATGTGTAGTCCCCTTGATCCACATTATCTAAAGTGTTTGGGGGAGAGCGAGAATGAGCACAACTTCTGTGCTCGCGAGCCAACACACAAGGTGCAATAATGTACATGCACGGCTTAACAAGGATGGCTCAGGTTCTTTTATTTGCTAAAGCAACATTTTCAATTATCATAATTACAAATTCTTATCACTTAGCATTTTAACCAAATTGCATTTTATGAAGAGAGTAATTGTGCAATATTTACAACAGCAGAGGCTACCTCCACCTTATGCTTAATTTGATTGGAGCTACCTCCATTTATCACCACCACTGAGCTTGAAGGCTTAGGAAAAACTCTAATCTCAGGGCTAGGTGAGCCTGTCCTGATTTTTATACCACCCACAAAGGTTTTGAAATAGAACTAACTCTAGCAAGTTCCTATATCTGCCTTCGACCGTAGGCATGGCTATTTAAACAGGTTAGACTCTGCAGAGGTTGTACACTATACCCACAAGAGATAATCATACTCATTACCCCACATGATTCCGTAGTCATGTAGTTGAGCGATCGTCATAGTAACCTTTCAAATTACCTCGCCCCTTTCGTCATCTCACCCATGTGGGGTTACGCCCATACGTTGTGCGGGATGTCTACCTCGGTGATCTGGAGTAGTTGGACTATACCATAGTGACTGGCAACTTCACCTTGCATCACTGTCCCATTCAAGCCGGATGTATCATGTGCTTACATATTCCCGTTATCCATCTAGCGAGATGACATTCAGGGTTTAATAAATTTACTAAGCCAAGTTGCACTTTGCAGACTTGTGGTTGTACTTGTTTTACATGGGAGGTCATGACAAGATTAAGTCCTTAATTCATCCAGGCAGTTTGTACCACATACCAATCACTGTCGTGCCCGACGGCACCCACCACCATTCCATCCGCCCAGATGTGGTAATAGCAAGTTAGTAGGGTTTTGAGGAGTAAAACCAAATTATCTCATTCACTTCAGTTATGGACCCCCAATAACTGCCCAAAATCATTTCATGTTTGAAGAGATGATGATTGGGGACATTTAATGTCCCGGTACTTAAGCAAGTCTAGCATGCCGCTTAAGTACAACCTATACTAGTATTTACCACATAGTTACTAGGGTAACATGGAATAATGGATTCAAATATTAATGGATGGTATAATAATTAATTAATCATCAAATGGGTATTTAACTACCTTAAGCTTTAACATACGTTTGATTAAAGAATTAAAGCATGCATTTTTGGTAATTTAAATGAATATAATTTACATAAAATGTAGGCTCAAAATAATCAAAGTATCGACTCTCCTTGGTTAAAGGCAAGAGAGTCTTGATATTCTTGGGATTGATCAAGTTGGAGATCTCTCGCGTCTTCGAATCCTATTCAGACATACCGGAAAAAGGCACAAACAAGCAAAGAGAGCAAATAAATACAAAAGAGATAATAAATGAACTCCAGATGAAACAAGACCAGTGCCATTAGTAAGATCTTGAATTTACAAAATTTTAGAAACAAATTTCATATTTTTTTTGGAGTTATAACAGAGGAGAACAGAGCTTCCGAAGTTTGAATTGGAATTAAATCAGAAAATTGAAAGAGGAGAGAGAAACCCACCACTGACATGTGGGACCCGTGAATAGTGCATGGCTTATGTGCATAGTGCATGGACAAGAGGTCAACATGCACTTTGCACCGGTCCACGGTGCATCGGGTGCATACTGTTCATGGGGGCCCACTCGCCAATGTCCACGAAAATCAAACTGGTGTTCATTGTTGCTTGGGCCCACAAGGCAGTGAGTCCAAGGGGCTTTAAGACAAACATTTAATGGCTAAACAAGGCTTAGGGTTCATTTTAAATGGCTAATCGTCGCTTAGCCCTAATCCCAATTGGGATATGGCCATTTAAGGCGCTCCCGTGTGTGTCGGCTATTCCGACTAGGCAAAGGGAGCAGAGCTCCACTCGTCACCGACGAGGGTGGCCTCGGTAGTGGTGGCCAAGTACCAAAACGGGAAGATCTCGGCGAGGAGAAGCTGATGGTGTCGGTGTGGTGACCGCAGGATGGCCCGAGTGGCGGCGTGGTGGAGATGAGCGGCGGTGGAGGCACGGTGGCAGTGGAGAGGTAGCTCCAGCAGCGATCTGAGCTGGGGGAGAGGAGCATGGGGTGGCGCTCGGTGAGGCGGACCTACCGGGTCAACAAAGGGGGCTGGGGAGGAATAGTGGCTGGAGGAGGGTGGTGGAGAAGGTGGCGGCCGGAGGTAGTGAAGAAGACTAAATCCAGCAGCGGGAGCAGTCCAAAACCGAAGGGGCTTGGGGGGAGTGTCCCGGGCTTCGGGGGCGCACGGTGACGGGGGTGGCGTGGTGGAGGCGGTGCCGGAGTGGCTGGTCGGCGGTAGAGGCGGCTCGGCCGAAACGAGGAAAATGGTGGCTACTTCGATGGACTTACCAGGGAGCAATGGGGCGGCGTGGGAGGTAAGGGGGAGCACAGGGGTCCTTTTATATGCGGCCAAGGGGGCGAAGAGCCGTTGGGGAGGGATCTCGGTCCCGAGGTGGCATGGGCGGGCTGGCAAGCGTTGGGCGTGGTGATGACTTCACGTGGGCGGTGATGCGACAAGGCGGGGCTTGCTGACGCGGTCCTGGTGCAGCCACGGGCGCGCAGGGAGGGGCTGACGCACGTGCACGTGCGCAAGCGCAGCACCGAGCGCATCACGGCCAAGGCGGCTTGATGTGACAGGGCGAGGGGGGCACCGAGGTCATGATTGGCAGTGGAGCAGGCGGGAGTTGGTGCGGCACAGAGAGCAGACGGGCATGAGGCGGCACAGAGGGAGTGGCGTCATGGCGCAGGCGGCACTCGTGGCGATGGCAGGGCACATAAGAGAGAAGAAAGGGAGAGAGACTCGGGCGTGAACGGACGGGTGAGGTAGAAGCCAAGGCAGGGGTCCAGGCCGACGTGGCTGAAGGGAGGAGGTAGGCCGGGTGGAGTTGGGCTGGAAAGGGGAAGGGGAGTGGGCCGGCCCAAGAAAAGAATGCAACTGAGCCCAAAGGAGGGGAGGGCAAAAATGGAGAAAGAGGGCCCAAAATCTGAAAAGGGAAATTCAAACTTGAATTTTGCATTCGACAGTTGCAGAGATGTTTGAAACACAAACCCGAGCTTAGATAGAAGCTAGGAGATTTTGAGAATATAAGCTAATTTGAATTAGGGTTTGAAAACCGAAAACCAAATAGTAATTACTATCATGTCCGAAAATGGGGACATTACAAATAAATCCCAAGAAAATTCGAGTAAACCAAATTTCAAATTAATTAAAGTTTGATTAACTCATATTAAATTATTTTTATTTTTCTAAAATTCCAAGTTAATCTCTAGCAACTTCAACCAAAATCAAATGGTTATTTTTATTTTGAAAATTTCAAAAAGCCCTCAAAATTGGGATGTTACAAACCTACCCCCCCCCCCTAAAGGGAATCTCGACCCCGAGATTTAGAGAGGCAAGAAAGAAAGGTCGGGAAACTGGGCTCGTGGTTTCCAGGTTGCTTCCTTCTCTGATCGATTGCCTCATTGCTCTTCACAGAGTCACAAGGTCTTGTTCCTGGTAGAAATTTCAACCTCTTCGAAATTTCTAATTGGATAACCCTGGTTGGTGAGATCCTCCTTTAATTCGGCTTTCTTCAGGTACAACTGTTCTTCTGGTATCCTGAGACATTCCTCCTAGTGCAGCATGAAAGAAAAAATGTTGTACACCTCTGACAGCAGCGGTGGTAGTTCCATCTTGGTAAACTGATGCCAAACTGGTGGGTCTCAACTATGTACGGGAGTGCCGACTAAAGGCTATGAATTCCGTCTTTCAATTTTTGTTGGATCCAAGTCTTATTATTATTGAAATCCACCAATTCACATAACTTAAAGTCACCCAAAAAAATCCAATCATTTAATTGATCTCACACTCTATCAATAAGACAACATAATTCACAATCTCTTTTGGACATGAGCTTGAATAATCCAATAGATTCACCACTTTGATTGCATGGTTTATTCACTGCACAAATCCACAAAAACCTAGTAGCAATAATCATATCTTCCAATCTGATAAACTTCGAGATCATGCTAAATTTCACTCTATCCCTTTTTAAAACAAAATTCTCCAAAAAAAATTATAGTCGCGCAATTGCTTCCTCCAAAATTATTGACTAAATCCACGACATCACTCACTTAATTTCTCAAGCATATTTATCAATTGCAACCCTCCGGAATTATCTTTATAAAAATCCAATGCCTTCCTTATAGAGCTTTCTAAACGACTACTTGTAATCCACAAATTCAAATTTAATCTATCAAATTATTTTATCACCATCTATCCAACAATTATTTTGACCAACTCCAATATCCGTAAGATACCCGCCAATCATATATTTCAATATCCAACAATCATATGACTCTATAATCTGATCGAGACATATCTCTATAATCCCACCAAGATTCTACCGACTCTACCAAAATTAACACCCTGAATCGATATGGAAAATTCAATTCTTTTCGCATTTTACTCTCTACCTTTACTGCACACATTTCTCAATTCTAATTTTTCAACCGACATTAAAATCAACTCAAGATTCGATGAAAATCCAATTTCTCCTAATAATCAAATTAGCGCTTCAGATTCCTATATCCTTCACGATTAATCAAAATTTTCCATTACGATAATTTTCTTTCTCCATAATCTATATAATCCACCAATTTCATTTTCTTTAAACCATTCATAATCAAGCCATATCCATCATCATACTCTAGTATTCACAAGAACTTCTTACAACATCGGCAAATCTTAAAATTTTCAGATCCAAAATGAGTCTTATGAATGATTCCCCAAAACTACCTAGTTTGGCATCCAAACACACTGGTTAAACCCAACAAGAGTAGCTTCCATATATATACTTCCAATATACCACTTAAACGAATATATTATACTTCTTTATCACTTTTAGTATACTTAAATACCAATTATGAGATACTCCAATGTGACTTGGTTGAAAATTTTCCATTAGAGCCCTTTATTTTTGTTATATACCCTTTTTCATATATAAAAGAAGTATATACACAAAGTTTGCTATAAAAAGTGGACTTTCATGAAATTTTTCATAGAACTCACTTTGGAGTATCTTTTAATCATTATTGAAGTATGCTCAAATAGATAAAGAGGTATCATTATACGATTTAAGTGGTATATGAGAGTGGGGAGTATGTACTCCTGTGAGTACCATACCATTTTCATAAATATATCTATATCTATATATCTATATATCTATATCTATATATATATATATATATATATATATATATATGACTTGATGGTATTTTAATTTGTTCTACTCATGATGCTTTCTCCTCATGCTGCAATGAAAAATGCAATCTCCTTCTGACATGATATCTGGCTTAGCAAAAGAAAAGAGGGAAAAGCACCAAGACGAGAGAGAAAGCTATGAGGAGAGAAGTCTACCCCCCTAAAGCAACCATTGCACACAAGATCAAAAAGATCTAGTTATGACGTACCCAAAAGAAAATACACTATACAAGACAGAAACCACACAATGTTCTACTCGATCGATACTCTTAATAGGGTGGAATGACTCAATACACAGAATGAGTCTTGGCAAACTTAAGCTATATGGCTTTGCTGACATCACGATCTTCGATGATTCTTGCAATCTGTCCTTAAATGGTAGAGATTGATGCTTTCTTAACAGCTTCAGGTCTTGTGGTCTTGAACGTAAGGGCTAAGAATCGTGCTAATCATCTATAGAAATTTCCAGGGGAAAGAGGATCCATTTAACATTATAAAATGATGAATGAAGGACAAGGTAAGAAGAATACCACGAAGAAGGTAAGAATAGAAAGATGACCAAAGATGAGGAGAGAACAATTTATTTTTCTTTTCTTATTACATAAAATAAGTTTTGAAGTTTTTTTCTACTAACAGCCATTCTAACTTGGTCACGACCTACAGCCGATATGGCTCTGATACCACTTTGTAAGAACCCAAGATTAACACTCCCAAATCCACTGTTTATTACTGAACTAGTCCCATGATCAATGGCTAATTCACAAAGTAAACAAATGTGGTAACATCTTTAATCGCAAAGCTTTATTAACAAATAACAGAGTTGATTACCAGAAAGGCTTACGAGCCAACAGAATAGAACACAGAGGAAGACGAAACAAGAAGCAGTAGAGCCCAACTAATCTACCATAGGCAATTGACTGGGGTAGTGGCCTAGTCGTCGAGTTCTTCAGCAGATGCAAAGTCCTTCTCATCTGAACAATATTTTATTAAGCAAGAGTGAGCATAAACAACCATGCCACGGAAGTTACACCCAATAACAAAATTATAATGCATATAGGGATATAACAAAGGAAGCCTTATAGAGTTGATTTTGCATAAAGCAATGTTTCTTTCCAAATACTTGTACTATGTTCCAAAGCAGTTATTCTATAACTAAAATTTATTTTCTAAATTCTCAAGTTTTATAGTCAGATAATATTCATACAAGAGTGGTAAAGGATACCCTCCTATCACATGGCTACCTGTCCAAATTCCCAATTGAATAAACTATCCAAAACCATTTGAAATATTTTTGAAATCAAGACCAAAATCTAACTTACAGTGGCTTTGCTAGCATGTCCATGACCGTGGACACGGCTATTTGAATAGTTTTACACTCTACAGAGGTTGTACAACTTTACCCACATGACACGACTTCTCTAGTTTGTTGGCATCCGTCGATACCACCGCTCACTACCTTAGGTAAGCGGTCTAGAGCACGTGACAAAGCCTTTACAAAACGCCATCCCACCGTAGTCCCGCCTCGCTAAGGTTTCGCTTCCTTTGGATAGAAACCCGTCGGATTCAAGCCCTCTCTTACGCCATGTGGGAGTACATAAAAATAGGTCATAAAGATACCCACTCAATCGGATGGCACGACCATAGTGAAATATTACAAATTAGTTAGCCAGGTACTGCCTACTCAGAACATGTGGTAGTGCGGAAGGGCTTAGCAAAATACGCTCGAAGACTGATCCTTAACTGACTTGGGCAACTTCCAAAAACACTGGGCCTCGATCATAGAAATGAATCGATCTCATGCATAAACGTGCACCCATCCGAACATCCAATTTGCCACTAAGGTGACAAGGGAATGACAACTTCAATTTCAATATAGGTTGTACATCTATAACGGGATTAACTAGTAATTTAAAACAGGAATTTAAATTACTGGAATATAAATAAGCATGCAACAATAGTTTGAAACAGAATTTAAATAATTTTAAATACTGGGCTCAAATATGATCAACGGAAGTAACTTGCCTTGCTCAATTAGTTGTTGTTCATAAACGATGTCGAAATCTGGTTCCCTGAAGTGGCCGAATTCTACACGTGAAAATAAACCAAATTCAAATAAAATCCAAATAAAATTCAAATAGACTCCAAATTGAGTACTTCTAGTATAGATAGCTAGATCTTGAATTTAGATGATTTTAGAAATTTGAATCACTTGAATCGGAGCTCGAACGAAGGAGAACGAGCTCTCGGAAATTTTGAAATCACATGGTCGGACGGAGGCTCGATTGGTCGACTGGTCGGATGGTTTCGACTACCTGGTTGAAAGAGGTTCGACTGGTCGGAGGGAGGTTCGAATACCTGGTAAAAAGAGGTTCGACTGGTAGGAAGGAGGTTCGACTACCTAATTGAAAGGTTTGACTGGTCGAAAGAGGGTTCGACTGGTCGGATGGAGGTTCGACTACCTGGTCGAAAGAGGGTTTGACTACAGGATGTGATTGAAAGAGCTTCGACTACAGGACATGGTTGAGAGGAGTTTGATTATAGGATGTGGTCGAGAGGAGTTCGACTACGGGACGTGGTCGACAAGAAGTTTGACTACAGGATGTGGTCGAAAGAGGTTCGACTATAGGACGAAGCGATAGCGCGGCGAAGTGAAGCAGAGTGGAAGCTACGGTGATAACAACAACCGCGTTCTGGCAACGCTTTCGATCAAAAAGCGAGTGCACTAGCTACTGGAGGTGACTAGGACCATACCCGAGTGGAGAGCGGTCAAGGAGCTCGTCGATGATGGTTCGGTGACGTGAACCCGAGGCTGCGGCAGGGCTTCAACACGGAGGAGGCAGCTTGAGAGAAAAGAGAGACAATGAAAGGTCAAGGAGCACCAGTGAGAGTCTGAGATGCTCAGAGAGGGAGTTATTGGAAATATCTCACCAGAGGCGATGTGGTGGTGGGAATGCCCCTTTTGGCCGGAGATGAAGACGAAGCTCAAATCCAAAAGCTCCTGAGGACCAAAATCAAATCTGGTTAGGGGATAAGATCCTTGTGTCCTAGAACATGAAACAACACAGGTAGAGAGGAAAGAGCTTCACAGTGGCAGTCAGAACGACAATGAGGCACGGCGGCTAGAAACTCGCAGCTCGGTGCTTTAGGCAAACCACAGCAACAAGAGAAAAGAGATGAAGGGGGGTTGCTCGGGCTCTTTATAGCCTGGAGGAGAGGAAGAGAGAGCCGTTGAGAGACTCAGAGGCGTGCGGTGCTGGCACAGTGGTGACGCGACGGTGATGGGATGAGGCGAAAGGAGAGGGCGCCAGAGTCAAGGGAAGCAGCTACAGGGAAAGACAGGCAATTAATTCACACATTGCCGGGGGAAAAAAGTGGCGGGATTCGTGCCGGGGCGACACTTCCATCACATTGGTGACGCACGCGAGTGCTGGCAGCATGGGCGAGCAACGGGAGGGAGGCAAAGGTGAGTAGGGGAGGCTGACAGGTGGGTCTGGTCAATACCAAGTGGTGCTTGATACCAAGAGGTGCTCAGTACCGAGAGGTGGTCGATACCGAGAGGTGGTCGATACCGAGGGGTGGTCGCGCGGGATTTCCGATTATAGAGATTACACTAATCCAAAAAGGCTTTTATAAAATAGTAAATCAAGTCCAAAAATTCAAGAAAATACTTAAAATACTCTTTTTGACTTTAAATCCAATAAAGCCCAAGAAAATTCGAGTAAACCAAATTTTGAATTAATTAAAATTTGATTAACTCATATTAAATTGTTTTTATTTTTCTAAAATTCCAAGTTAAGATTTAGCAACTTCAACAAAAATCAAATGGTTATTTTTATTTTGAAAATTTCAAAAAGCCCTAAATATTGGGATGTTATATACATTCAACACACAGGACTCAAAGGTAAGGTCATAATTGTTGGCCTACGGCTCTAACGAAATCTCAAGCTTCAGACCTGTCTGGTTCTCACTCAGCACCAGAACATACTAGACGTTCCATGCTCCGCGCATGGACTCGAGACGGTCCTAGCGATACACCAACCTCTAAATCCCCGCAACTACCAAAAACAATCCAATATACCTTGGGCTATCCTTCCTTTAGGTAGCAAACCATAAAACCTGCACATAACACACGGAACTCTTATTCTATCTCTCAATCGATCCCTTCATCTTAACAAGGAGCACCTCCTTTAACTAGGAATGCACAACAGAACTCATTTTAAATAACCACTTTTATAATCAGAACTCAACTGAAAATAAAGGATTATCATCGCAACCACGCATTACCAACTCCCCACCAAAAGATTCAAATCCAAAATTGAAGATTTGTCAGGAAAACCTTTCCACTTTTCAAGTAGGCAGTTTGCAAATAAATACCATGTAAGCCAAATGAGAAATCACTCGAATACCCAAATCAATCATTTCATTTATTCTTTTTGAACTAGTAAGAACCACACATGCCAACATAAAGCCAACTCAAATTGTAAATGACAATTGTCATAAACACACAACTCAAACAAGAATCAAGAGAGCATTTTACTACCCGAGTGTAATGTCCCAAAATTTGGTTTTTCAAAAATCTTTTGAGTAGTTTAGGTCCCAGAAAAATTTCACTAATTTTATTTGAATTAATAAAGCTTAATTGGAAATTTCCTAAATTCAAAATATTTAATTTGATTAATCTAAATATCAATTAAATAAATAAAAAACCAGTGTTATTTACCTTCCTTGTGTTCCAAGGAATTTTTGGGTATTTTCTGGGATTTTTTTCGGATTTGTTTGCTATTTATTTGGTCTCCTTGATTTTTGGCCTTTTATTTAATTCCGAATTTCCAATTCTGTTTCTTTATCCTCTGTCACGTGGCTGCTATAGTACACGTTGGTACTATTCATCTTCAAGCTTCAACCGACTGAGAGACTCCCGAGCCTGTACGTTTCGACCAAAAATTTCCAAAATCTATATCTTCCTCTTCGGTGCATATAAAAGGAAACCGTCCGCATCAAAATGACCGTCTTGATCTTCTCTTCCAATCCCCCAAATTGGTTTCCTTCGAATTGACCTATTTTCGTTGCAATCTGCAAAAGACCGAGCTCTGATCAAAGGTCTTCTCCAACGAGTTACGCCTCCATCTGACGTCCCCCGGCTGAACCGTCTGCGGTGTTGAGTTTGCGTCTCCGTGTTCTACGTCTACATCACATCCCCTTCGCCTGAAGATTGTTGGAGCACCGTCGGCCATGTGAAGCTATAAAGATGAAACATGTTCATTGCGTTCCTTGCTTTCTCGGTGAGTTTTTCCAAAATCCGATCACGTCATCTTGTGTCCCTTGTTGAAACCTTTCTTTCCCACCTTTTAGATTCAAGTTTCATCCACCATGCACCGAGAATCAAGCTTTCACTCTCCTCTAGGCCTATCTTCCTTCTCCAACTAAATACTCAACCATTGATCCCCTGCCTTCAACTCCACCACTGATGGGTTCGCATTGCCGCGTTCTACGTCGTGCTCACCTCCCTTTTCGCAGAATGTCGTCGGAAGTTTTACACACCCATGAGGCCGCCGCCGTTCTTTGCCTTGCCGCCGACGCACGGTGCCGATTCTCGATGTCTGGACCGTGTCACCATCTCTGCCTTGTCGTCGTCGTTCCATTTTGCCCGTTCACAGAAGTTGGTTCGCTTCCGTCCACCGTCCACCCCACGCGTCCGAAAATCAGCATGTAACAACAGCATGCGCTCTGTTATTTCATTATGTTCGTTTGCTACTCTGCCTTTCTTTCGGTCTCTACGATGTGTGGCTAGGCATCATCAATCCCTTGGGTTAATCCCCTTGTTAATTCTTTTCTCTAATCTTTGCTTCCCATATCAATGCCAAAAATTCATACCACCATGCGCCAAGGAGCCAGCCATGGAGCTCCTGCACGTCCGGTTCTCTGTCTCCTCTCCTGTTCCCTATTCTATTGACATTGGTCAATGTTTTCTCTCTCCTATTGTATGGACCCACTTGTCATCTATACCATCCAAGCCATATATTTATTTCTCTCACTTACATGTGGCCCCGGCATGTTAGTCAACCTTGGTCAACCCTCCTCCATGAGCTTGTTCCACCGTGGACTAGCATATCTCCGTGGACCTGGTCCATAGATCAGTGACCCACATATCAACCCCTAATCCTGTTTTCTAGAGTTAATTTAATTCTTGAAAAATCATTTTATCTTAGTGGCCCACATGTCAATCTTTAATTCTATTTTTTGGAATTCTTTTAATTCTAGAAATTCCTAAATATCAGTAGGTCCCACATGTCATACACTAACCTATTTTCTCATATTTTCAGAATAGAATATTATGAGAATATTCCATAGACCCCATTTGTCAGTTTCTCTCTCCCTTTTCTTTTTCGTCATTTTATGTGAATTTCAATTTTTCGAGAGCTCATTCTTTCTCATACGAACTCCAATTGAACCCATTCAAAATTTTAAATTAATATAAATTCAATATCCATCTTCCAATACCATTCATTTTTAATTTAGAGTTTATTTGCTTTGTATTTTTTAATTTTGTTTGTTTTACGCTTTCTTTCTCATTAGACGTCGAAATCCCAGAATCATCCAAAGGAGCTGAAGTTCAAGAAAGTGGAAGATCAAAGATAAATAAGATCATCATTAACTACTATAGAAAAGGTCATCACAGACGGTTCAAAAATGTCATCACAGTCGGTTTTGTGAGCCATCTGAGTTTATAGGTCAGTAATGACTTGAGGTCATCATAGACGGTTATGCATACTATCACAGACGGTTAACTATCACAAACGGTTTGTACATGAAACCGTCTATGATAGCTAATGTATCACCCATGATTTATAGGTGAAACCGTCTGTGATAGCTGATGTATCACAGATAGTTTGTAAATGAAACCGTATGTGATATATATTCTCTATAAAGTCTCCAAGCAGTGGATGCTTGTGCCTTTAAAACCGGTTTCATATATATCGTATATATATAGTTCGTAGTCCCCCAACCACTTTCAGGAGTCGTGAGGAGGATGAGACAGCAGCCATGGGCAACTTCATCGAGCCTGCAAGTTCAAGAAGCATGGCTGCAAGGAGAGTGCGTGGACATACAATTACTTGGATGTCGTCGATAGGTAATTGGACTTAACATCAAGGAATGATTGGTTGCTGATACATGAAGCCACTTCCTAGTCGGAGTACCTGCGCATCCACGCCACTTTCAACATGGTGTGGACGCACAGTACTTCAATCGAAAGTGGCTTTATGTATCAGCAACCAACCATTCGTTGATGTCAAGTCCAATTACCTATCGACGACATGCAGGTAATTGCACGTCCATGCGCTCTCCTGACAACCATGCTTCTTGAACGTGCAAACTCAATGAAGTTGCCCACGGTTGCTATCTCATCCTCCTCACAACCCCTAATGTGGTGGGGACTACGAACAATATATATATATATATATATATATATATATATATATATAAAGCCGGTTTTAAAGGCACAAACAGCCAATGCTTAGAGACTTTATAGAGAAGAGATCAGGAATGGAATGGTTGGACGTACCTGGGATGCAAGGTTGGAGAACTTGACCGGCATGAACACGATTACACAGACAAAGGTGAAATGAATGGCGAGAGACGGTGAAGAGGTGTTGTAGTAGTTTTGACTCATTTGGTCTTGTTTTGGAATAGAATACACACAAATTAATAAATAATTGATGATCAAAGACATAAGCTAGGTAAAAATTCCAGTAATTTGTATGTTAATTGCAGCTTTACAAATTAGCCTAACCTTTACAAATCTAAAAAGTTAATTGCAGCTTTCAAAAGCAGAATACCATAGAGGAACATACCATAAGATTAGTTACATGTACAAAAATTTGTACGTGTACAGACTGATGTTTTGTCCCGTCCAAACCACATCCCATGTAAGCCAACCAAGCACAAAGAACCGGCATCAATAACCCTCAGTATCCATTAGAGAGCATTAACCAAACTCACCATTTTGCCCCATTCATTTTTTTCAATCTGAACCCACAGTATGAACTAAGCAAGATGCACAGAATGCACATACGTCAATAGTCCTCAGTTTACATCACCGAGCAAGGGGAGGGAAAGCGATAGAGAGTAGAGGGGAGTAGTTACCCTAGTGCGACGCAATACCAGTAGCAACACCTCCACCAGGCATTAACCCACCTCCATTTCATTTACTCACATTAGTAAATAAATTAACCCTCATCAGTAAATAATTAACTCACATTAGTAAACCAAAACAAGCTCAAGCATGAAACTAAAATAACAGAAAGAGGAAGTGGGGGAATGGGGAATTGAGTCCAGGGAGCAGGAAGCCCCAAACAACTGGGCCTCAAACCACAACCGAGTCGGAGCCCAGCGCAAGGAGGCACAGGGGTCAAGGAGAAGGCGCAACTCGGGCGGAGTTGTCGATGTCGGGGGCGGCGGCGTCGAGGTCGGTGGAGAGGTAGCCGGGGGAGGTCGGTGGAGAGGTAGCCGGGGTCGTAACGCCGGGGGAAGAGGACGAAGAGGGGAAGGCAGATCTTGTGGCGGGGAGGTGGATTTGGCAGGGGGGCATCGGCAACAGGGTCAGGAAGAAGGCGCGACTCGGGCAGCACCATTGATGTCGGGGGCGGTGACATCAAGGTCGGGGGCACTCGGGCGGCGAGAGTAATGGCGCTGGGGACTGGGGAGTGACGAGTTAGGGCGCAAACCCTAGAAGGCTCCTACTAATAAAAAGATATCACAAACGGTTCTATTATAGAACCGTCAGTGATACTTATCACAGACGGTTCCATAATAGAACCGTCCGTGATATGTCCCATATCATAGACGGTTCCATAATATAACCGTCTATGATATGGGACATATCACAGACAGTTCTATTATGGAACCGTCTATGATATGATTGTTCTCAAGTTCAATTTTGTTATTTAAATACTGCTGAAAATATTCTTTAACTTTACCTCCAAACTAGATTTTTTATATTTTGGAATTTACATATGGCCAAGCAGGTGGCCAGTCACTTCTTACAAAGATTAAAAAAATAAGTAGAAACCTAAATGAACAAAGTTTTTCTAGTGGCAGATGTAGGCTGCTATCTCCGTCTTCAAAATGTCGTAGGCGGCGGCAGCATCGGATTGTTCATGATCATCAATGAATGAAGCCCAAAATGTGTCCACCCACTAACACGCTCGTTCGAGTGTCGTCCGAAGACCCTCGGACTGTTGAATTAAGAAGAATTGAGCCCATAGGCTCTCTTCTCTTGCTTGAGGGGTCTCGGCATGGTCGAATCAATCACCCACCGCCTTAATTAAGCAATCCAAGTGACGGCAAGCCTCCTGGAGACATGCAATGTCGTTGTGGAGGACCACGTCGATGACGCGATAAACTTGGCAGAAGTGGGAGATCACCCCAGAAGACGCGACGAAGGAGGATGTCAAGATGGCGGAAGGTGGCCGTCACCTGCTCCGGCAAATCCTCAGATAGAGGACTGAAGACACTGTTGAAACAGTGTCCTTCCGCCGCATTCGCCAATGTACGGCCGGAGAGGTGCTCGTATAGTATGGCCAGGTAGGCCATCAATGCCGGTGACAAGGAAACAGAAGAGGGAGTCATTTCTGCTTTAGAGTTATATGTGGGGATGATCATCTTCGATGGCGGATAATCCATTTTATAAAACAAGGAATAAATTCAGCGCGTGAGACGCAGAGACGCATCGGGGAGCTGAAGCGGTATTGATGCGACAAAGAGACGTATCGGTGACAAAGAAACTCAACGGGCGACAAAGAAACTCTCTGGGGAGCTGAAGCGATATTATCACAGACGGTTATAATTAAAAACCGTCTGTGAAGTCTACAATTATCACAGACAGTTTGTGTTTAGAACCATATGTGATACTTCATAGACGGTTTTCAATATAAACCGTTTGTGATATTACCTCTTCACAGATGGTTTTTAGTGCAGATAGTAACACAGACAGTTATCAATATGAACCGTCTTTGATTGCATGTAACACAAACGGTTTTGGTCAGCCGTCTGTGATGAAGCGTCCAGTATTAGCCTTTTTGTAGTAGTGATTGCTATAGCAAGGCAAGTTGTACCTTTTATCATATTGAACCTAGTTTTCAAAATTACTTTGATTCAAATTATTGCATTCTACTTTAAGTATTTATTTAAATGTTTTGGGGTTAGTTATACCCATTTGACTATATCCACCTTGCCTATTGTAACATCATGAATTTTTGTCACCCTAACTTGGTTAATTACTAGTTGGTAATATCATAGCACCAACGTGGGTAGGTTAGATATGAATAGTTTGCTTAGCCATGCAACGAGTCATTTATTGTCATCTGAGTTGCAAATATAAACTTGATTAAGTGATTATGGAACGTATGTAAAACTGTGTGTTGTATGCTATTACTCGTTGATGGCATGTGTTGCACTTAACCAACAAGGTGAGAAAAGATTTAGACTAAGGCGAGTGGGTGAACTGTGTGATACGGTGGACTGACTGGAAAAATGAATGGTAAAATGATGAAATTGTGATATATGAATCTCCGTGACTTAGTTAGAATGGGACAGTGGTAGTCTCGCCTTGACCAATTAAGGACTTAATCATGTATGCCATTGAACTGGGCCTTTCATACAACCACATGCCTAATGGGACGGCCTTAGCTTAGTAAGTTATAGAATCTTGAAATTGACTACTCAGGTAGTAGGTTAAGCTCTGTGCTAGGGTGGGGGTGTGTTTCTACCTCTGTGGAAATTCACATCAATGGTCGGTTCGCCGTTTCCAGGTTCAACGATGTACGTCGGACTAATTTCCTCCGTGGGCGTTGGTACCGACAGAAAAACACATCGGAAGTGTCAATATTTGAGATGAAGTTTCTGAAAAGTTTTGTAATGATTGGTGCTTGCAACACTAGTTATATCATGTGGGTAAAGTGTACAACCTCTGTAGAGTTTAATCAATCTATTCAAATAGCCGCGTCTGCGGTCCTGGACATGCTCGGGGATTTCACACGAGGGGTAGATTTTCATAAAAATAATTGGGAAGGGACACTGTGTGGTTAAAATCATATGGTTGTGTGAAAAAAATTGATTAGGCTTTGTGTCCTTTGTGAAAACAATTGTTAAACTATTATTGTTTATTTGTTTTGAATTACGCTTTCATTCTATTATTGTATTCAATTGCAAATGCAGCTTTATTGCAAAATAACCACAAAAGCCAATTCCTTTGGAATAAGCCCTCATCTATATTTGCATTCTGTGGTGCAACTTGTTGAGTATGGTTGTGTACTCAATCTTGCTATAATCATTCAGATAAGGTGGAGGAATCGTTAGTCAACAAGATCTACTTTGATGATCGTAGAGAACTAGGTCGCACTGCCCCAACTGATTGCCTGTGAGCATATGGATAGGCTTTACTGAAGTTATTCTGTTTCGTTCCGCTGCAGCTTAATTGAGCTATTCGCCTTATGAGGCATTAATTGTAAACTTTGACCTTAAGGTCGTTACTCTTATTATTGTTGTTTTTGTCTATTTATTAGTCATCTTTGTATATGGAAATGATATTTCATCGATGTTACAATTGTGTGCACTAGCGTGATCCTAGACTAGTGCAGTATACACAGAGGGTCTAGAATTACATTTTTGGGTCCCGACACCGAGAAAATATTTTTTTCTCAATCCTTTCTTTTAAGAATTTAACTGTAACACCCTGGCCCAAAATCCGCTCAATGCCCAACCCACCGTAGGGCGGACCTGCACACACATAGCACCCCACTTACACTTTCGTCCTCGCTTCGTGTAAAAGGGTTAACCCAGAGGTGCTAAGTTTGGACCCAACAGGCATCATATACTACTACAACTCACTTTAGACAAGCAATATGGGACTAATCCCACTACATGACTCCTCATGGGCCACATGGGCCACACTATGAGTAGGTCAGTATTACATTCACCCTCAAGGGGCGACGCCGGCAAAGACACCGCACACGCTGCAAATGCCCGTAACCACCCCTCGGTACATGTCCGCAAGGCCCAAAGTGCCGACACATATGCCATGCCGTGTGTCCACTCCGGGACCATACGCGCTATGCGCCATATGCCCACGCCTTGCCCCCAAGACGTGTTCGCGGCAAATAATGTTGATGCTTTGATACCATCTGTAATACCCTGGCCCAAAATTCGCTCAATGCCCAAATTTCACCGTATGGACACAGATACATAGCACTCCACTTACACTTTCGTCCTTGCTTCATGTAAAAGGGTTAACCCGGAGGTGCTAAGTTTGGACCCAACAGGCATTATATACTGCTACAACTCACTTTAGACAAGCAATATGGGACTAATCCCACCACATGACTCCTCATGGCCCACATGGCCCACACTACGAGTAGGCCGGGGTATTACATTAACTTCCCTTAAACCATGAGTTTCCAAATCATCGCATAACACACTAACTCATTTATATTAAATTGGCAGCCTCACGCTATGCTCAAACCGAATACATCATTCACACCTTTGTAGAGAGACTCTACTGACCCCACAAAACATACTCTAGCCAACTCTTCTACCAACGGAGTTACTTTGGTAAATAATTTCCAATGCACCTCAGCATGGATTTCACCCACAAACACTTCATCTTAATCCGTTAAGGATAATCAACTTGAGATTCACATCGCACATTCTTATTTACTAAATCAAAAGGATTCTATCTATGATCAACACACTATTCATAATCCACTTTTGTTCTTCTACTTCTACACATAATCAAGGAGCGACCAAGGTTCTAGCATAAACCACAAGCCCCATTTCAACATCCAAGATTCCTATAATGAAGTTCTGGTGTAAAAGATAGGAAAATCCTCATATTCGATGACTAAAATTCCCACAATCTAAACATACTCAATCATTAAGATCAACATGTAAACATATTCTCGACCAAATTATCTTTAGAAAGATTGTAATTCTTAGATGGTTACTCACTGAAGCTAAGTCATACCTGATAATAACTCAACAATCCCTACTATCCCAATAACTATCATATCGATTAGATTTGTTTGAAATTCTACTCTCATTAACTACACCATCATAATTCTCCTACACAACTTTGCAAAGTACCCAGATCACAACAATCTACTAAATTGATCAAGATTCTCATACCTTCGATAATTCTAATGTTCCATCAAAATAAAATAAAAAGATCTTGGACCACAAATCACTCTAGGTTCTACTAGTTGCAACAATGTAATCGGTTAGCTCCGAAAACAAACATTCTATTTAAATCAAATCCTTTCCAAGGATTTTTCCAAGAAATCAGTTTATCACTCAATGCATTTCAAACAACTTAACATCCAACGTCTCACAGAATCATTCACTTGACCACCACCAACCAGTTACCACTATACACTATAAAAGACCCTTATAAAACTAATCGGTTAATCCTTTCTCACAAAGAAGAGGCTAACAAAAACAAATTTTAACACTGAGAAAAACGTTACTCCTCGCAGTGAGCACGAGACTAAAAGAAATAGTCAAATAACAACAATCACGAGAAAATCAAAAGATGAGATCAAAGTTGAGGGCACATGTCCCTCATTAGGAGAATACTTCAAACCTCAACCAATAAGAATAAAATATTGCTTTTGAATCTTGAGGAGCTCTTATGCGGTCAATCAATAAGGTTAAGCACGTTTCAATAAGCTGCAAGCTATAAAACTTTACTCCAACTCCAAATACCTCTACCACACTCTTTTATTTAACAACAAAAATAATTTTCTTTGATTACCACATCACTTGCCACCTCTAACAAGAAGTGCTTTTAAAACCAGATCACACTAATCACTTAAGAACCAAATATAACCTTCCACCACGTCACTTTGCTCAACAATTTTAGCTACCACATAAATCACGAACTCCAAAAGATTACAAATGCAAAACGTGAAACATTTCATTTGAGCGATACCATGAAAGACGTTCAAATTACTTTCTTTCTATAAGAATCAACAACACACTCATAATCTATTGCTAACAACGTTACTAACATTCATAATGATATACCCTTAACAAGAATCGTCATCGTCTACTCTTCCAATATAAAGCTCACCAAATTGTTCCATACTACTTTATTATCCCATCATCAAATTGAGAGTCCACCAAAACTATGCAACCTCACTATAATAACCACTTTATCCTAGAGGTGATCTACTACATAAATTAAAAGGTTTTACCAAAACCCTTTCATCAAAGACATGCTATCATCCGACGATTCCACAATCATGTAAGCATAAGCCACCTATTAAATCACGTCAGTTCAACTCTTAGTGATGCTCAACACCAAATCTTAACACACAACAATTGCACTTCAACCATCGTTGTTATCAACTGGCTTTATTATGAAGTCTAGTTGCTACCTACTTTCCTTTACGAATCACATGAATATTTATAAACACATATTCAACTGTTCTTCCTCATGTTTAGATTTTGGCAAAATCGCACTAAAACTTCAAGAATCGAAATCTTCCATCGATCAAAAGTCTCAACAACACTACAACTAAATTCATCGCGTCATTCTATATAGAAGAACTATCCAGAACTCCTTTCATAAATTCTAGATCCACCGATATTCAATCCCTTCAACCTTTTGTACACAATTCCCACAATTAATCATACTAAGGAATATGTAAATCTAGCAACCATATATGATCATCAAGTATCTACAAAAAAGATAACCCCATGAATAATATCTATTAAGGCAATAACCTAGCATCTCCTCCAGTTTCCCTTTCCACACAATTAGATTAATCCATTGGGACCAAATAATCCAACAAGTTTAGCAAGCTAAACAATTTTAATGACTAAACCAGTTCATCAATGTTTCATACTTCTTAATAACTCTATTGATTCCAATTAGGTATAGTCATACTCATAATCACAATTTATCACGAACTACTAGAAGACAACATCAACTTAATCGATTTCACTTCCAAGGATACTAGTTAAGATTAATTATATATCACGCCATTGACCCGACTTGATACTCATAACATATCAATTTATTTGATTACAATCTCGGACTTAGACATAACAGGACATTGCAAAAAGGGCTTTGACGCTTTCTTTAATAAAAGAGAAGTATTAAACTTCACACTCAAATTACCCCCAAAAGAAATACATTGGGGCCAAAGCTCCGTCACGTTTAAGACTTGCAAAAGAAAGTTTCTATTAACCAAAGTACCAAGCGATTAAACGAGTCGTGTTTCTCAACAAGAAGGATAGAACTCCCCAATAAAATATCAACCTTATAGATCAACTATGTTTACAAGCAGCAAAACAACTCATCAGTCGAAACCAACAAAGACTGATGAAAACCCATCAACTGCAATGAACCATTAACCCAAGAAAATTCATCAACCGCAACTGAACAAGAATAACCAATCCAAACTCAAGAAAAACAATAACTTTCCCAAAGAAACCCATCCTAAACACTTGGAACTACTTTACCCATCACACGTAACAATCATATAATCAATTCATAAACATAGAAGATCATAACATAACATAGATTAACAATGCGGCATCCAACATAAGGAAACGTACTAACGGAAACGCAAATGCAATGCATGACCCAATCCCATCCTACTGTACACTAGTGTGTCAAATTTTAGTTGGACAAGTGAGTAGATTGATAATTTATTAACCACGGACCTAATGCCCGCTCTGATACCAACTGTAACACCATGGCTTAACAAATGCCCAAGATGTCACATACAACTACTATCACTATCAACGTTTAACCATTTCACAATCATTTCTAACATCTCATCTTCGAGAGCAAATATTCAACAATGCATAATCATTAAATTCAGCAAAGAACTAAATACCAAATCCACAATTATTACAATTCAATCAAGAACAACAGTATCAAGAATAAGCTTCAAATGGTAAAGGTCACGCCTAGCATGGATAAGAACTGTAAGGAACTATTGGAATCACAAAATAACCAATTCATTTTTGGATACCTTTAGTTAAACTATGATCTTGAGCACCTTGTCATGCTACCAATTCATTTAATTTCAGATTATTGCTATTTTGACCTTAGCTTTGCTGTAAATACTTTGCCATGATAGAAAGTAGCTTCTTTACATAATATAGCTTGGTGTAATACTTGTACAGTCCTCATGGATAATTTTCATGGCTCTTTGTGTTAAAAATGAATTAATTGCAGCCATTCCATATCATTCATGCTCTATCTTCCTTTATGCACCTTGATGAATCCATTGTCAAAGGGGGAGAAATGGTAAAAATAAAATTTGCATGAGGTTATGAGGATCATAGTGAGGGGGGGCATCTCATATGTATTTTTGCGATCTTATTGCCATTTCTGAATTTAATTTGCAATTCTTGCATCCTTACAATAATCAAAGGTCAAATTGAACAATTGTTCTTTCATATGGACCTTAAGTGAGATTTTGCAAATTTCTAAAAATTGAAGCTTTCTTGCTTTCTTTTACCTTATCTCACTTGCCTATGCTTTTCTAGAGCCAGCTTGGTCATTTCCATTCCTTTCTCTTGCTCATATCTCAAATATAGGGATCTCTTTGAAATGAATGACTTCCGTATTTTCCAATATGCATCATCAATTAACAAAAGCATATAAATAACTAGAAATATTCATACTTCACATGAATACAGTAACCACATTCGTTTAGCCAATTTGCACTATTAAACATCCAATTTACTCTAAAATGTACTTGCTTCAACAGTGTGATGGGTGACAACGAGTAGAGGGCTCTAACCCCAGTTTCACACCACCACCTAGCATTCGTAAAACATACTAAAAATACCATCCAAAAGTACACCACATTGCAATAAAACTAAATAGACAAATCCACTTCTAATCGTAACCCAAAACAATCCCATTCCTTCCCCCAACACCATTCCATCCAAAACAGGACAGTTACCTTAGAAGAATCATAACTTTTGATCTATAGTTCAAAAAATCATTAACTCAGACTTTCTAGAATCTATGCACATATACCCACAATTTCTCTGGTGATCGAAAGTTCAGATTATTTTGTCTAAACCCTTGTTTTTAACTTTGAAGACAGATTTGTCATCTTCGGTAATATCGGCTTAGAAATTTCACAACTTTTAATTGGTTCATCCAAAAATAGTGATCTAAGACATTCTGGAATCCACAAGGAATTAGCTACAATAATAAATTTAAGCAAAGTTTTATATCTTGCAACAAACTTTGCTAATTTAACATTTCCCACGACTGTTCTCAACAGAAAGTCAGATCTAGAATGCATACTTCAAAATTACATAACTCATATTCTACTTGTCCAAAAAAAAATGTGTTCTTAGACTTTCTGGAATCGTTACAGAGTTATCTACCTCTTTCATGTAGGTCAAAACCCCCAATTAACCCATCTTATATTTTTAATCTATATAATTATGTGTGCTGTCAGAATTTGATGAATTGAACAAACAGCCTGTTTTCAAAAAATCATAACTAAAAAACTACCCATCCGATCAACATGAACAAATATTCTAAAGAAAGCTATTAGAATCCTCTACAAATATCTAGGAGACGAAATTCCCAAATTTCGCACCACTCGAACCCAAATCTTATCAACCGATTTTCTACCAACTAGAAAATTTACTAAACCGAAAGGAAGAGGAAATTGTTCCTCACCCTTGGAGATTAAGATGATGAACACGGAGTCCCAGTGAGACTCCTCCCTATTTCTTCCTCCTTTCCCTCTTCCCTTCTTCTTCTCCTCCCCTTCCCTCTTCTGCTTCCCTTCCTCTCTTTTGCTTTCGACCGGCACAAACAAGGCAGCAGGAGGAAGTGCTTGGGAGAGGATGGCAGTAAAGGGGATTTGAGGAAGGCACTTAGCACAGCGACGACACTGTAGCAGGTTTAGGGTTCTCCATCCTTCTTTTGTTAGTGGCCGGCCCACATCTTGGGTTATGGGCCTCCTTTTCCTTGTAAATTCAGATTATTAATCTTTTTTCTAATTTATTAAATACTTATTTAATAAAATAGGATATTACATTATTGCTGGTTTCTACTCCCTCCATTTCTTTTTGTGAGGAGTATTTTGACCGGACACGAGAGTTAAGAAGGTTAAGCGACCAAGATAAAGGGTGCGGAAAATGACGATGATATTCATTGCGTTAATATCTTGTGAATAGAAAAAGAATAGTTAGGTGTACGTACTCATAAATGCTAAAGTGAGATAAAAATAAAGAGGGAAAAGAAATAAAAGATCATCAAATTCTTATGTACGTCCTTATTTTGAAATAATATACACAAATATTCCTTATACTTTGAAAATCAGGGAGTACTTCACCGGTACAGTGCCCTGGTAATTAAGGGCACATTTGGAACACAGAAAATTTCCTCGATTTCTACTAGAATTGAACTGTCACCCATGAAATTCCAGTTAAATTCATGCATTCCAAGCATGGCCTAATTTCGTGATTAAGTGGCATCCACCCAACAGTCTACTATTGGTGTCGTCAAGTTGAACTTTTTTACTATTTAATCTATTTTTTAAAAATATTTTATAGATAATAACTCTTTAACTTTATTTTCAATTCGGACCTCTTTAGCCACGTCACAATGCGTGGCGTAGCAAAAACACGTTGTTACGTCACAGATCTCAGCGTGACAAACGAGTGCTATCACGTTGTCCCTCTTGGCGTGATAGGACTTAATCTAAAAACGGACGCGTGTTGGCTCAGAGGGCTATGGTGGTAGGTTTGATCACGCTGTAGTATGTGGCATGGCATAGTGTTTTTGTCACGCCGCGCATTATGGCGTGACCAAAAGAGTCAGAATTAGAAATAAGGTTAGGGAGAGGTTATCTTTAAAATATTTTTTTAAAATGGATTAAATAATAAAAAAGCTCCGTCTAGTTATGTTGGTCTTATGGCCTTCTATTTCAATTAACAATTTTGCGTAAAGCACCTCAAGTTATGCTAGAGTTTTAAAACAACCCCAGCCACAAAGTAAAAAATATTCCCAGCCAGCTGTAAAAATTCATGGAGGTTCCCTAAATCAGACCAGCCATCGATCCATATCAATCCGAGCTCGAGCCCATTTAAGAATATAATGTTTTCGCGTGTGTGTCTATATATATATATTCTGTAGCTGATTGTAGAATAGTTGTTCTACGCACCAGCTAGCCCATCGCACCCGACTGAGCCAGCACCCATCAGTAGGCCGCATGGCCCAAACCAAAAGTTGTGGGCCATGAAACCATGACCCCCTACGCACGACGTCACATGCTCAAGGCGTGCTACAACGGGATGGGGCAGCGTGGTCTAACGAAACATCCAATAAACTCGTGATTACAATAAGACTAGCATCAACTGGCAGTAAATTGTAATGTATCTGGAAGTACATGTTCATTTTTTAATTCATCGAGTGCTTGCACCTACAAGATGTGGATCTGAGGCCAGAGAGCGTTGGGTACAGGATATACCTCCCGATTGAACAGACAATACTTTTTCTTTTATGTCGAGACCCTGGATCGCTGGACCCGAGCCCTTTGTGTATATTCTGAACTAGTCCCATGATCAGTAGCTAGCTCACATAGTTGTAACATCGATAAAATCATATCTATACAATAAGATAGCTAATGAAGCAAACAAATTAATATTACTTAGTAGCAAAGGACCTTATAGTCAAGTTTTACAGAATTTGCCACGCAGGGCTTAACGATAATAGAGTAAACTTGTAGCGGAGAATAAACAAACTCGTGGTAGCCATCCGACATGCCCACATGCAATCGAGTGGAGAATGCATCCTAGTTCGCATAATCTTCAAGGTATTCATCAAAAATCTCTGTATTCCCTGGTTCTTCCTCTGTGACTGTTCAACAATGGTGCAAAGCTGTGAGTACTTTAAAGTACTCAGCAATTCGTAGGGAAATGTATGCAAATAGTATTCATGCAAGGCTTGACAAGGATAGCTTTATGGCTATTTTGCAGAAAGCAGTATTGATAGTAAATACAGTAAGTAGATTGTAAAGCATAATTTAAAAGATTAATACATAAGTAATTGAGTTTCTTTAAAACAGCTAGTGAACACTCCATTCACTTCCCAACCATCGGCCAAAACCAACTACTCGGATCCACCCAAACCATTCCAACATTTTTTAGAAAAATCTACCCCTTGTGTGAAATCACCAAGCATTGTCCATAATCGGGAACACAGCTATTCGAATAACTTTACACTCTGCAGAGGTTTTACAGCTTGACCAACAAGAGATAATCATCTTATATTGTCCGTTTAACACACTTTCGAGGTGTGCGACTAAGTGATTATCACAAAGCTTTTACAAAGCTCCATTTTAACTCGGTTCTGCTCGCTAAGGATTCATCGTCCCGCCCCCCCTCTTGCGCCACTTATCAACCCAAACAGAACTGACTCAAAGCATTGCTAATTAGTTGGCGCAGTCCACCCCATAAATAGACTTGTGGTTGTACAGTATGGCTCAGATCAATAGCGTGCAAAGTTAAGTCCTTAGTGACTACCCAGGCGAGGCATCCATATCCCAAGTTCATCCCCTTTTACTACATGATTACTAGCCTAAGTATAAATCATTTTGGTTCATCCCGCCCAAATGGCAACCCTTGCCATGGCACAACATCTTTTAACAGCAGTGGCCACGCCACAATTCCATAATTCATTAAGTCATGTTTATTCATAAGAGCATGTGATCACGTATTCTACCGTATCGCTAAAGCATGGCTAAGCGTAAACGGTACCCAAGTTGGTACTAAAATATGTCAAACTAAACTTACCCATCCTTTGGTGTTCAAATATTCATGCCATTCAAGGGTACATGTCGATAGCAATTATACAAGGAGACATAATGACAATTAGGCATTTAACTAGTCCCGAAAGCATTTATTATAAACGTAGTAATGCATGATGATATAAATCAATATAGTTTTATAAAATAGGTTCAATATGATCAAAGGTCTACGACTCGCCTCTATTGAAGGCTTGAGATGCTTCAGCAGACAGTTTCACAAATCCTTCAGAGAAGCTGGAATCTACACGTGCGAAAAGAGCCAAATAAATACAACAAATCTAAATAAAATCCAAAAATTACAAAATTAGTAGTGAAAGAGAGGGGCTGAATTTAGAATAATTTAGAACCAAGAATCGACCAAATCAGATTTCGTATGAAGGAGAACGAATATCTGGAAGTTTGCCTTCACATGAAATATAGAAAATCATCCGACATGAATAGTGCAGGCTCGGGCAAAAATGATGGCACTAGCGAGGGAAAGGGAGGGGCAGCCGGTGAACTATGAAAATGGAATCTCGGGAGAGAGACAGACCCAATGGTGGTGGTCGCATCACTACGGAGGTTCGGTGCGGCGGCGCGCGAAAAGGCGTACGGGGGAATAGTGGCGTCAGTGAACCGGCGATGCTTCGGAGAAAAGGAAGGGAGCATGATGTAGAATGTCGCAAGGCAAAGCTAACGGCAATGTACATTTACGGGGGATCAACGATGGCGGCGGAATGCGAGGAAGAAAGAGTTTCGGCCCGCGACGGAAAAAAACTCGATCGCGAAGAAAAGAAGCCGAGAGAGTGGGGCGAATTCTAGGAGGTCGAAGAGGAAGCTGAGGGGCTCGCCGTGACGTAGGCGACGCAACAAATGGGTCACCAGAGAGGGAGAATGGAGGTGGTGAAGCTTGCTGTTTTTTTGGAGAAGCAAATGGAGTTCACTGGCTGCTGTGCTTCGGTTTGGCTGGGAGGAGAGAAGAAGAGAGAGGGGAGGAGAGGAGGTGGAGTGCTAGTGCTGCTGGTTTTATAGAGAGGGGAAGGAGGGAGGTGCTTGCTGGTGAGCTGTATAGGAGAGGAAGGGAGGAAAGAGCAGCATGGGGGCATTCGGCATGGCTCTGGCAAAGATCAAGCATGACCTAGGGGAGGGATGGGGGCAGCAAAGATGGGAGGGAGAGGGAAGCTTTGGCTAGCTTGGTTTGCACTGGAGGTGGAGGAGAGGGAGCTCATAGTGGACTGGAAGAGGAGAAGGGAGCCCACGGTTGGGGAAAGAAAGAAAGGGCACGGTGGAGCAGCAGCAGGTGAGGGAAGGAGAGGAAGGGAGGAACAAAGCAAGGGGAGCCGGTGCTGGCAACGTGCAGCAGTAGCAGGCGGCATGGGGCAGCTAGGGGTGGGAGCATGCAGCCGGCAATGGAGAAGCTTGCTGCTGGAGCTTTCGATGATGGAGCTTGGGGAGAGAAGAGAGGAGAAAGGGAGGAGGGGGAGGAAGAGGAGAGGAGGTGGGGGAGCTGCTGGCTTTAAATAGAAGGAGGGGAGGAAGAGCAACATGGGATGGGGATGGGAGGCGGTGTGCACGCAAGCAAAGATGACCAAAGAAAGATGGAGGTGACGTGGGGAGGGATGGGGGCAGCGACTAGGGAGGGTGGCGCTAGGGAATGGGGCGACAGCATGGGAGAAAAGGGAGGTGGCATGGGCTGCCAGGGAATGAGAGAAAAAGAAAAGGAAGAAAATCCGAAAAATAAAAATAAATTCAAAAATTTCAAGAAAATTTTATAAAATACTTTGGAACTTGAATAGATCAAATAAAATACTTTTAGATTTTTTTGAAGCTTATTTTAGCCAATTAATTTTTTTTCAGAAATTCAATTTAAGCTTTAACAGTTCAGGAAAAATCAAACGGTTATTTTTATTTTAAAATTTTCAAAAACTCCCAAAAATTAGGATGTTACATTTTACCCATCCCCATGCTTCGAAATCCTTATGCTTGGAAATATTTTATAGATTTTTCTGGATTTTTTCCAAGTTCATTTGCTATTTTTTTTTCTTTGGCTTTTTCTATTTTATGGTATTTTCTAAAAAGGAAACCTGATTTAAAAAGCTGGAAGGCTTGTGGGCTGAAACCCAACTCTGCCGACCCTTTCCCTCTCTCTCCTAGCCCACCTCCACGTCACACTGTCAAAGCCATCACCGCCTCGACCTGACTCCCCATTCCTTCAGAAGGTTGCCACCGTCTTCGTTCAGGACTCCGCCTCCCCATGCTATTTAAAGCCGCCCCAACCCTCGTTTTCCGCACCCCTTCTTGCGCCACGCTCGAAAACCCTAACCGCTACCTCGAGGTCGCTGCCTAGCCGCTGGAATCACGAGGAGAAGTAAATCGCTGCCGCCCCTTCTTCGTTGTCTTCCGCCACCGTCAGTGAGCCCTAGCCACCATTGTCACCACCGTCGGGATTGCGTCATCGAGATCTACTGTGTCCTCACCTCGGTGTCATCATAGCGCCATCGTACTGCACCATCGTCGAAGACCATAGCGCCGCCTCCACTTAAACCTCACTGTCAGTCAACTCCGTCATCCCATTGCGTCCGCACACCACCTGGTGTGATCCCCGTTGTGCACCTTCGTTCGCTCTGCCATGGCCGCAAATGCTGTCGACCATCGATTCCCGAGCAGTCGCAACCGTTGAAGTGACGTGGCCATCGTGTGTCTGCCATGTCACCACCACCTTAGCCCTTGCACTTGTGTATCAGCCATGTCGGCATTGAGTTGGCCACCACCCGCGCCCACGCCAGATCCCATCATGGACCCAATCCATGGTGCACCAAGCCATTGACATGTGGACCCCACATGTTAGAACCATATTCTATAGACCCAGTCACTGTAGACCATGAACCCGAGCTCGTGAACGTGGTCCATATACTGTCGGTCTCACTTATTAGTGACTCATTCAATTTTTTGAATTATTTTAATTTTTAGAAATTATTTTTCCAGTGAGTCCCACTTGTTAGTTTTCTCTATCCTTTTTCTTTTTCCCTGAATTTCTCAGTCGGACAACTTCCAAGAGCTCATTCTTCCTCAAACGATCTCCGATTGAGCCCATTCAAGTTTCTAAATTCATGTAAAATAGTGATCTACCTTCCATTATTTTTATTATAAGTTTTGGAGTTTGTTTTCTCTATGTTTTGTATTTATTAGTTTTTTTCTCTTTCGTTGCGTTAGCTGTTGATACTTCGGGAACATTCGAGGAAAGCGAATGTGCTCAAGATCAATACCAAGGCCAAGAGCAAGAGTTGTACCAAGGAAAGTTGTGCTTTGATCATGTTGCACTCAGTTTTTCAAATTATTTCATTGATAATTCAATTATCAAATGTTTTATTATTTTGAGATTAGTTATAGAACCCACTTGCCTATGTTGCCCTTGTGAATTATATTGCCATAATCATTTGTCACCCTAGCTTGGTTAAATTACTAGTTGGTACTATCATAGCACCAACGTGGGTTGCTTAGACACGATTAGTATGCTTAGCCTTGCAATGGGTCATAAATATCATTTTGAAATGTTAACCTTATACTTGACTAAGTGATTATGGAACAACTTTGTGAAAAGTTGTGTGATGTACGTTGTCACATGTTAATGACATATGTTGCACTCAATCGACAGGGTAGGGAAAGATTTAGACTAAGGCGAGCAGAAAGGTCTATGTAACATGGTGGGATTTGTGCTTGGGAAATGTGAATCTTTGTGACTTAGTATAGTTTGGCAATCTCACCTTGGCCAATTAAGGACTTATCTTTGTGTGTCATTGAATTGGGCCATATCATACTACCAAAAGCCGGGTATGGGACATGCCTAGCTTAGTAAGTTATGGAGTCTCGACATTGGCTACTCAGGTAGTAGGTTAAGTTGTGTGTTAGGGTGGAGGTGTGGACTTTTTCTTAGTGATAAGTCGCATCTTTTGGATGGTTCACTTTTTTTAGTTGTACAACTTCTGCAGAGTGTTAATAACCTACTCGAATAGCCACACCATTGGTCATGGACATGCTCGGTGATTTACCCAAAGGGTAGATTTTATAAAAACCATGTGGAGGGGAAGTTGTGTGCAATAATTGAAATAAGCTTTATGAACTTTGTGGAAACTCTTGTTACTTATTATTTATATTGTTTTAACTTACGCTTTCAATATATTATTCTTATTCAATTGCAACTGTTTGCTTTTCGCAAAATAACCATAGAAGTCATTTCCTTTGGAATAAGCCATCAACTATATTGCATTCTGTGGTACAACTTGCTGAGTACTAGATGTGCTCACTCTTGGTATAATCATCTGTGGATATCATGGGGATATGTGCATGATCTTAGGATGATGATACAATTGGCAATGGCATTGAAGGTTTGTCGAATCACATATTTTCGGCGAAGTTGAAAAGCTGTCAGAACTGGTGTGGTCAGATCGGCGTGTTGAGAGCGGTCAAACTGGCCTGGTTCGGTCTGACCGGCCAGTGAACTGCGGTCTGACCGGACTTGTGCTGATTCTTCTGCCATCTTGGAAATTTGGCTTTGGGATAGGTAATGTTCATGGGCTATAGTGCATATGTGTTGCATGATGTATGTTTTCACTAACGTGGGTCAAGTTGTGAAGAACTTGTTCCCGGAATCGATTTCTTTGTCTATTGTTGTGCAGGACGCTTGAAGGTCAACGACGGTCAACGGCGAGGATGATCGGGACTAAGCTTGGAGAGCTGAGGTCCAGAACGATCAAGGATGCCGGGTGAGGTCAATGGATTCAAGCATGGCGCAAATTGGACAAAGGTGACCGAATGGGCGATTCGGTCGATGGTTGGATCTGTGCTGGGGTCAAGTAAGCGCCATGGTGGCTTCGGCGGGAGCCGAACGGGAGAGACTTGCCGACACGATGAGAGCCGTTGATCTACCTACACATGGCGAAGTAGGCGATTGCTTCACCAGATTGGACTCGGTCTTCGGAGAAGGACCGAGAAGGGGTATTTTGGTAATTTCACCAAATACTGCCTTGGTGATCCTTTTGGCTAAACCACGGCGCGAGACGACGCATGAAGAAGTGGTTTAGGTCAAGAAAAGATGAAGACGGCGCTTTAAGATGCGTGCGTGTGTCCCGTTTGTGTTGGGCCTTAACGGGAGCCCATTAGGGTTAACTCTTCTAGAAGCTAGGCCTCACTATAAATAGGAGGGGGTACTGTCAAGCAGCCTCCAAGCACTTCATTTGTAAAACCCTAGTTTGTCTTAGGGCTTAAAGAGGAAAGGAGAGGCTTAAGGTTTTAGAGAGATGGATTGATTTGAGTGCTCATGTTGTGAGCTTTGTCCTCCTTGAGGGAGTGGCTGTAAACCAGCAACAACCACGAACCAATCTATGCAAGATTTCTCAAAGATGAGTTCCTATTCGTTCTTGCTCTCTATTTCTTGATTTTGGGCTTTTCTTTGTTCCCTTGATCTTTGGTTGGTTTCTTGCCCCCATCTACCTTGTTGTGACATGTGGAAATACATTTAGGATCATCCTGATCATCAATCACCCACGAGAAAGTGTTTAGATCAAGTTTTTGTTCTTCCTCGGTTTTGAACCAATCTTCGTTCAAATAGAAAAAGGTTGAAACTTTGACGTGGATCTACTCAATCGTTGCTTGGAATAGGTTCTTAATACCCTTAGGAAGGTGTGTTCCAAATTTGGTCAAGTTTGGCCGTGTAGATCAAAAGTTAGAGCGATTTTCGTTTTGGTTTTTGAAATTTGTCAGACTGTTTTGAGTCGAGTTGGTCGAGACCATGCTTAAGCCGCTTGATCGGACCGTTCATCGGTCTCGACCTTGCTGATAGCCATCGGTCGATCGACCCGAGGTTTTGATCTTCATATTTTGGGTCTTTTGCTTCGGGGTTTGATCGGATTCAACACAGGTCATCTACTGTGCTTGTATACAGATCTTCATAGCTTTTATAGCTATTGGAGTGAAAGTAGTGTTGAGTTTGATCGAGGTGAAAAATAGAGAAAGCTCCTATTCACCCCCCTCTAGGCGCCTTTCCGGTCCTACATCATCATTCTAAGGAAGGATTGGAGGCACCAACTTTTGCTTTAGAGGAGGAGTTCTTCAACGAGGTTGATCGTTAGGTCTTGTTTCCAGTTGGTTGCCTATGGCAAGTGATGGGTTCCACTGAAGTTGCTTTTCATTCCACTGCTGCTATTTCTCTTTATTTGCCTAAGCCCTGCGGGACTGAATAAATATAAACTCGACCATAAGGTAAAAACCCTTATTTGCTTATCAAATTTAGTCGTTTATTCCTTTTAATCCCTTGTAAGGAATGATGTTCATTGATGTTGCCTTCGTATGCACTAGTATGATCTTGGACTAGTGCAGTATACACAAAGGGTCCAGATTTGCATATTCATGTCCCAACATCGACTTCAGTAACAATGATGACACAAGATCTGATATGAAGAAAAGTGATGGTGGTAGATCTAGAGGGCCCAACAGAGAATCAAGAACGTGCAGACGAAGGTGGTTAGCGTCCTCAGGGTGTTGCTCACGCTAGTAGAGGCATCTGGATCAGCACCATCTGCCAATAGGATGAGAAGGGACAAATGGAGCAAGAAGGCGCCGGCGTCGGACCATGTGTATGCATCTCCCATGACAATTGTGACCGTCTACCCGGCCGCAATGGCGCCACCAGCATCAGACGGTGTGCCCACATCACCAAGGCCGATCATGACCATCCCCAAGTTGTAGAGGTGTTGTGTGCGCTGGTTGGTGCGCCCTCATCCCCAAGGCCGGACGAGAGCGTCCTCCGAGCCGTAGCGGCGTAGCTAGTGTCGGATGATGTGCCAGCATCCCCGACGCCTGTGCAGACTGCCCTGCTAGCTATAGCGGCGCCGACAGCAATCTACGTTCCTATGTCGTCACTTTTCCCTCCTTCACCAAGCAAGGAGGACATGACAGTTCCACTAGCCTCCGAGTAAGGTGGGATACCGCAACACAGTAAAAACGACATAATATACATAGTAAGTGGATGCACTAAACACAGTAAAGTCACAAGCTACAAGTGGTAAAATTGATACACTCAATACAACAAAATGACAATGTACATGCAGTAGAATGATGTTGGTGATATGTCCAAGAGGTGATCATAGAGATGATTGTATCTCGTCTATGGTTATGATATATAGAATATGTTCCTTGGATGAATTATCATTAATAAAGATTAACAAGTATGTGACTTGTTGGTGAAGCTCTTTGATAGCTATATGATGTCATTCTAAAAGTATCCGTGGTCGGATGCCAATGGTTGAGACATTATTGACTTATTGACCAACACATGTATTGATTGATGACCATGTTTAACCGATCATAGATATGGAGATATCGAATCAATAATGTGAGCACATGTTAGAGAACATAGTGTTGGATTGATCCACCTTCATACATTATTGAGATTGTTATGATTTTATATGTTATTAGTTCGTCTCAAGCAATGATGATGTATAATCCTTAGACCTGAGATCAACATGGTTTCCTACATGTGTAATAGTACACTTAGGGGTTGCCAAACGCTACTCTGTGACTAGGTAATTATAAAGGTAGTTTTTGGGTATGCTATGAAATATGCAGAGGGATGTGACTGGTTGGATATGTGATTTGCTCCTCTTAACATAATAGGAGAGATATCTTTGGCCCCTCAATGTGGCCGGATAAAGAAAGTGCATGGTCGTGCCATCGGTGGTGGAAGAGTCGACCACACAACGTTATCCATCATTGGATCAAGAAAGTATTGAACAGTCCATACATGACAAATATCTCACCTGTAGTTCAACCAAATATCGTGAGGCAAAAGGAAAATATGCAAGAAGGTCATTCAGTCTGACTAGATACGAACCGATAGTATGGAGATACAGACTGGTCGTGAGCTGGTCGTACATAAACACTAACTAGTCGGTGAACTGGTCGTAAGGTGTTTCGTACTGGTCGTATGAAGATACAAGCTGGTCGAAAGTGATGAGGGCTTGGTCACGGATCATATTGCATAATGTTCATCCGATATAATATTTATGTATATCTGAGAGTCGTTATGTTCTACTAGGAACCACTACCGACTTATGATTGAAAAGGAGTTTTCGAGTTACAACCGATTACGCATGAACCTATAGGGTCACACATTTAACGGGTTGAAACAAACTAATTCAGATAGGATCTGTTATGGGTTGTTTATAAGGGGATGCATGAGGCTGCTGGGACGTAAGAGTTGCACCATCGAAATCCTAGTCGCCATCTCCGCGAAGGCCCTACCATGCGCGTTGGTGCTAGCTCACTGGCATACGGTGTTCCATCCCTAAATGTGTGGATACCGTAGAAGCGTTGCTGCAATTGCTACTGTGTTGATCGAGGATGATCCGCGACCTACGCAAGGAACATGATAAGTTGCTAGAGGAAAGGATCGGTGTCAAGGACGTTGGACGATCAACTACAACCACTACATCAATATGCTCGATGTTGGATCAGGCTGCTCCAACTCCTTCTGTTGTAGTGCGCATCTGGTGGTAATGATATGCAACACCCCGGCCCAACACTGAGTCTAGAATGCCACTAAACTACGCTAATTACTAATTTAAACTGCATATTACAATAAATTGCAGCAAGCACATAACGAATAAAACTTGTCCACAGATCACAAATAAAACATTAAACACCACACTGAAAGCATAAGTATCAACATACTAGATGGCATCAACAAATAACAAACCAATAAATGATAAGTAGTCCATAACGAGGCTAAAGAACAGAAAATTCAAGTCTCAAACCATACAACCAGAACTTATTAAGTCTATTGAATTCTAAAGGAATTAATCATCACTAGATTGAGAGTTTTCATGGCAATATGAATCAAGTGACCGTGTTGGCTGCAAGTGAGACATGTGTGCTACTCCCTCCCGTGCGAGATGTCGTCAACGTCCACCTAAAGCAACAGTAGAGCAAAGGTGAGTCTATGGCTTAGCATGTACAAGATACAGCGGTAAATACATAAGTTCATTAAACAAATGCGTTATCATAAATCTCATCAATATCTTCTCATTAATGCAAATGCCATGATGCACCTCTTTCGGCTGATACCGATATAGCGAAGTGTTCACCTGTCGGTGACACACTTATCTCCCCCACCTTCATTAGGGTGGTCTGTGTAGGATTTTAACATGGGACACGCCGGACTAGCCATAATCATGGCAGTACTCACCGCCCTTGCCAATATGCAAGTGAATGATGCAATAATTCATTAAGCAGAATAATCTCACCATGTCATCCGCATGGTAATTGCATCATTAACGCCATCTTACACTTTTCATCAATATTACCATGGCATATCTACGCAAAATCGATGCCTTCAACTTGACTTTACCGGATGTACTACCCGTTGTCCCAGTAGTAAAATGACTATAACTCTCTCCTCTAAACTCCAAACATAGCGAAATATATACTTTATGAAAATCCCATAAAATTATCTACAACTTTCTAGTTATGCCTAACCTCTAAATTTGTCGTTTAGTTCCCTATTTCCATCCTTGAAGAACAAACCAGAATACACTAGAACAGTCTACTTCACTTTTTAATATCTATTTCTCTATAGAGAAAATTGCATTGTAGGTCTCTGATCGAACTTGCGAGGTTGTGTCACTTAGCTCCCTGAACTTGTATTTTACTTTCTCAGCCCCTGAACTTACGAGGTTGTACCACTTAGCTCCCTGAACATGCGTTGAAGAGAAGTTCGTCAGATACGATGCCGGCGACTTCGGCTACCTAACCAGACTTTGACGAATCAAACTAAACTCCTAGCTAACTCAGACTCAAACTTCCTAAACTGACGTGGATTTAATTCTAGCTTGACTAGTACACGACTCCTTGAACGTACACAAATAAAGAACCAGGTTAGTCTTATAAAAACCTTCCCGTTTTACAAAGGAAGTCGATTAAATCGACTTAAATTTAACATACGCCATCTCTGATTATTTGTAGAACTTGGACTACAGGTGGTCCCCATCCCATTGCGCATAATGAAAGGAATAAACACTTGCCAAACATTCCACTCGTTGGCCTCTCGCCTATACGCATGATCAATAAATTCCTTTCTTTGGCCTCCCTAATTTCGTGGCCTTTAAATCGATTTGTTCCATTTTTATCTCCAAGAAGATCGAGTAGTGCATAAATCATGATCTCATCTTATTATATGTTTGCACGTGGAAATAGGAAGCCTTGTTGGTATCCTTTGGTGGCCACGCACAGATAGAAAATACTTGGACTTCGTTTGATCCCCTCCTGCTTTGGCTTGGACTTGAATGAATAAAACATGGCTAGGAATCCTTGTGCCCAACCTGTACATCATTAGTGCTAATAATGTCAAATCCAACTGCATCTTGGCTGTGCCATGCCATGCCTAACAGGCCGACCATTGCCTAATCGAGCGTAAACGTGTCTCGTCGAGCCATGCCAAGAATGGTACTATGAGTAGGAATGAAAAATAGTAAAGGATAATCCGTTTTAACCGATATTCGTATCCGAGAAAATACAAATGTGGTAAGTAAAATCCGCATTCAAATGATAAACGAATACTATCCAGAAAAACGCATAGTATTCATATCTGTATTCGGTGTTTTTCGTATCCGGGGAAAAAAACCGGATAGTATCCGGAAAAACAAATACTATCTGGAAAAAAAATACGAATACTATCGGTTTTTTCCGAATACAAATACAAATACTATCCCTTTTTTCTTGGAGCATTTCTATTTCGACGGGGTCTTGATTCGGTGCCAAATATGTGGCTGTTGGGTGTTGCTACGACTCATGTTGGCAATAGACTATAGGCGTTTAGTCATGTTACATAAATTTGTTCTAACGAGATTTGTCGCAAAAGTTGTAGGATATTCGCATTCGACCGAATTGAGTACATATTCTATTCGAATTCATATTCGTTACGACATTCGATTCGTATTCGTATTCGAGAATGTTCAAATTCGTATTTGCATTCGTTTTAAAAATATGGATTCGTATTCGTATTTGAGACTATTCGATTCATATTCGATCTGCTTCCATCCCTAACTACGCGTGCCTTGCTAGGCCAGCCTGTTGGGCCCAGGTCGTGACCCAAGAACGATATGGTGCGTCTGGCCAGGCCGGCACGGCCTGCTTAGGTTGTGGGCCTTGTCATGCCTAGGCCAGGATAATAGTATCATGTTTCATGCTGGCCTGGCTGGCACAACCCATTTAGCTATCTCTAGGTGATTTTCCCATACGCTCTCTCTCTCTCCATGCTGCGACCCGGCGAGACGGTGATGTGGCGGTCGGCGGTGGACGAGACAGTGACTCGACAACCTTCTTCCTCAGCTCTGGTGAGGCCCTCCTGGTGCACCTCAGCTAGTACATGCGACGCCCTGTGTCATTACCCCAAGGGTAATCACACTTAGGCATACGGATTACTATTCGTTTGCCCAGTAGAATACTGCTCCAATGAATAGTAAGCCATTTATCAGAGATAACGCAGCAGAACAATAAAATATAAACTGTACATCTTTATTGCAGTAATAGCCACGCAAGGCTATGGTTCTTAATACAAATATTATACAACTACAAAAGGGAGCTCCTTCGCTTCTCTCGCCTACCCTGAAGTAACGGCCACCTATTTGCCCCTCGCGTCCTCCACGCTATGCCCCTCCTGGCCAACACCCTGGTTGCTAGCGGCATTCTCGGTACCTGCAAACCCCTCATCCCACTCGGGATAGATCCCGGCCAGACAAGGATCTAAGCAAGGGGAGAGATAGCAAGAGTGAGTACTATAGTGTACTCAGCAAGCATTAATAGCTAAAATGCAATTGATGACTCTAAACTTCGTCCTTATCAAAATTCCTACCTCTTCTCTTATTCTGAAAATAGCTTTCAAAACTTAGGTTGCAATTTTATTTCTGAAGAGACTACTTGTTTACTCGGAGAGAAGAAAGACCCCTGACGGTTCCCGTAGACTCCAATCCAGGAGACTGCATGAATTCATGATTTGATATAGCACTGCGCAGGCTTGTACCACTTTACCCATAGTAATTCTGAACTCTAAATGAGCCAGGTCCCCAGCATTTCCTTAGATGTGGGTTCGAGTTCAGAATACAGAACGTTTTCCATTTACGTGATTAAGTCTCCACCCATTACTTTACGCCGGTGTCGAGACGTGACCTCCGTCATCCACCGAAGTTTCCGTAATGTTGGTTGGGTCGGATCGCCCAATACCCAACACTCCACCTTGCTACCCGTTGTGGAGAATGTAATTACGTAAAGAGGTAGCATTTTACGCCGCAAAGCGGAAAATGGTTGGCACTTAAAATCTGACCTCGACCGAGTAAGAGTTTTGTTTGTCCTTATATTATAACCACCCGTAAAAGGGCCCACCTCTTGCATCATCATCATCATCATCATCGTGTTTCCTCACCCGCCCCTTTTACCAAGCGAAGAATATTACTATTCTTTCATCTCTTTCTTTCTCATTTCTTAATTCCTTCATCTCTTTTATCTTTCTTATCTTTTCGTTTCCATCTCATTCATTCGAATTGATTTTTTTGAAAAAAAATAGTTTTGATGCAATACATATAAGATAGAGCAATATACGGTTTACATTTAATATAGCTATGTTAATGATCAAGGGAGTAGCTTGCCTTCGTAGAAGAAGAAACGAGCGGTGATGATGAATTCGAGATCAACTACTCCTGTTGGTTCGTTTGCTGCAATTTATACGATGGTGCAAATAATAAATACGTAACTAAATACTTAGCAGTAATTAGGTGCGACTAGGTGCTGTGCATATTAGTCCGATTATTTTCTTCATTAGTGGATTTTCATTTAATAGCACTTTCGAAACCCCCGTAAGGTTAGCACTCCCTACTACAGTCGTTCTACTAATTACTTACCCTAGGGTTGAAAACGCCTAAGTTTGTTTTTAAAGTTTGTTTTTAAACTAACGAGAATAGAAATACTACTCATACGCACAAATTATTAAACCTATTAACGTCTACTCGGCAAAACTTCTAATTAAATATTTTAATTACAACAGTATGCGATTATTTGATTTTCTATAAATACCGGGACCGTTTCAAATTAATTCAATTAGCATAATTTCATTTTTGGCATATTCTAAATTTCATAACATTTTTACGGACCTCCCGTGAAATTAGCACTCCTAACATGGTGTCCTAGTCCAACTACTCTGCGATCGAGTTCGCCTAAACATGCATTTAAGCGTATGAAAATGGAGCGCTACATTTATTCGCATGCAACTACGCCCATCTAATTGCGCATCGATCATTATCTAATTTAGGAAATTCTATCGAGAATTTAAACTACTTGCAAAAATCTTAGATTAATTTTTACGTGTTTTCGGACTTTTATATCACCCGTTGAATTACTGTTATCTACCCGTATATGGCGTTAATCATTTATTTGATTCCACCATTACACGGCATTGACCCTTAATACCACTAGCGCTTAAGCTTACTGCTAAATATGCTACTAGCTATACTTATTAGGAATTCCTTTTTACCTGATTCCTAAATCTTGCTCTCTAATCTCCTACTAATCTTATTTCTTTCCCTAATTACCCTCTCACTAATTTCCACCAACCCCTATTCTCTCTCTCCCCTTATCCATTGCCCTGTCTACCCAGCTTCTTCCACAAATCCACTTCCCCCAAATCCACTCCTCTCCTCTAAAGATCTCCTCCTCCCTCCAGTGGAGCCGCCGCTCCCCATGGCGCACCCGCCGGCCTTGAGCCCGGCCTCGCCTCGGTGCCGCTCGCTGTCGTCCTTCGGCCCTTGCCGCCGCTCTCTCCAGTCCCCTAGCCAGCCGACGCCACAGGCCTGGTTTTGCCGCCTCTAGTTCCTCTGGCGCCACTCGGCTTGCACCCGTGCCGCCCTCTTGGTCCCCAGCGCCCTCTCCCGGCGCCTCCTCTCCATGGCCGGCTCGATGCTTGGTGCCGCCGCCGCTCTCCCTTGGTCTGCGGTCTTTGCATGAGGGCATGCCTTAATCTTGGCCAAGGCGCTGCCTCCACCCGTCGCCTCCTCTCCCGGCCACCTCCTCCTTCCTGCCGCCATGGTCCATCATGTGACCGGCTCGGTTCCCTCTTATTCGGCTCACCGCCCTGGGCCCTCGCGCGCCGGCCCTCGGTTCCTCGGGGCCCGCCGCCTCTCCGCTCATCGCCCCCACGGCGTCCGGCCTGCCTCCTCTCGTGCCCTTGGGGCAGACCAGTCCTCCTCTAGCTCCCTCCATCGGCCGTGGCGAGGCGAGGCCGCCGAGCTCCTCTCTTTCCCTACTCTCCCTTTGCGTGGCTCGCCCGGCCTACGGCCGCTCGCCTCACGCTCCCAGCCCGGTTCCTTCCTCTCCTAACCCCTCTGATTAACTCCGATTTACCAGATTTGGTTGATTCAATTTATTATGTTGATTTCATTTTACTGATGTGGGTTCTTGTGCTTATGCATGAATCATGAATGTGCTGGATGTGGCTATTGGGGCTTGCTAAGATGGTGACGATGGTATGCTAAAACTTCACTCTACGGTATACTCCCCCTCACCCTCTAATCCCAATCCTCCCCTTGCTCTGTGATGCGATGAATTGTGGGCTTATGAATGTGCAAGATTGAGGGATGCTTGATTTGGATGGCTCAACATGATGCATTACTGATGATGGAAACTATTGATGGATTGGGGGAGATGGCTGGGGTACCTTTGCTGGGATTTGGGAATGGGGAAAAGGGTGGTAGCGCCGACCTCGTGCTGGTGCTCCCCTTCCTCTTGTGCCTCCCCTTCTTCTTCCTTGCAGCAGGGCTGGGACGGTGACCTTGAGGGTGAGGCTCTTGGCTGCTCCCCTTTCTCCCTTGCGGCTGTGAGGATGCTGTGAATGGGGATAGTGCTTGGCTGTGTAGAGAGAGGCTTGCTCTTATCCCTTGAGGCTTGATCTAATCCTCACTTGTGGTAATTTCATTTTTACGGCCTTCCTATTCCTATTTACCCTAATTCCTATTCTCTCCTATTCTTGGCTGCTTTCCATTGTGATGCATATGAGCTAAATATTTGGTATAAATGGTCATGTGACTACCACTGTGGGCTTTCTGGTTGATCGGAATTATATGTTGTGGGGGTTGGATTTCGGTTGCCCGATGATGCTTTGAACAGAGGGCGGAAATGAATGGGAATGCAATGTTGGATTCTAATGCGTTTGAGGCAAGCTGGAAAGGTGGGTGTTGGGCTTTCGGAATGCCGGATGATGATACCCTCGGAAGCACGGTTGCCTATTCACCTGGGTCTGCCTGGATACCATAATTATCAAGGGCCGACTAACTTTGGTTTGTCAGGATACTGTGGTAATTGCGGGACCGGTTGACCTAGGTTAATACGGAAGTCCTATTGGACTTCGAGGAATACTGACGGCAATACTCTTCAATCTAACTAATACTCCTGCTTTCGGTTTTTGGCTAAATGGTTTCTAAACTTTTGGTTGCAAGAGAAGGGAAAGTGGAGAAAGATTGGATGAGGTGGCATTGTGGCAAGGAATACTTCGATGCAATGCATGCAAGATTATTGATTGCAACTTAATTTATTCTTGTAATTGATGTTGTAAATGAGTTGAAGCATTAATCCTGTAATGCGGAGTTGAAATGTAATATTTTAATTTTTTTTTTTTTGTAAATGGACTGTTGTATAAATTTTTGGTGATGTGGAATGATGAATGCACAATTTATAATGCCCATTGCGATAATTATGCGATTTAATATTAACTGAGATATGATTGAGATTGGTTTATTGAAATTTTTTACTTCAGCTAATTACCAATTACTGTTGATTAGCTTAATTTAATTATGCGGGTTCTCACATCCTCCCCCCCTTAGAAACATTTCGTCCCCGAAATTGGACTTTCTTTTGAGGGGGTTTTGTGGTAGACTTTGCATAGGTCTTCGTTGTTCCTCGACGTGGCTTCACTGACGGAATGACTTTTCTCTTGTGCCCCGCACGAATGTATGGCCCTGCTCCTTGACTTCCAATCCTCTTGTCGAACTCTGATCCCATTGTAATGCAATCATGTCCCTTCGAGTTTTCTGACGGACTTTGGTTTAGTTTCGTAATCGATACTTACTTCTTGGGCGGCTAGTCCATCTATACTTATAATTACTTTTAATCCGCTCGCTTTTGTAACAATGAGGTTTACCATGAACTTGGTATTGTGAAATGTGAACCCCCACAGACGTTTCCACTGGCTCAGAATTTCTATTACTTCTCACTAATAATGCATGAGGTATAAAGAAGGGAGTTTTTCCCAAAATGTAAAAGGATAATGCTCATGGAAGGTGAATATAATGGTGTACCCGTTACTGCACTTGGTGCTTCTCTAGTCTGTTCGGCAATCATATGAGTCAGACGTGTTTGTCCTCCTCTTCCAACTCCTTTCGTGATGGATTGGTTGCCTCTGAGCTGGTTCAGGTGGTTGATTTTGGTGTGTTGGGGTAGGTGGTATTGGCATATCGATGGTCGTGGTGGGGTTCGGATGTCCTTTGTAGTTGGGGGCATTCGACTTTTTGTGTCCCGACTTTCCATAATGGAAACATGCATCAAGTATCTTCGGGCAATCCTTTGTTAGGTGGCTTCTTCCTCTACACTTTGCACATCTAGGTGCTAATGCCATTTGTTGCTGCTGGGCTATGGGTCTCTGGAAGGATGGATTGAAGGGTCTTGGTCTGAGTGGTCCACATCGAAGTGGTAGTTGATGCTAGGTTATTGGTATCTGACAATGTGGGTTGAAAGGTTGCTGTTGAGGTGGTCCATATCGTGGCGGTGGTTGTGGCGGCATAGGTGAATGAGGTCTATGGGTAAGCGGAAGTTGGTGGTCGGTCTTGACTTTCTTTCTTCGTTCTTCAGTTAAGTTGGAATGCTCATTCTCCAAGATTATGGCTCTATCGACTAAATCTTGAAATTCAGCGATTTTGTGGACGGAAAGGAGCATCTTAAGATTAGGGTGCACTCCCTCCAGGAATTTCTCTATCTTCTTTTCCTCGGTGTCTATGTCGGCTGGAGCATAACGGGAGAGTTCATTGAATTGGTTAAGGTATTCTATTATCTTCTTCTCCCCTTGAGTCAAAGTTCTAAACTCACGCTTTTTCAGCTCCATACTTCCTGTCGGCACATGGGTTTCTGTGAACCTTAGCTTAAATTCGTCCCACGTAATTGGTACATTCACCGACACAGTTCTTGGTCAGTAGTTGAGCCACCAATTAGTCATTGGTCCGGTCAATTGATGTGGCGATATCGTACTTTCTCTTTATCCGAGCACCCTCGGTTGTCCGTTTCTTCTCTACTTCAACTAGCCAGTCACTTGCGTCCAGTGGATCGGTGGTTTTGGCAAATGTGGGAGGGCAAGTTTGGAGAAAATCACCCAAACTAACCCCGCATGCTGGTGGAGAGGTAGTAGGTGCCGTTCGAGTCAACAAGGCCTCTATAAAGCGGTTTTGGTTTTCTTGGGCTTCTCTTTTGGAATTTTCTATGGACCTGAGAACATCTGCCATTACTCCTAGCGGGTCTGTTGCTCTTGCGGTTGGCTGGTGGCTGGTTTCATGTGTTGGGGTGGTTCTGGGTTGGCTTGATACTGTCTCATTGAGGTCTAAGAGTGGATTTCCTATTGGTGTGTCCTGCGGTAGTAGTCCCAGTCTTAATTCCAGATCTCGATCGATATTTCCTTGACCTTCCATCCTGTAGGGGGAGGTGTCAAGAATTTGTTACCTTAGTGGTTATGTTGGTGGCATATTTATCTTGAGGAGTCTGTTGATGGTAGAATTAACTCTTTATTCTTTAGCAGTAGTTTGTGGTAGAGAAGAAGGCATTACATTTATCTGGTAGATGTTAACCGCGGTTGATTTGCATTAATCCATACACATGAGGCAAATAACACCAAGAAACAAGGATATGCAACAAGATCCAAATCCTATCCTAGCTGAGTCTCTCGTGCTCAGTCACGCTTGAGATCCCGTTCTCAAGACCGCCCAAACCACGTGTTTGGGACCGCTCAGAGCTTGCCTCTGAGTGCAAACCTACACTATCCTGGATCCACGTGCGAATGCGCTCGAGATCCGTTCTCGAGACCGCCTAAGCTGCGTGTTGGGAAATGCTCGAGCTCATTCTCGAGTACGCCCAAGACTTCGTTCTGGCACGCCAGAGCTGCACGCTCGGAGTGCCACGGACCACTCGTCCGGGAAAACTGAAATGCAGAAATGGGGTAAGTCACATTTTTACATCGTCGACCTTTAGGTGTTTTCTTTAAGTATACTTGCTTTCTTTTAAGATCTTGTGGATTTAATTTAGTGATCTGAGATGAGGAGATAAGGAATGCTATGGGTATGGTCCATACTTATCCAACAAGTGGAAAAGATCCATGCGAGTTCTACTCCATGCCTCTAACCCAGACATGAAAACTTAAGATCTTATATTGATACTCCCCTGCCTACCATCTGCAATCTTCGATCCTATGTTGGATGGCTAGCCTGACAGGTTATTTAGCGAAATAACAACGCAAAGCCTAAGGCGAGGCATCGTTCTCCCGCATCTCTCGAATAAAGAATTAGCTCCGAGATGGTTCTATGTTAGCAGGAAAGGTCACTTTAAGAAAAGGTAGGCTTTTTAACATAATACCTTTGAAAAGGGTTGAGAATGGAAATTGATATGGAGATGAGAAGTAATACGTAACTAGTGCAATATAGCAAGCGAGAAGCACACCTAAGTTCTTGCTACAGTTTCTATTTTATTAGCGTGGCCCGATCTTATTGCTCTGATACCAGCTGCGACGCCCCGTGTCATTACCCCAAGGGTAATCACACTTAGGCATACGGATTACTATTCGTTTGCCCAATGAGAACTTGGTCCAACGAATAGTAAGCCATTTATCGAGATAACGCATGAGAACAATAAAATAGAAAGCGTACATCTTTATTGCGATAATAGCCACGCAAGGCTATGGTTCTTAATACAAATATTACACAACTACAAAGGGAGCTCCTTCGCTTCTCTACTTTGCCTTGAAATGTGGCCACCTATTTGCCCTCGCGTCCTCCACGTTATGCCCCTCTTGGCCAACACCCTGGTTGCTAGCGGCATTCTCGGTACCTGCAAACCCCTCATCCCACTCGGGATAGATCCGGGCCGGACAAGGATCTAAGCAAGGGGAGAGATAGCAAGAGTGAGTACTATAGTGTACTCAGCAAGCATTAATAGCTAAAATGCAATTGATGACTCTAAACTTCATCCTTATCAAAATTCCTACCTCTTCTCTTATTCTGAAAATAGCTTTCAAAACTTAGGTTGCATTTTTATTTCTGAAGAGACTACTTGTTTACTCGGAGAGAAGAAAGACCCCTGACGGTTCCCGTAGACTCCAATCCAGGAGACTGGCATGAATTCATGATTTGATATAGCACTGCGCAGGCTTGTACCACTTTACCCATAGTAATTCTGAACTCTAAATGAGCCAGGTCCCCAGCATTTCCTTAGATGTGGGTTCGAGTTCAGAATACAGAACGTTTTCCATTTACGTGATTAAGTCTCCACCCATTACTTTCCGTCGTGTCCGTCGAGACGTGACCTCCGTCATCCATCGAGTTTCGGTAATGTTGGTTGGGTCGGATCTGCCCAATACCCAACACTCCACCTTGCTACCCGTTGTGGAGAATGTAATTACGTAAAGAGGTAGCATTTTCTGCCCGCCGAAACAAAAAAATGGTTGACACTTAAAATACGGCCTCTGACCGAGTAAGAGTTTTGTTTGTCCTTATATTATAACCACCCGTAAAAAGGGGCCCACCTCTTGACTCATCATCATCATCATCATCGTGTTTCCTCACCCAGGCCCCCTTTTACCAAGCCAGTAATATTACTATGCTTTCATCTCTTTCTTTCTCATTTCTTAATTCCTTCATCTCTTTTATCTTTCTTATCTTTTCGTTTCCATCTCATTCATTCGAATTGATTTTTTTGAAAAAAAAATAGTTTTGATGCAATACATATAAGATAGAGCAATATACGGTTTACATTTAATATAGCTATGTTAATGAACAAGGAGTAGCTTGCCTTCAGAGAAGAAGAAAAGCAGCGGTGATGATGAATTCGAGATCAACTACTCCTGTTGGTTCGTTTCTTTGCAATTTATACGATGGTGCAAATAATAAATCGTAACTAAATACTTAGCAGTAATTAGGTGCGACTAGGTGCTGTGCATATTAGTCAGATTATTTTCTTCATTAGTGGATTTTCATTTAATAGCACTTTCGAAACCCCCGTAAGGTTAGCACTCCCTACTACAGTCGTTCTACTAATTACTTACCCTAGGGTTGAAAACGCCTAAGTTTGTTTTTAAACTAACGAGAATAGAAATACTACTCATACGCACAAATTATTAAACCTATTAACGTCTACTCGGCAAAACTTCTAATTAAATATTTTAATTACAACAGTATGCGATTATTTGATTTTCTATAAATACCCGGGACCGTTTCAAATTAATTCAATTAGCATAATTTCATTTTTCGCATATTCTAAATTTCATAACATTTTTCTGGACCTCCCGTGAAATTAGCACTCCCTAACCGCGGGTGTCCTAGTCCAACTACTCTGCGATCGAGTTCGCCTAAACATGCATTTAAGCGTATGAAAATGGAGCGCTACATTTATTTGCATGCAACTTCGCCCATCTAATTGCATGATCATTATCTAATTTAGGAAATTCTATCGAACTTAAACTACTTGCAAAAATCTTAGATTAATTTTTACGTGTTTTCGGACTTTTATATCACCCGTTGAATTACTGTTATCTACCCGTATATGGCGTTAATCATTTATTTGATTCCACCATTACACGGCATTGACCCTTAATACCACTAGCGCTTAAGCTTACTGCTAAATATGCTACTAGCTATACTTATTAGGAATTCCTTTTTACCTGATTCCTAAATCTTGCTCTCTAATCTCCTACTAATCTTATTTCTTTCCTAATTACCCTCTCACTAATTTCCACCTACCCCTATTCTCTCTCTCCCTTATCCATTGCCTGTCTACCCGACTTCTTCCACAAATCCACTTCCCCAAATCCACTCCTCTCCTCTAAAGCTCTCCTCCTCCTCCGGTGGAGCCACAGCTCCCATGGCGCACCTGCTGCCTTGAGCCCGCCTCGCCTCCGGTCTTGCCGCTTTCATTGCTACTGCCCGCCGCCGCCCTATCGCCGGTCCCCTAGCCACCGCCAACGCCACGGGCCCTGGTTCTGCCGCCTCTAGTTCCTCCTGGCGCCACTCGGCTTGCACCCCGGTGCCGCCCCTCTTGGTCCCCCGCGCGCTCCCTCTCCCAGCGCCTCCTCTCCATGGCCGGCTCGATGCTTGGTGTCGCCGCTCTCCCCTTGGCCCGTGCTGCGCGTGAGGGCGTCGCCTTGGTGCCGGCGCTGCCTCCACCCGGTCGCCTCCTCTCCCGGCCACCTCCTCCTTCCTGCCGCCTTCGCGGTCCACCGCGTGACCCGGCTCGGTTCCCTACTTGTTGCTCGGCTCACCGCCTGGGCCCCGCCGCCGGCCCTCGGTTCCTCGAGGCCACACCGCCTCTCTGCTCGTCGGCCCCACCGCGTCTGGCCGAACCTCCTCTCGTCGCCTGGGCCCAACCAGTCCTCCTCTCGCTCACTCCATCGGCCATGGCCGGAGGCAGCGCCGCCTGAGCTCCTCTCTTTCCCCTACTCGGCCCTCAAGACAGCGTGGCTCGCCCGACCTCCCGACCTCGCCACACTCCCGGCCGGTTCCTTCCTCTCCTAACCCCTCGATTAACTCCAATTTACAGATTTGGTTGATTCAATTTATTATGTTGATTTCATTTCTTGATGTGGGTTCTTGTGCTTATGCATGAATCATGAATGTGCTGGATGTGGCTATTGGGGCTTGCTAAAGATGGTGACGATGGTATGCTAAAACTTCACTCTACGGTATACTCCCCCTCACCCTCTAATCCCAATCCTCCCCTTGCTCTGTGATGCGATGAACTGTGGGCTTATGAATGTGCAAGATTGAGGGATGCTTGATTTGGATGGCTCAACATGATGCATTACTGATGATGGAAACTATTGATGGATTGGGGGAGATGGCTGGGGTACCTTTGCTGGGATTTGGGAATGGGGAAAAGGGTGGTAGCACCGACCTCGTGCTGGTGCTCCCCTTTCTCTTGTGCCTCCCCTTCTTCTTCCTTGCAGCAGGGCTGGGACGGTGGCCTTGAGGGTGAGGCTCTTGGCTGCTCCCCTTTCTCCCTTGCGGCTGTGAGGATGCTGTGAATGGGGATAGTGCTTGGCTGTGTAGAGAGAGGCTTGCTCTTATCCCTTGAGGCTTGATCTAATCCTCACTTGTGATAATTTCGTTTTTACGGCCTTCCTATTCCTATTTACCATAACCCTATTTACCCTAATTCCTATTCTCTCCTATTCTTGGTTGCTTTCCATTGTGATGCATATGAGCTAAATATTTGGTATAAATGGTCATGTGACTACCACTGTGGGCTTTCTGGTTGATCGGAATTATATGTTGTGGGGGTTGGATTTCGGTTGCCCGATGATGCTTTGAACAGAGGGCGGAAATGAATGGGAATGCATTGTTGGATTCTAATGCGTTTGAGGCAAGCTGGAAAGGTGGGTGTTGGGCTTTCGGAATGCCGGATGATGATACCCTCGGAAGCACGATTGCCTATTCACCTGGGTCTGCCTAGATACCATAATTATCAAGGGCCGACTAACTTTGGTTTGTCAGGATACTGTGGTAATTGCGGGACCGGTTGACCTAGGTTAATACGGAAATCCTATTGGACTTCGAGGAATACTGACGGCAATACTTTTCAATCTAACTAATACTCCTGCTTTCGGTTTTTGGCTAAATGGTTTCTAAACTTTTGGTTGCAAGAGAAGGGAAAGTGGAGAAAGATTGGATGAGGTGGCATTGTGGCAAGGAATACTTCGATGCAATGCATGCAAGAGTATCGATTGCAACTTAATTTATTCTTGTAATTGATGTTGTAAATGAGTTGAAGCATTAATCCTGTAATGCGTTGTTGAAATGTAATTTTTTTTTTTGTAAATGGACTGTTGTATAAATTTTTGGTGATGTGGAATGATGAATGCACAATTTATAATGCCCATTGCGATAATTATGTGATTTAATATTAACTTAGATATGATTGAGATTGGTTTATTGAAATTTTTTACCTCAGCTAATTATCAATTACTGTTGATTAGTTTAATTTAATTATGCGGGTTCTCACAGTACAGCTCTAGATCTGGGCCACGACGCCACCGTTCTGGGCCGGCAGTGAAGCGGTGCGGTTGGCCATCTTCCTGAGCTCTAGTGTGACCAGGAACACCGGTGATGCCGTTGACGTGGTACACAGCCCTGGCGTGTACATGCCCCGTCGCGATGTGCTCCAGCTCATCGTCTCCGTAGGCGCCCAGATGCGGCCTGACCACCCGATCCGGCCATCCCCGTCGTCGCTGCTTCCTGATCCGACCGCCCTTGACCCCGCAGCCACCAGGTCCAACCGTCACCGTCGGCGCTGTGGATCTGCCGTCCACGGGCCCACCATAACAGGATCCACTGTTCCCAATCCCGCAGCTGCTGGATCTGACGCCCCCGGGGCCGCCACAGCGAGATCCACTGCTCCCGAACACACCACCGTCGTGTTTCTTTCTCAACTCCGGCATGCACTGGGGCCTGGGGGTGGTGTCGTGCTTCTTCCTCGCCAGTACAGCTCGACCGCCACGACACTTGGGTGCATACTGTATTGTATTTGTACAGGTAATTGTACTGTGCAGTGTTGTATAATGCTCCTTATAATGTGTATGTGCATAGGACATCTTATATAAGTACGTATTTCTCTGTAACACGTGGTGCAAAGTACATGTATAAAAATATGATTCACTGTAGTACATGGGTCTATAGTGGACATTGTATGAATATGTATTTCACTGTGGTGTATAGTGTTATACTGTGTTGTGTGTATAAATTTGGTTGTTATATACTTGTACATGTGGGGTACCGTGCATTCAAATGTGAAAATAGGCTGTTGGGAGGGAAGTGAGTGGTCACAGTATATTCAAATACATGTTGTACAGTGGAAACAGTGTGTACTATATAAGCTATCTTATGGGCAATTCCATTTGGTGTATATGGGCATGTTTGGTTCAATACTAAACCTAGCTAAACCAATATTTTGGTGTCACCCTAAAAATTTGGCTATCATTTGCTTCCTTTCCAATATTTGGTGTCGCCCAAAAAACTTTAGCCGCGTCTAATTTTCCCTTCGTGTTTTCCCGGCGAAACCAAGGCGGCCAAAACATCAGCCCCAGATTTGGCGCGGCAGCCAGAAGGCATTCATAGCAAAAAGTCCACACGTGGCATACTTGTGTTGGCTCAATTTGGGTGCATTAATGGCAGGCTAGTTTGATTAAGGAGCTTTAAATGACCATATTTCCTAAACCGAGTATCCGATTTGCGATTCGATTGAACCGTTATGTTCCTTGTTATTTAATCAACAAAACAAGACCATTGTTGGCATATTTTGGTGCAAAAAAGAATATATGTCATCCGGGACCCACGTATCACCCTCACAATTTTGACAAATTTTGATATGGCTGCAATCAAAACACATCAATTTCGGCATTGCCTATGAATTGGTAAAGCTACAATCCAAACACTATTTTTTTGCCCATATTTTGGCATTGCCTAGGTTTTGGCAATACCAAAATTTTGGTATGACTATCTGAGGTCACAAACCAAACAGGCCCTGTCTACTGGAAAATGCTGGGCTACAGAGCGCTAACACCAACATCATACACCACACATCTTTCACTGAGATTCCCACCCGCAAACAGTCCTTAATCAGATTTTTGCCATTTGCACTAATAACAAACAATAATAAGCCTAAGTGAACAGTAACTAACATAGGAAAGTAGGGCATTTCTTTAGTTCACAATAGCAACTTGCTATTAAATGATAGGGAATCTCAACTTCTCCCAATGTGGGGTCTTTTTTCTGAGGAAATGCACAATGATGTAGGTTAACTAGTTGTTCACTTAGATGTATGTGTCGCACTAAAAGTAACATTAACCTATTTAACAGCCGGAGGGATTCGCACCTCCCCGCGCGGCCACGTCACCGATAAAATGCCAGCCATCCGATCGCTTCCGCGCTTGCTCACGCTCGCCCGATTGGAGCCGCTGCTTTTGGTGGGAACGCGCGGCCCTCACGTGGCCACATCGCCCCTGAAACCCTCCGCGTCGCGAGGCTTTATCCAGCTCCCCTCTCTCCTCACGGCTCCTCTCACTCTCGCTCTTGCTCCATCAAGCGCTGTCGCTCCTCCCCTCGCTGCTCCCCTTCCATATCCTGGGCCCTCCCTCTCCCTCCTACGCCGCCTACTCGGTCTACCTCGCCAGCCGCCGCTGCTCCTTCGGTCCTCTTCCCCTTCCTCACCCGTCGCCCCACTGCTCCCTGGTCCTTCCTCTACTTCACACGCCCGCCGCCGCTCAGATCCGGTCGCCTCTACCCCTAGCGCTATTAGCCCGGGCTGCTGTGCCTCCGCCCCGACCTTCGTCCGCTGAATCCCACCCAACCCTCCTCGAGACCGGCCGCTCCGCCGGATCTGGCGGCAACGCTGCCTGCCACCGCCACCAGAGCCGCTCCCGCCACATAGCCAACTTTGTTGTCTCGCCGGATCCAAATTGTCGACGCCGGATCCGGCCCTCCATTCCGGATCGCCATCACCCTTCGCTCCCCAGCTCACTGCTACCCGAAGCCGCTTAGCGCCTCCTCTGCTCCGTCGGTGGCGGCTCCATTCATCTGCTCTGAGCTCACGCCATCGCCGTTGCCTCCTCGATTGGTGCCGGCTTTGCCCCTGCCCTCGGGCCACCGCCCTACCTTGGTATTAAAATGAGGACACGCAATGCAAGGATCCCAAAGGTTTGGATTGATGCTTGAGCAACCTTTTCCTTCAAATTTCTTCTTTTTCAAAAACCTTGGTGCTTTATTTACAGGAGTTTCCTTCTATTAATTTGCGCAGTCATCGTCCTGGCCGAGAACAAAAACAGTTGTCAAGAAATGGCTCAACATGAAGAATGCAGAGTTCCATTTGGATTGCATCGGTAAGCATTCATCTCCAAACAAGATCTGTAAACCATCTTTTTCTTTGCCTCAATATTTTTTTTCAGTTTTTACTATGGCTAATCACAAGATTTTGCTATGTTTAAACAGATGAGAGCTTTGGTCAAGGACAACAGGAGATGAGGAAGAGCTACTCGGACAAAGATGGCAGCTTTCTCATGAGGAGAGATTTGTCAGGTACATTGCAACTTTACAAGCAGTACCAACTGCTGCTGCTACTCCTGCTTGCAACTACAACAACAACAACTCCACTCTTTATGTTTCAAAAGTATCAAAAGAGACAACAAAGCTACTGTTTTTACCACGTTTACTTCACGAGATGCAACAGTAAGCTTTTACAGAGTAGCATAGCATGCAGTTTTTAAAAGTTTTACTCTTCTAAAAATAAAAAATACAAAAACAGATTTTTTGTCATTGAGTTCAATTTGGTTTGTATTTTTTCTTAATTTTTTGTTTTACTTCCTATCCATGCTTAGGTGGTTGGCTGGTAGAGAGCTCTAAAAATCTGAGGCCACCTCCCCCGTATGGATCACAGCCACCAAGTTCTTCGTGGCAGCCTCCTAAGGAACTTAGGTGGGTGTGTGAACAGACGAACATGATTCAGCACATACATTGAGTTCAGTTCAATTTTAAAGGATGGATTAGCTTGAATTAGTGGATAACATTGGGAATATTTTGGGACTGCTGACTTGGTGATTTTTTAAAGTTTTACTCTTCTGAAAATAAATAATAAAAAACAGTTGTTTGTCATTGAGTTCAATTTGGTTTGTATTTTTTCTTATTTTTTTGTTTTACTTCCTGTCCATGCTTAGGTGGTTGGCTGGTAGAGAGCTCTAAAAATCTGAGGCCACCGCCCCCGTATGGATCATAGCTACCAAGTTCTTTGTGGCAGCCTCCTAAGGAACTTAGGTGGGTGTGTGAACAGACGAGCATGATTCAAAGACATCTGAGTTCAAAAACTAATTAAATTGAGTTCAGTTCAATTTCAAAGGATGGATTAGCTTGAATTAGTGGATAACATTGGGAATATTTTGGGACTGCCGACTTGGTGACTTTGTTGGTTGTTCTTTAATCTAGGGACAGTAGTTGCGACAATTAATTGTATACTCTGATCTCTTAGCCTTAGCTGAGGCTAATGATGGTATTGCTGCGTGTATGCATGTATGAATTATAATACAAGGTGTTCGTGGGGACGCGGAACATGGGAGGGAGAGCGCCACATCAAGGGCTGGACCTCTCTAACTGGTTCCTCAACCAACATGCTTCTTCCTCTCCTGCTCACATCTACGTTCTTGGGTATGGACAATCAAAGTCAGCAAAGTCAGAGTATTAAAATTATGGAATTCTATAAGTCAGAGCTCCAATCAATTCTGAACATGGGCGTGATTCTCATGCTTACTATGTTTTTGTTTTAGAATTATGATCTTTTATCTTTTTATTTACACCTTTTTACCACGTGTGATGCACTTTTAGTACATAACAGTAGATTATCTCTATTTCAATAGCTTTGATATTTTCCTCTGGCCCTAGCAAGCTATCATTCATAACCATACATTAGTCTTTTTCTTTTCGTTGCTTTTCCTTATGTCATGTTGGATGGAATAGAAAGATTGTACCTCCAGCAAACATTTCGGAGGTTTGCTGATTCTAAACAATTATTTTTAGAGTTGTTTGATTAACAAGGGTAATGGATCTTTCATTTCCACATTTTTTTTTCTTGAAAGATCATTTCCTATGATTTTCAATGACACTATATGTTCTCCAGATTTGCACTAATCGGTTAGATTCAGCTATATGTGTGTTTCATTCTTCTCATCTTCTTTTCAGTTTGGGCAGACATAAAAATGGGGTAGAAAAGGAAGGTGTGCTACCTTGAACTGTGAAATGAACTCAGTTAGTCCTAAGATGTTTGTATGGTTCTTGCTATGCTTCCTTGACCAACTGGGGTTTCACGGTCAACATAATGTCAATAGAGATAAATGTTTCATGTAAAACCTAACTGTGGGAGCTTTGTTAGCTTTGGGTGTATCAATAGTAATAATCTCTTATGTGTTTGTGTGTGTTAAATTTGCAATGATTTTATACTACATAGCTAGCTTATCCTTCGGCCATGATTTGCACCTGAAAACTTAGTTGCTAGATGTTTTACTACTTTGTGTGCTTTTGACCTAGTGAATATATTGTGTTTGCCATAATTGATGTTTCAATGGAGAACCATTTTCCGTCTGAAGTTCAGTGGATGATGCTCCCTTTTTTGCCTTTACTAAATTTATGCAGTGATAAAAAGAAATACTGAAGAAATTCGTATTTACTGAAAAGATAGCTAGCTTATCCTTTGCCCATGATTTGAACATTAAGACTTGGTTGCTAGGTGTTTTACTGCTTTGGGTGCTTTTGGCCTAGCAAATATATTGCGTTTGCCATGGATTGCAGTTCAATGTAGAGCCGCTTTCCCTCTAAAATTTAGTTGATGATGCTCCCTTTTTTCACCTGTACTAAGATTATGGAGTGATGGAAATAACTACTGAAGGACTTCGTGTTTACTCAAAAGATCGTGTATGTTAGGTCCTAGGTTTGGTACATCTGTTTCTAGATGTTTTCGTAATCTCTTATGTGTTTGTGTGTTAAATTTTCAGTGAGTTTACACTATATAGCTAGCTTATCCTTTGGCCATGATTTAGATTTTAAGAGAATAGTGACACAATTACTTTCTAGGTGTTGGTGTAGGAGGTATGTCCTTAGCTCCTTTGATCATCTGTTCTTATAAAAAGAACAATCAATTTTTTAGTAGTGGCCTCTTCATAATTTTTTCACTTTTCTACTGTAATATACTATATTTGTTTTGTGAAAGGATACGACTGTTGATGGGAAACATAACCAAGGTCAAGAGGTAGCGCTTGAGGAGAATTCCATTGTGAACTTTAATACAGAAGCTACTGCCTTTGGTATATCGAGCATAGAGAGGTGATAAAAGATGCTTTTGTAAAGATCCTTATAGATCAACTTTTTATTCCAACAGATTAGGTTTTGCTTTCATGTCGGCCTTTGTCTGCTGTCTCAATCGTCTCATGAACACAAAATGCATTGGATGGTTTTCTTTGGCTCAGTAAGCTGCTACAGATTAGTAATCATTGTATCTCTTTTGTGTTATCTAGACTTTTGTTTCCTATTTTGCGAGTCTAGCCAATATACCATACATAATGTTAGGTGCATTCACAAAACAAAACAAAAATATGGACAATTATCCTTGCATCTAAGCAATCTATGAGCACTAACATAATTATATTGTACGATATATATTCCTTTATGTTATGTGGGTTTGCTTGCTGTTAGGGAATCTTAACTGCCCATCTGTATACATCATATAGAAAGAAAGAAAAACATAGTTTGTTAACGATCACTGTAGGGAAAAATTATCATGGTTCTTAGCAAGACTTGGTGAATGATGCTTCCATAATTCTTTTTTGTGATTTTTTTCACTTAAGTGGAGATAGTGTTGTCATTGTTTTTCCATCATGCCCACAATCTCTGCCATGGGATATATTTGAAATTCTACTTACTCTTAATCATGCAAGTATCTAGCATTCACGATTCTTGATTTAGAGAATGGCCGGTCTGATTGGAACAACGATATATGATCAAGATGAGGACAGTGGGGCCTATAAACACTATTCTAAACTTTTTTAGGTGAGCAACCCATAGGATTCACATTGTTGCGATAGGGCTAACATCCCATTGTTTTTTTTTGGTTCTAAAGCCTTAGGCTCACCTATTTGTGCCCTTGTTATTGCAGGGGCCAGTCATGAATCCATTCGAGCATGATCCCGAGAAAGAAAGGCACTACGCGGAGGCCCTTAGCGCGGATATTGAAATTACAGACAATGCGCATATAATAGTGAACTGATGTTTCGACTTTTGAATGCCTTTATGGTTTATGCTAAAGCATAGGGGCATTTGATTAGGTCGCTGTTTGGATACATTTGGATTTGCATATGTTGGCAGGTTGAATCATGAAGCCAAAGTGCTTTGGTACTATCATGCTCGATTACATTTTATTGATTCTTTGAATCATGGAGCCAAATTGCTTTGGTACTTTCATGCTCAATTACATTTTATTGAACTGTCATTTTTAGTTAGTTCTGATTTGGAAAACACAGACACAAATTATTTGTTTTTCTCTTCCCTATCATTGAACATATCCGCGCCAATGGCGCGGGTCACATTCTAGTGTAAGATAATCTGCTGACAATTGGAACTAACATAGTCATGAATTATATTCTCGTCGAAGTCTCCCAATACATACATTTTTTGGACTTACTATGCATTCTCTCTGCCCCAAAAGAGTGATGTTTTCGACATCGACACGTTTCCTAAAATGCAACTTGACTACTAATTTGTATTGTAATATATTTACAAAACATAATAAAATGATAACTTTCTGTGATACAAGGGCGAAGCACAGTGATCTCGACTGCTCCAGCCGATAGAGGATTAGAGAGGAGAGATCGAAGCAGCAAACTCACTGTGCCCTGTGCAACCTCTACGATGTAACTCGGAGAGGGCATAGGAGGTCGCCGACTGGCCGATGCTCGGCAGCCAGGTCAAGCGGAGGGTCACCGAGTCGCCAACTCGAGCAAGGCAAGGATGCCCGGGTTCGGTTGATGCAGTTCGATGCCCTTCTCTCCAACACCCCCCCCCCCCCAAATGACTTGTTTACACCAGGGTTTTTTAGGTAGAATTTTTTTTAGGCGTGGTAAGGCTTTGATTTAAAATTTTTCAAATGTTTTTTGAATTTGTCGGATTTAAAATTTTTAAAAACTCAAATTTGAACAAAATTCAAGCAAATTCAGTTTTTTTTAACAAAATTCATCCAAACCGATTTTTCGAGACCGATTTGTATTCCTACCAACCCCCACCGGTAAATCCGATATCACTGATTTTTAGCCGAAATTCAGAACCCTGGTTTACGCACAGGGGGGCCGACGGGGCACAGACAGGCCAGGAAGTGGCGGTGGCGCTAGGGCTTCGACGCAGAGATCGTCCACCCGGTCATAGGTGTGAGAGGAGTTGAGGAGGCGAAGGGGTACACTTGGGGGGATTCGCGGTGGGATGGGGGAGGGGTAACTCATTGGCGTTTGTATTGGCGTTTGTAGGTAATTACGGGGATTTCAAGGGGTATTTTTGCTTCTTAAAGGTTTGCTCTCTACGAGAATCCACGGAAAAGTTGATGCTCGTTACTAGTTCATTTTTTAGACAACTACTTGCAAGAAACAAAATCTAATTGTTTTAAGAAGTTAGGTGTTTAGTACAGCTCTACGAGATACAAACGAGAAGTTAAGAGTAGGAGCTGTGGCAAATAGGCCATTAGTATGGATAGCTTTTCCGCTCAATAGAGCCCCCAGGTCAAAAAGGTTTTATGAACATTTGCCTATACGTCACTATTGGTTTTCGACCCTTGTAATGTAAATAGGACGAGATAAATGATCTTATTGGATCCTTACTTGACACAAGAAAGCTAAACTAGTTTATAATTCCTCGTTTCCTAATCTCTCTGTCTCTCTCGTATCTTTACACTCCTTTCCTCTGCCTTACATCTTGGTTTGTCACAGAACCTATGGCAGAGCACGACCTGACGGGCCGCATGGCGGTACATCTGGATCGGCACCTGGTGTTGCCGGTGCTGGAGTTCCTGCAAGAGCGGCGGCTCTACGCGGACGAGGAAATCCTGGAGGCCAAGCTCCGCCTGCTGAGCGGCACCAACATGGTGGACTACGCCATCGACATCCACAAGTCGCTCCACGCCACCGACGACGTCCCCGCGGACATGGCCGCCCGCCGCGCCGACGTAGTTGCTCGCCTCAAATCGGTCCAGGAGGCTGCCGCGCCGCTCGTGGCCTTCCTACAGAACCCGCGGCTCGTGCAGGAGCTCCGGCCCGACAAGCAGTACAACGTCCACATGCTCCAAGAACGCTTCCAGGTCCTCAATCGACCTGAATTCCGCATTACTTTAGTTCTTTCTCTGATCTCGTGATTGAAATAGCAGATAGAGGTTCCTGATTTAGTGGATTTGGTGGAATTAGAGGTTCTTGGAGTAGCAAGGTATGTCGGTCTTACCGGGGCACCCGGTAAGACTTCAAACCATCCAAAATCGGCCCGAAAAATTCGAATTTGCTTCAATTTTGCTCGAATTTGATCTTTTAATTTACAATCCGAAAAATTCAAATTTTGATTTGAAAATTTCGGCCAAACAGGTTCTACCGGCCCCCGTTAAAAAATGTTTCCGATTTTGATAACCCTGGTTAGGAGTGGGTTCCGGTTTGTAAGATTATTTTCATCCTGTGTTTATTTGGGTAGTGAGCGGCTGAATTTGTCGATTAATTGTAACATTAGGCTGGTGGAGTTCTTTTAAATACTACCTCTGTTCCAAAATATAAGGCATATAATTTTTTCAGTTTTGTTTCAAAATATAAAGCGTGTATGCGACTTTAATGATATTTTCTTTCTTCTGCCCTCATTTATCTTTCCTCTTTCTTCAACATCACACCATTCTCTCTTATTCCCAAGACATTAACACTAGGACATCATGATCATTTTCCTCTACCATCCTCTTGGTTTTACAACTTTTTTAATCTGAATAGAGGGATAGTCTTCGGTCCATGCGAGACCAAGATTCTGTTTTTTTATGTATAAAAAAATTAATGGCAGGTGCCGATTCAATAAGAGAGTAGATAATGAGTCTGCTGCAAGGCCGAAGCCCAAACGTCCCATGAAGACTTAAAGCCAAAATTCATTTATTTACTTTAACGGTTGAGGTATCTTCGGGAGTGGTGATGTGAAACGAGTATATACATGCATGTAATTAGCACACGTTTTTTTAGTTTTAGACTTTTGTTCTTCTTTTGGTATGCCGCAAAGGGATTCTTGAACTAGTCGTGTGAGTGGGAATTGAGGTTCTGCGGGTTGTTCTTAAGTGGAGTCGGGATGGTTAGATTGGGGTTGGTGGCTCATTTATATGATATAAGCGTGTGCACTTTGTTTAGTTATGTAGCAATATCCACGATTGTGAGATAAATTTAGTTTGGTGGTCTACTTAGTTGACTAGGTGAGATATTAGGATGAGGAAGGCGTGCGGGCTTCAAAACAAAAAAGGGGATGAGGATGCCGTGTGACCGTGGTTATATTCAATGTTTAGTTGCTTCTGGTAATGTTTGTTTAGAAATTTGTCAGGACAATGTTAGTCAGAAGGATGACTAAGTGACATGAAGTTTGATAAATGTTCTAATTAGACGGGAAAGGTTGTGATGTAGCCCGTATGCATGTAGGATTTGCATTCATGTGACTCTTTAGTGAGTACTTTCTTTCCCTTTGCTTTTATTGTCAGATTTATTTTTGCTTATTCTTTTATGATTATATAAGGTCATTCCGTTTAATTGAATGAGCTCTGCTCATAACAACAAAGACAAGTACAAATGTTGAAGGCAGGCCGACCGTATTTGTTAATTTATTATGCCATGTTATGTGCTAATCAACTATTCTGATTGTTGTTAAAAATGCAGATTGGTCCTGATCAGATTGAAGCTATGTATCAGTATGCTAAATTTTATTATGAGTGTGGGATCTATTCACAGGCTGCTGACTACTTGTATCAGTATCGCGCTTTATGCACGAACAGCGACAGGAGCTTGAGTGCCCTGTGGGGAAAACTGGCAGCAGAGATTTTGTTGCAGAACTGGGATGATGCACTGGAGGAGCTCAATCGGTTGAAGGATATGATTGATTCCAAGGCTTGCCTCACAATGTTTGTCACTTCTTGTTTCCGTTCTTCATGGAACTATTGTTTATTTCTTCTCTGGTTTTCTGGCAGAACTTCTCATCACCTTTAAATCAGCTCCAGAGTAGGATATGGCTAATGCATTGGAGTCTCTATATCTTCTTTAACCATGAAAATGGCAGAAATGGGATCATTGATCTGTTCTTTGAGGACAGGTTTGTCTCTTAATTATTAAAACCTTAATTTCCAATTATTTAATCATCTGGTCCTATATCCCTTCAATCCATAGTACTAGTCTGGTCTAATAGTATGTTCACTAACCAGTGGATGTTAAGAATTTCTTCCACTGAGGAAAGGAGCAAACGAATCTGCTTACTAACAATAATCTGTTTTTTTGTCATATGCCTGAGTCATTACTCTGAAATGTGATCTGTTGGTATTACAAAAAAAAGATTTATAAATATGTCTTATCAGGAAGTTCTAGTTTAATCCATTCGTTCTGTTGTAACAATGAAACTAATTTATGTTGTTTGATGTCAATGTAGGTGGTGCTGCATGTGTACTGGCCAATTTCTAACTTATTGCTTTGGTCCATTCTTTCTTTTCTTCAGGTACTTCAATGCTATTCAAACAAATGCACAGCATCTTCTGAGATACCTTGCTACTGCAGTTGTTGTTAACAAAAGGAGAAGGAATATGTTTAAAGGATTGATTAAAATCATTCAGCAGGAACAACACTGCTACAAGGATCCCATAACTGAATTCCTGATATGCTTATATGTGAACTGTGATTTTGATGGTGCGCAAAGGAAACTCCAAGAGTGTGAGCAGGTATTTTTTGCGCTTATTTTTCTCAATATGCATGGGCATTCTATATGTTGAATACCATATTTATGTGCTTGTTGGAATGTTGAAAAGCATGAAGAACAATGTATTGCCTCCTTTTTTGTTGGCAAAAGATCCATTGGTAGTATTTGAGTCCCCACCCACTAATGCTGTCATATCATGCGCAGATATAACGTTATTCCTTTGTTACATATAATCATATCTATCAGAAGGATGGATGGCTCATCCTGTGTACACTTCCTGAGTTGAAAGTATTTGCTCATGTTTGTTACACTCTTTTCATTTTCCCCCTCCTTATATAATAAAGGGCATCTGTACATCCCTGTGTTTTCCTTCATAGCAACATTGTCCTCATCTAATGATCATATGATACAGAACTATTTGTCCTGACTTTTTTATGCTAATGGCTACCTTTCTAGGTCATATTGAATGATCCTTTTCTCGGAAAGTGCATTGAAGTTGCAAATTTCTCCACTGTTCCTTTCAGAGATGAGTTTCTTGAAAATGCCCGTCTGTTTATATTCGAGGCTTACTGCCGCATACATCGGTGCACTGACATTAGGTGGGTGTTTCTGTTCAATTCTTAGTGATTAATTGGGGAAAGTGGTAATGTAGAGTGGTAACTCGCTAAATCCTACTACCAAATCCTAATACACTTTCCAGCTATATTACTTGTGTTCCTCTAAATGCTGGTTTTGCATTACCATATGCTCGGATTATTCTTTAGTATATAGCTAGATGATTTCTATGTGAACAAATCCACGATGCTCAATTTGATGCTTTGAGATAATCAGTGTGCTTGCAGAAAAGCTGAACATGAGCTATGATGCAGCGGAACTGTGGATAGTGAATTTGGTTAGGAGTTCAAAACTGGATGCTGAGATTGATTCAGCATCAGGAACTCTTATCATGGCGACCAGTCATACTAGTGTGTAAGTTGTTTCAGCCATACATACTCATTCATTTGCCGCATTATATCCATATTTTGTTTTCTCATACGACGATCTGCTTAGTCTAATAATCATTTGTTTGTAGCTAGAAGTTTAGTAATTGTTTGTCTATGTCGTGGATTGACCAAAAAAACTATTTTACAGCCACGAGCAGATCATAGAAAGCTTGAAGAATCTAAATACTGGGACTTACAGGCTAGCAAAGAATATTGTGGAGCCAGCTCAAGCTGCACAGCAAGATTACCAAAAGAATCTACAGTTTTGAGGCACGACAATTTACTCGAAGTTTTTAGATCAACATGTACTTGCACATTTGTATCAGAAAACAACAATTTTAAGGACAAAAATTCAATGTACCACAAGAACTTCTACCAACAAACACTAATTTAGGTATCACAAATATGATTTTTAGAAAAATAATCCTCATAAAAAGATTAATTATAGTAATAACCCTATATCGCTGAACCGAAGGGCAACCTGTATCATTTGCTCTTCTGTTGGGTAATATATCCATGTGGCGCTAACAGTAGCCCTATTGAAGGGCAACTGAATGCCAAGTCAACTCCACGGCCCTTCAGAAGGTGACTGGAATACTGCCTGCATAGCTGTCAAACAGTGACAGAACCAGGATTTTTAAGATGGATGTTTAAAATTAAATTAACAAGATATTGTTTCATAGAAAATGCACAATTTGGTTGTACTAGAGACAAATCAGACAATTTAGAGAAATTATTAAGAAAAATGTATGGACTTTGGGATTTTGGACTTGGGAATTGGGGACTGAGGATGCACTTATACTGCTATCGACATGCACGACCTACCTTGCTGGCCTCGACGGCCCACTTGTTACCTTGGTCCTACCTCCTGCATCCTACCTTGCTCACCTCGTCACAAGTGAGACTAAGGCCACATTACTTGAGACGAATCGAGGAGTGGAGGTGTGAGAGTGGACCGAAATCATTTGGTAGTATAAATATGAAGTGTTCGATATAATTATCAGTATGTATACTTATTAAATACATGAAGTTTCGCCAAAAAAATTAGGTGTTCAACTGAACACCCATGAACTACGCTAGGGCGCCCCTGCTGTCAAATGTAGAAGCCACGTGGCATTACATTGCCCTACGGAAGGGCAACAGACACATGTTACCTGACCAAAGGGCGACGAATTGTTTTCTTGTAAAAAAAATTCCAAGGGTTTTTTAATTAATCTTTTAAGTGTTTTTTATATAAAATACCGGTTCAACCTACCTGAGAAGTAGTCGCAAAGATGGAAAATTGTTTAAGCATGAATTTTTTAAAATAATACATTTTATTAATATTAAAGGAATAAACCACTGTAGAAAATAATTATAGCAATAATACTGTGTTTCCAATTCAATTGGCGAAACAAGTATTGTTCCGTGCATATCCTGTCTCATAACCCTTCACACATGATCTATACCGAAATGTCTTCCAATGAGGTTCTTCCAAAGAGATTATCGTAATGCAATTGATTGATGTGCTCTTTGTTAAAAGATGCTCCTGCAACCCTTCGCAAAGGATACTACAACATGAGCGAATATCGCCACTTTCCCGATAGAGACTACACTGGTCCCAAACTTTTCAGACCGACATATGTCAAAGCTCAATTGTTGCTCTCAGAACATATACAACGGTGTGATATTAGCTATATATAAATCTTGATACATGACACGAGATGACATAGAGGAGAGAGGAAAATAAAGAGAATTGAGCGGTCTCTTAGGCAATAGTCGAATGTAATACAAGAAACAAGATATATTGTATATGGAAGAGTTGTCTATAGAGATATTAATAAGGACAAAACCCCTATAGATACAACCATATCAGCTATGCTTACTGTTCCAAGTATAAGAGTTCATATGCTTCACTTAAATTATCAGGTGAGCTTGTTTTTAGGAGTGTCTTTATATTATATGAACTATATGATGATGGTACCTAATGATGAAATAGATAGATAGATATATAGATAGATATATATATATATATATCTGTGTGTGCGCGCGCGCACGTGCAGCACCATATCACTTTTGGTCCAAGACAAACAGCAGTTCGAGCTGGACCCATTTTGGAATCCAGTTCAGCCTTCAGAATCAGCCTGACACCACCAACTTAAAATAGGCATAACTTTCACATACGGAGTCCGTTGGAGGTCCACGAGTACTTGATCGAAAACTTATTTCGTCCTCTTTCCAACGGATCTAGCCTCATCTCCAAATTCCTTCTGGGCTGATCGTAATCATCAAAAGAAGACGTCATATCACCTGTTTGGGCCAATCTGGGCTTTGTAATCGTACGTAACTTGGCCTACATGCGGACGGCCCATCTCGGGGCGTGGTACTGTTCATGTGAACAGTACCACAAGTTTAGTCCCACCCCGCTAGTTCTATTAGATGTATAGCTCCTCATCCCCTATTTAAGGAGGCCGCACCCCCTCTAGTTTTCTTGAATTTTGTTTAGTTAAAAGTTAGTCTTGTTGCAACTTCGTGTATTGGCTTGTGTCGACTAAACCAATCATAATGCTGCTTCAAAATCCCAACTCAATTAAATATTTCAATCCTATTTGCAATTTCAGATTTCTTATTATCTTTTTCTTGCGTGCTTCTTCGGTGTATGTAGGAATCGACCTTCGTGGTCAGGTCATCTGGGTATTCGTGCACGGTTTGATAACGACTTGTCAATCAGTTCAGCGATTGCGTGGTTTCAAGCCTTGCGTGTTCGTAAACAGGATCGTGAGAGTTGAGCGACGCCTACCGAACTTATCGTTCTCATCGAAAGATCGGGCCAACAATCAAACCTTAGGGTTCATCAAGGTGGTATCAGAGCTACAGTTCATCGGTGAGAATTTTCTTTCCCTACAATCCACATAGACGAAAATAAAATTATAGGTTTAGTTCATCGTCCAAACCAATTTGTGCCTTTGTAATTTTTTTTTTAGTTTGCGTTGTTGAATTGTCGTTGCATCGTCGGGCCTTTATGTTGGTTTCCTATCTAGATTGGTCTAGTTTTAGGGTTTCTTGTCGATCGTCGAGTCTTTGTGCGGAATCAGCAAGCACAGCGCGTGGGATCACAGTCGAACCGAGGGCAGCACACACAAAAAATTTTAGCAGATCGGTTTCGATCGCTGCTTTTCATCCAATAGCAGAGGGTTTCAATCCAGCCGCCATCGCCACACGCAGGTTTTCCTCTGCCGTCGCGTCGCTCCTGGCAGATGACGACGCCGCCGGAGCTCTCGCCGCCGCCGCTTTCTCTGTCGCGCCGTCTCGGCCAGACGAGCAAACCAGAAGTCACAGACATAAAAAGGGAATCGCTCGCGCCGATCCGAGGTTGCCGACGAAGCGCCGCCGCCGGACGGACATTCTTTGGCCACCGCCGCTCGATCGCCATCGCAGCGTTTTCGTCTCCTCGACCGATGCCATCGCCGCAGAAGGAGCCGAGCTGCCGCCGTTGTTCGCGCCGCTTCAATCTCCATCGCCTCAAAGACCGCTACTCGAAGGGCAACGGCCGCCGACTCTTGGATCGGCCGCCAAGACGGTTTCGCCAAGGCTTGCGCCGCGCGCTTGCTTGCTGCTTCCCGCCGAAGTCGCCGCCACTTGCGCGCCCGCCCGAGCCGCCACTACCATCCAGGCGCCGTCGCCGCCAGAGCAAGAGCTCATGTGGAGAAGCCTCTGAGACTCGATCGAGTTGCTGTTTGGGTTCATTTCTAGAGACGGTTAAAGTAGCTCTTTGAGAAGAGAAAAAAAAAAGAGAAAGGAAAAGAAAAGAAAAACAGAGAAGAAAAAAAAAGAACGAAAAGAATCAGAAGAAGAAGAAAAAAAACAACATCAGAGCTGCCTCTTTGTTCAGTTTGGTATAGTCATCCATTGCTCGTTGGCCTTGATAGTTCTTGTGCTAGCTTTCTGTTGTTCCTACTAGTCGTTCTTGCAAGTTGCTCTAGCTAGGTTTGGTTTAGACTAGGACCAGCACTTGTGACTAGTACTTTGAACTGCTATTCAACTTTGCATACTGATTTGAATAATTGCTACTCCCTTGCTACATACTAGCCTTCCGAGCTCCACTTCCTACTTACTCAGCAAGTGTCGTTCCTCGCAATCGTTGGGCTGATCGCAAGTGAGAGTATCACGAACCAGCCACCGGTTGTACCACTTCCTTGCTGCATTGGTAAGAACTTGTAAGAACTGGGTATAAGCTTGAGTGTGAGTGACTTGGTTGAGCCTCCAGAACCTAGTAGTTGATAGGGACATATACTTGTGATTTGTTTCCTTATTTTCTACTAACTATGGCAGGTTCACGGGATGATTGCAAGATATATCCACATCTTCTTCGAACTGTTGAACGGGAGTGCAAGAAAGTGAACGAGGAAGATGCACGCTTGAGACAATTTTCTCCACCATAGGAGGTATATGATCGTACTAATACGTCTCGTAAAATTAAACTCACTGTGCCTTCTTTTACTGGGAATTATGATCCTGATGCTTATCTTGCATGGGAATTAGCTGTACAACAATTATTTGCATGCCATGAATTTCCTGATCATCTAAAAGTTAGGGCTGTTACCTGTGCGTTTTATGATTTTGCATCTATTTGGTAGAGTGAATACTGTCGTACTAATCAGAACATACCTACAACTTGGGATGCCATGAAGAGAGCTATGAGAGCTAGATTTGTGCCTTCATACTATTCTCGTGAATTGCTGAATAAATTACAACGTTTACGCCAAGATAGTAACACTGTAGAAGAGTTCTATCAAGAATTGCAAACTGCCTGGTCTCGTTGTGGTTTAGAAGAAACCGAAGATACTAAAATGACTAGATTTTTAGGAGGATTAAACGATCACATTCAGGATAAACTTCTTTATAAACCTCCAACTGTCACTCGCTTGTTTCGTCTTGCTTTTAATGTTGAAAAGGAAGCACAGGGACGACAATCCAAGACTAGTCGTGCACTTTCATCGACTTTCACTACACTTTCACCTGTACAAGAAATAAACAAGTGCATGGTACACACTTCCGCATCAAGATCATCTTCGGTTGTTTTTTCTACTGTTGCGTCTACCGTGATTGCCGCCCCTACTGCTGTGAGCGATACTCTGTCTCACTGCCTAGCGTCATCGGCTCGCTCATTGGCAATCGAGCTAGAGCAAGAAAAAGAAGGAAAAGCTTGTGACTACTCACCGTCGCCAGTACCAACATCATCTAAGTCGAGCCTACAAGACAATGACAAAGGTACTGATTTGGTGGTACAGCAAAACATAGGGCAACCTTGTGAGTATATACCTACTGTAGTGCAATCTTGTGATTTTCCTTATGTTGACTTGAACGAACCATGTGCTGATCTTAAATCTCATAATTTTGCACATGTCGAATTAATTACACATAAGAAAGTACTTGATAGAATATCCCCTGCTGATACTTTGTACTATATCATGCTTAATGAGTCCGTTAGTTTGGAATGTGCTATGGAGAAAGTTTCTGAACTTTCATCTCTAAATTCTCTTTCTAGCACCTCCATCTACTATTTTAAATTAATTAGAGATTATAGTATAGACAATCAATTTCTGGTTTATCGAATATGCATAACTTGTGCTCACATGGATGAATTGAAACTTGTTGTTTTGGATAACAATTCTTGTGTGCTGAATCTTGTTCAATATGAGAGGAAAATAAAATTTAGTACTCATCCAATGCCTATGTGTTCATCCCTTATTGCACCATCTCGTATTGACAATCTGAATATTGATGCTGAATTATGGAAGAACTTATAATTCTTTTCACCGTTGCTAGATGAATTTGCTATTGTTCGATTGAAATCTGATTATATGGATGAATGTTATTTGGTTCCAAAAGTTGTAGATTTACCCATATGTGCTACCACTACAAGTTTACAACTTCAGAAATTTGAATTGCATAAACGCTTCACTTACATTTGCAAAACTAGTTGCAATAATTATTGTGTGAGAAATTTTGTTTTGATCATTCACATATATGATTACTCTTGGGTTAATAATACAATGATTTTTTATGATCGCTGATGTCTTCTAACATTAATTGTGCAACAACGAAGAGCTGTTAAAACTGATGACATATACATATACTATACATACACCTTGGCTTCTTTGTTACCCTATTTTCAGCTTATCAAAAGCTGAGGACGACTTTGTTTTCAAGAAAGGGAGGATGATAAGGACATGACCCCTATGGATGCAACCATATTGGCTATGCTTATCGCTCCAAGTATAAGAGCTCGTACGCTTCACTTAAATTATCAGGTGAGTTTGTTTTTAGGAGTGCCTTTATATTATATGAACTATATGATGCTACCTAATGATGAAATATATATATATATATATATATATATATATATATATATATATATGTGTGTGTGTGTGTGTGTGTGTGTGTGTGTGTGTGTAGCACCATGTCACTTTTGGTCTAAGACAAGCAAGCAGTTTGAACTAGATCCATTTTGGAATCCAGTTCGGCCTCCGGAATCAGCTTGACAGCACCAACTTAAAATAGACATAACTTTCACATACGGAGTCCGTTGGAGGTCCACGAGTACTTGATGGAAAGCTTATTTTGTCCTCTTTCCAATGGATTTGGCCTCACCTCTAAATTTCTTTTGGACCGATCGCAATCATCAACAGAAGACGTCATATCACCTGTTTTGCCCAATCTGGGCTTTGTAATAGTACGCAACTTGGCCCACATGCCGGCGGCCCATCTGGGGGTGTGGTTACTGTTCACATGAACAGCAACCCGCGAGTTTAGTCCCACCCCGCTAGTTCTATTAGATGTGTGGCTCCTCATCCCTTATTTAAGGAGGTCGCACCCCCTCTAGTTTTCTTGGATTTTGTTTAGTTAAAAGTTAGCCTTGTTGCAACTTCGTGTATTGGCTTGTGTCGACTAGACCAACCATAATACCGCTTCAAAATCCCAACTCAATTAAATATTTCAATCTTATTTGCAATTTCAGATTGCTTATTATCTTGTTCTTGCGTGCTTCTTCGGTGTATGCAGGCTTCGACCTTCGTGGTCAGGTCATCCGGGTATTCGTGCATGGTTGATAACAACTTGTCAATCAGTTCAGCGATTGCGTGGTTTCGAGCCTTGCGTGTTCGTAGCCAGGATCGTGAGAGTTGAGCGACGCCTACCGAACTTATCGTTCTCATCGAAAGATCGGGCCAACAATCAAACCTTAGGGTTCATCAGACATATAAAAAAGACAACCATTGTAGAAGCTGTCTTTAATATTGTCTATAAATAATATAAAGGAATATTATAGACAATAGTTATTTATATCATTGTACATGCCCTCAAGAGTTGAACCCTTTTCATTAAACTTCATTATCAGTTGGATATTTGTGTCCGATCCAATTGACTAGGTATCCGATTCGTATTCATCTTTGATATAACATTCGATTCGTATTCATATTCTAGTATATTCGAATCCATATTTATATTCATTTTTTAATAGGAATACAAATGCGGAAAGACATCACTATTCAATTTATATTTGATCCATTAACACCCCTAGCTGGGACAACCATATTATCCATTCGATATACGTAGCATCAGACACTATCTTTCAGAATTGTATGTCAAACCTAGTAAAATTAATTCCAAATCCTATGTATTTATCCATGGCTGTGAACATGACAAGAGGACAAGCATATTATCTGTGGTAGCAAACACGATGAGAGGACAAGCTACAAGGAGCCATGCATTAGGTTACACTCTGTAACACCCCAGCCAAACAAAGGCCTGGAATGCTACTAAACTAAGTAATTTAAACAAAGATAAACGAAAAACACCTTATAAAATTTTAGCAGAACCTCCTTTGTATAGTTATCTATACCGGAGGTTCCAACAAACAGTTATAATATATATAAAGATAATCCAACTTGCAATATGATCAAGACATAATCAAAACTGGCTATTCGTTACTATGGCATCCATAGCTACTAAACATCTAAGATATAGATCATGAGCATCCAAAAACTTCTATTCATTTATTACAGTTTACTCCAAGTAAGCAATAATCATAAAAAGGTACTTTAAGTAGTTCATTCATCTACTAATTAATGTTTCCTTTCATTCCATTGTGGGTAGATCGTGCAAAAGTGCAACAAGACTAATTCTTCTTTCCCCCCATGCATGCCGATCTCGTAAGGGGTACCTAAAACACAACAAACAACAAGGGGTGAGTCCAAAGACTCAACAAATATAATAAATGGCATAAACCGCATACATGCAAGTAACTCATCAACTGTACTTTACACATCCACATACCAATTACTTTACACACACATGCTATGCAATATGCTCAACATGCTCTTTATCTTTATCTTTCTCTTTTGTATTTTACCGGTAATGCAAAGTGCGCATCCGTCGATGCACACCCATGCATGTACCATCTGGTACAGGGACCATTGCCCATACTCCGCAAGTATGGGGACCTAAGCCCATGCTTTTTAAGCATGGGGACCTTTAGCCCGTCATAAATATGACGGGGACCTCAACAATTGCTTGGTCATCACATGACTAAGACTTCAATAAACCATCATGATGCATATGTATGAAATCTCAAATTAATAGGAACATGCATCCGCAACAACATTGCATATGAATAACCTATTCATACTACAAATGTTCATAAACAAAGACATCATAACATTCAAGCATCCATGAATGACACGTAACTCATATCATTAGAAACCATGAACATTACCAATCATACCACCATAACAATCATGACAACACAAATACTCATAGTATTTATCAAACAATGCCATTCAATAATATCTATTATATCCATCATTATACTTGCCTTAACCGCGAGAGAACGAGGAACGTGCAGAAGGTGCTACCCTCGGGACCAGTCCACCACCTGAATAATAATTATAACGTACGCTAAGACACAGTAGTAGACCAAAACAAACTATATAACAACAACCACGAACTCGCCAAAGCGTCTAACTCGATCCCAACCCCAATTCCTAAACGTTGATCTGCCCCCTCTGTGGACAGTCATATTCTAAAATTCATATCTATTGTCACAGGAGTCCAAATAAGGTGTTCTTGGACTTTCTGGAAAGGTAATTAAATTCTCCAACTAAGTCTAGTTGGTAAGCCTCTCTGAATCGGTCAAATAATACCCCTACCAAGCCAGTTAATAAAACATCGATTTCACATCGGGCTCTCTGGACAGAACACTAAAAATACCATAACTTTCAGTACGAGTGTCCAAATCATGAGTTCTTGAGCTTTCTAAAAATCGGAGACAAATATCTACAACTTTCATTATACTGAGATTCTCTGATTTCCCTTTTAACTAATCGTTTAACCCAGATTACTAAAACCTGTCAGAAAACCAACGGTTCTGCAGAACAGCCCCACTAATAAAATCATAACTTCTTTTACAGAGGTCCAAATTACGTATTCTAGCACTTCACGAAAAGATGGCGACGTTCTCTACAATACTCTAGGAGACATCCAGAACTGAATCCGCACTTAACTACATGAAAATGACTGTCTAACAAAATCTATCCTGAGCAGACCACAATACCGACATTGCCTAATTATCGAATTACGCAACTAATCAAATGGGGATCGGGATTACCCTTGATGAATCCACTGTAGAACACGATGAATACCACGTGATCCCTGTTCCTCCTTCCTTCTCCCCCTTCCTCTCCCTTTCTTCCTTGGCCGGCAGCACCCAACGGGCTTCCTCCCTCCCTTCTTCTTCTTGGTCGGTAGCACCCAAAGGAGGCGGCACCAGGAGACGGGGGCGGTACTGTAGCACAGCAGCACTGTAGCAGGGGCGGTGCTACTGTAGCACAGCTAGTCGGTCTGGAAACCATACACCATGGCTGGTAGAGCATTGTCCAGCCATTCCAGGTGGACATCAACAGGTGGGAGCCAAGCAGTGTCAGGTAGAAATGGAGCATGGGAGGTACTAACTTATGATAAACTAGAAGTCTCGCTAAATTGCAACTAAACTATATCCTAGCAAAAGTACACAGCCACTACCCACAACAACTGATATAAAAGTGAAAGACAAACGCCATGAAAAAATGTATTCAAGTCAGATAAATACCTAGTTAAGAAAGATTCAATCCACCAAACTATCGTGACATGTTTCCGCACCACATTGGCACCATTTACGTTGAAATTTGAAAAGGCATTACAATAACCTGGGTAGACAAAGTAGTATATAAAAATCATAAATCGGAAATGGGCCGATTAAAGGGATACCACTACATGGTACTCCACATTGCTAATGGGTCGGCCCGACGTTTCAGCCCCCAGAACCGGGCCTGGGTTCGCCCCTTGAGCCCAGAAGCCCACGAACCACCGTTCGATGAGTGGGAAGCCATGCTTGGTGGCCACACGAGCCCTGGACCCCGGATCCTGAGTTCCCCATAGCGCAACAGCACAAAATCTCTGCTCCTATCTCGTTTTCGGAAACGAGAGAAATCCCGCGGCCGAACTGCATGCATGCACTTGTTATAATCAGTTCAAACATGCTTGGATCGCACAGAACCAGGGCGACGCATCTACCGCTCCAGTCAGTTTGAGGCAAGTCGTATTTGCAGTTGATGTAATATAATCCTCGCATTGTAGTTCATACTGACCTTGAACTGCAACTGAACACTAACAAAAGGGAAAACCGTATTGAAAAGAAGGCCATTTTAAAGGTACAACTTGAATATTTCTGCAATAAGGCATTCAGCGAACATCTGCTCAGCTGAGCCAGCTCGAGCTAAACTGATCTAATCATGCCTCATTTGAGCTGGTTCATTCAATGCTGTACTCGGCCAAACTTTCAATGCATTTGCACGGGCTAGCAATTTTGAAAACACATTTTTGTCACATTTGTTACCTTTATGTGACTTCATGAGATACATTATGTAGAAATAGTTATTATATTTACCGAGTGTATTATTATTGGATACACAGCTAAAACTCCCTCTCAACAAATAAAATGTCATTTTAGAGCTCTTGCAGGTTGCACCTCTTTTTTCTTCCATGTTGACCGAGCTAGGCATTTGGGTGTGCAGTGAATTTCCAATATATAGCCTGCATGGAGTTAACCTCTTTATTTGCATACGGACATCAAACTGGTTCCTCCCTCTCTCTCTCTCTCTCATGGATAGATATATGTTTTTTTATCCTTTTCTCTAATTGAATAATAACTAGTATTAAAAGGATTTTCAACTGGAATTCGAAGTTAATTATAGAACCTAAAACATTGACCACACATATGGTTAAATTAACAATGAGATAAGCTGATTCTAAATATTAAGCCTCTTAATCATTAGGGGAGCAACCAGTGCAGATTTACAAGATTTATTGTGAAAACGACCGTGTGCCATTTAATATGTCGTGAGTTTTGAGCTGGTGTGATCATCTTTGTTGAAGTATAAGTGAATTGCCCACCTTTCCTCATCAGCTTAAGCTTTTGGGTGAATTGGTTAGTGCATGCAACTCAATATGGTATCAGAGCCAAGAGGTCTTGAGTTCAAGACCATTTGGCGTAATTAAGAAAAATAATTGCATTTCATTTCTATTCCACGCCTTAGGCCTGAGGGAGCCTACACGTGAGGGGGAATGTTGAAGTATAAGTGAATTGCCCACCTTTCCTCATCAGCTTAAGCTTTTGGGTGAATTGGTTAGTGCATGCAACTCAATAATCTTATCCCTCTTATCCCTGAGATGACCTTTCGTTTTCTTAAAAACTTTGCTTTCTTCTTAATTAAAAAAAAATCGTGTACCATGGTGGTAAAACTATGTGCTATAGTTGAGGTCGTAAGTTCAAGGTCTATATCCTGTATATTAATTTAAAAAAAGCATAGAGTTCCTCTCTCTCGATCTCTCGAGATGGAAAAACAGGTAGTTCCTAGTTCTCTCTCTCTCTCTTCTTCTTCTTCTCCTTCTCCTTCTTTTTTTGGTTAAAACAAGATCGGACTGAAACGTCCTCGCAAAGATCAGACTGAAACGACAGCAGAAGCTGTTTTGGTAAATTTCTCTTTTTCCATTGGATCAGATCGAAAAGGTATTACGCAATATGATCCACAATATCTTCATAATAGCAAGACCGTGGAGAATCTCAGCCTTTGGATCATCTTTGCGGCTCATTCGTCGGACCTGGCTCCCCGAGCGAATAGAGTACCATCAAATTCACAACTTGAAACTACAATCAAGCATTGTTGGTCCTACTAGGGTTCGGTCAGTGAGTGACAAATTGTATATTCTTATCATAGTCGATGATTTTTCGAGATACTCTTGTGTGTTCTTTCTTACTTTGAAGGATAAAGCATTTGATCATTTTCATGATCTTATTCTTCATTCGGCTTCTGAACTTCTTGGTGCATTGAGAGCGATCTGTAATGACAATGTCACAAAGTTCAAGAATATTTCATTTGTCTCTTTCTGTGCTGAGCATGGTATTGAGCATCAGTTCTCCTCTTCATACGTCCCTCAGCAAAAAGACGTAGTGGAAAGGAAGAACAAGATCTAGGTCGAAATGGTTAGGATAATGCTAGATGAGTACAACACTTCGAGGAGTTTTTAGGTCAAAACTATTGCTACAGCTTGTCATATTGCCAACCGTGTCTTCTTGAGACTGTCTTTGGACCAGACATCATATGAGCTTCGGTTTGAGAGAAAACCATCGGTTTCTCATTTTCGAGTATTTGGGGCCAAGTGTTTCATTCTTAAGATAGGAAATCTGGATAAATTTGAGTCTAGAACTTTTAATACATTATTTATGGGTTATCCTACACATTCAAGGGGCTTTCGGGTTCTTAATCTTGAAACTAACGTGGTCATGGAGACATGCAATGCCACCTTTGATGAGACGAACTCTGGAGCTAGATTAGACGTTTCAGGTGACTCACAGGCAATGGAGAGTATCTTTGTGGGGGAAGATGGAGATGGAGCTAATGATGGTATCCCGCGTGCTGCTGCTACTACTCCTGATCCAGTTAAAGAACATGTTTCCACTACTTCACCTTCAGTTGAGCCTCCTACTGCATCTTCATCATCAGCAGTACCTGCGGAAGTTGAAGACGTGCTATCCCCTCCTAACGCTCTGCTTCACATTCAGATGCGTCATCCACCGGATCAGATGATTGGTCATCTTCGTGAGCGAGTTACTCGCTGCAGGTATCACGATCCAAGTCTCTACTCCTATTTTGTATTTTTTGAACTCTGCGATATATCACATGCTTTATCTGATTCTAGCTGGGTTAGTGCCATGGATGAGGAGTTAGAAAACTTTGAGAGGAACAAAGTTTGGAACCTAGTAGAACCTCCTAGTGATCATAATGTGACAAGAACCCGTTGATTGCTACCACCCCGGTGAGTTTCTGGTCGATTCCTTCCTCATTATTCATCCTCAGTGCGCATGCAACCTAATGCGCACCACCTTGTAGCCTCTCTATTGCCATAGAGCACCATCACTATAAAGCTATCACCGTCGCCGCTGTCTGTCACTGCTCCAACCTCTCTGGCCATCCTCCGATTCCGTTAACCACCTTGGTGAGCTTCTAGTAATCCCCTAGAGCTATGCGCTGATTAGAATGGATGTTTAGCTAGCGTAGCGTAGAAATCACCCTGGCCGCCCATGGTGTCGTTGTGGAAGATGTTGTCGCCGCCGCTCCGGCGACCATTGGTCCCTGTGCCGCCATCAATAACATCGTCGTCACAACCTAGAGCCTATGCGCACCACCGTTCACCTTGCTTCCGTCCCATTTGCAAAAGCTGTTGGTAGCCCAAGAGCCTTCGCCGCTCATCGCTAGTGTAGCGCCGCCTTCGTCCACCACTCTAGCCACCGCCACCACCCAGTAGGGTCGCCATCGAGCCAGGAACAAATTTTGCCTGTCCCCAAGCCAAGCCACCGCGTTGTTCGTCGTCGACGAGTTTGCCTTCGCGCTCGGCCACACGTGCCCTGCTCCCCTTCTCTCTTTCTCTCTCTAACAGTGGGCCCCACTCGTGGATTAAGATTTGTTTAGCGCTAATGATAGTAGTTAATGGTAATAAGTCTATGACATGTGGGACCAGTCAAAAAGATAATAAAAATATAATTTAAATGTGTTGTAGTAAATGATTCACAGACATACGGGGTCCACTCATTATTTTCATTAATAAAACGTGTTGAAAGCCCGTGAGACTGACAAGTGGACCTCATCTATCAGGGATTAATTCGGGCTAAAAATTAAGTTAAGACTAATCATTTAGTTAATACTAATGAGTACATGACATGTGGGATCATTCGCTGTTGTCTTAAATAAAACATGCTCAAACTTGAGAGACTGACATGTAGGACCCACATGTAAGTAATTGATTTAAAAAAAATGGAAAAATAGAAAAAGCCTCTTTTAGTTCAAAGGAAATATGCCTTCTCTGTTGGAAAATGTAATTTCAGAGAAATATGCTATCGATGTCATCACTTTATGATTTTCTTGAATTTTCAAACCGAAACAAATTCAAGTGCTTATAACTTTTGCATATGAACTTCAAATTGAATTATTATTTTTTATAAATTCATCCAAAATCACAATCTGTCTGAATATGCAAAAATATTTGATTTTTTTTGTTGAATTTTTTTTATTATTTATGATTTATTCTCGGTTCTTTCGAATAGACGTCAGAAACGCGAACGCGTCTGTTGACGATCAAGAAACCTCATACTCAGAGCAACCTGAGCAAGGTAAGCACCTCCTTTGATCATGTTGATCCCACTTGTCGGTGTTTTAGAACCGATCTTACGTAAAGATTGTTTGATGCGGGGGGTCTCCAAGAATGAAATCACGCAGAGAGATTGACACGGGAATTTTTATACAGGTTCAGACCTTCTCCGAAAAGAATAACAACCCTACTCCTGTGTGTGTATGGTATTAAGTGTATTTTCTACAATCAGGAGAAAGACAAAGACTATTACAGAGGATAGTGCCTATCTTCCGGATTGCCTTATGTCTCGTTCCTGTTGTCTGTCCCGTTCCTCTCTGACCGCCACCTTTATATAGTCGGTGAAGGAGTGGCCGTTTCTTCAGGTGAAGTGGCGCCTCATTAGTTCCTATAACGGGCGCATGTTTGCAGTAATCACCGGGGTATAAACTCCTCGTCAGAGATAATGGAGTATTATGTGTGTTACTCAGAGAATAACAACGATATTGACCGCTTGAATTCCCCAATCAATTGGACCCACTCGCTCAGAGGCTCATTGATCATAGAGTGGTCGAGTGACCTTGGTCGTAGAAGAGCTTATTTACCATAGGGTAGTCGAGAATAACTTACGATCGATAGTGATCAGAGAAGAACTTACGACCATGAGGTAGTTATAGCGGGACTTACGACTATGGGGGTGGTCGAGACTAACTTTCACTTGAAGTTGGGGGCCTAGATGACGAGGATCTAATAATCCTCATTTTATCAAAGAAATCGAGATGGTCTTATGACCATGTGTGAGAACCGCGTAATTAAACCAAGCTTATCAACAAGAATCATGTAATTAACATAAGTAAAATTTCATTAAACCATATCAAGCATAATCTCGGTAAATAATTAATTCTATAATTAACTAAATGAACCTTGTAATCAAGCAAATATTATTTATCCATAGCACGCTTTTGTAAGTCCTTTTACAAAATGAAATTAAAATTTTATAATCCAATGCTTAACTCAAATTTAAGGTTACAAATCTTTTACAACACCAATTACAAAAAGAAATCAATTTACAAGTTAATATGATTGCATCCTTTTCATCTAAGCTTTCCTTTGCCACCTCATTCAGCTATCCTCCGCTTTTCCTGTTTTTCAACCTAGAGCTCAAGAAGTAGTTAGCAAAACCAAGAGCAGAGTGCCGCCTAGAGTAGAGAGAGGATTGCCGTCAAGATACCCAAAGTTCAGTAGGTCGTCCATACTAACCTAGGTTAACACGGTCCCTCGATCGCTAAGATGACCTGACCAACCAAGTTAGTCGGCACCTATAGTAACCAAGATGTCCAAAGCTAACCTAAGTAAGTAGGTAACCCGTTACTTTAGGGGTTTTCATCATTCGGCGTCGTGAAAGCCAACAACCACCGTATTTCTTTTACCTCAGTCGTATTAGAATCCAACAATGCATTTCCATTCATTTCGCACTCTGTTCAAAACATCATCAGCATACCAATCGAGCACCCACTATATATAATTCCGCCCAAGGAAAGCCCTCGATGGTAGCCAACTTAGCCTCAACATCAATAGTAGCTCTCATATGCATCACAGAAGATGGCAGCCATATATAGATAGTAATAGGATTAAGGTAAATAGGGTTGTGGTAAATAGGAATAGGAACACAGTAAAAACAAAATTACCACAACCCAGGATAAGATCAACCATTTCCTTCAGCCTTAAGTATCCAACCCAGCCATAGCAATTCCCCATTCTCAGTCACAGCCGCAAGGGAGAGAGAGAGAGAGCAGCCAGGAGCTCAACCCTCCCAGCACTGCCACAAGGAGGAAGAAGGGGAGGCACAAAAGGGAAGGAGAGCATCGACGCGCGGTCACCACCATCACAGCGACGACCAGCACCCTGACGCTACCATCCTAACCCCAATCAAAACCAACAAGGTAGCCATCTCCCCCAATCAATCCATATTTCTACGCAATCGTTATGCATCATTTCGAGCCATCAAGATGCAAGCATCAATCATCATCTCCCCACGACCATCCCTCATGCACATCCATAAACCCCGCCAACATCGCAGAGCAAGGGAGGCAACAGAGGATCACGAGAAGGGAGTGATACCTCGGTGTGAGCCTCTACAGAGCACCACCATTACCACCAAAGACCATCATCACTCCTCTCTTGCATAATCATATAGCGACCACTACCACCAAAGCATCTCGCATATGCATCAACCAAACATCAATAAGCTTAAGAATTGAATCAACCAAATCAAGTATTTGTGAAATAATCAGGAAGGGGTTAGGGAAGGAGAGGATCCGCCAGGCTCGGTTGAGAGCCACGAGAGAGGAAGCGAGGCGCCGGCGCCATGGCCGGGCCGGCATGCAGCAAGGCCGAGGCGAGTAGGGCCGAGGGGACCATGAGGCCCGAGACGGCGTGTGAAGGGCAGAGAGCACCGGCTGCCCCAAAGCCACGACCGGAGGACGAGGAGGAGGCGGCGTTGCAAGGCGGCGCGGCGGCGGCGCCGACCAAGCAAGGCCGAGCGCAATGGCGGCGCCTCACCATGCGCCAAGCACGCCTGGGAGAGAGGATGCGCGAGCGGAGGTGGAGGAGCTGTGGGGGCGGCGACCCAAGAGATGAGGAGGAGGGGAGCTCCTGGGGCGGCATAAAAGGGAGGTGGCGGCAGAGGAAAGGAGGTGAGGTGAGAGAGAGAGATGAAGAGAAGAAGGAATGGGTGGGTTAGTGTTGGGGGCGGTTAGGAAAAATAGAAATAGGTTAGGGTTTTAAGTGAAGTCAAAAAATGGATTAGGGTTAGAATTAGATTAGAAGATAGAATTTGAGTGCTAATTTTTGGATGTGTTTGGATTAGATCAATAATCTTGACTCGCTAACAATCATTTAGCTAAATTAGATTAATTAAGTTCATTAACTTTATGCTTATTTAGAGAGTTGAAGTTTTACTCGCACTAAATAAAATCAAATAGATGTTTGAGCGCACTTAGAATTTGTTAGAGTTGCTAATATTCGGTCATGTGTAGCTTTTCTCGTAGCTCTTTAGATCGTGTGTATCTTTAGTTCTAACCCTAGAACCGATATGCTGAAACGACAGTAGTGGGGAGTGCTAACCGACCGGGGGTTTGAAAAATGTTATTGATCTAAAATCCACTAATAAAAAGAATCATTTAACTAATATACATTTAGTAGCACCAAAATGTCACTAAGTATTTACTTTACTATTTATTATCCGTCTAAATCGCATATTTGCAGCAGATGAGCCGACGCTGGCGGCGAAGAGTTGAATCGGATTTTACCGACAAGAATCCTTTCTACTCGCTGGAAGGCAAGCTACTCCCTTGTTCATTAATATAGCTAATTTAAATGTAAACCTTACTTTGCTCTACCTTATATGTATTGCATCAAAACTATTTCTCAAAACTCAAATCAAATAAATGAGTCAAAGATGAAAAGATGATAAAGATGTTAGAGATGAAAAGAGATGAGAAATGAAAGAAAAGCAGAGTAATATTATGGTTGGTAAAGGGGGCCCGTGGTCAGGATGAAAGAGGGCAAGAGGTGGGACCCTTTACATATGGTTATAATATAAGGACAAACAAAACTCTTACTCGGTCAGAGGCCGTATCTTAAGTGCCAACCATTTTCCCTGTTTTGACAAAGTAAAATGCTACCATGTTACGTAATTATGCTCTCCACATCGGGTATGTATTATGTGTGAGTGTAGTGTAAGAAGAGGTGATATATCACTATGTGGAGTGTTGGGTGCAGAGAGGATGAACTGGCCCAACCAACATTACCCGAACTCGGTGGTGGCCAGGTCAGCACCGACGGAAAGTAATGGGTGGAGAAATTAATCACGTAACTGGAAAACGTTCTGTATTCTGAGCTCGAAATCGCATCAAAGGAAATGCGGTGTACCTAGCATAAAGAGTTCAGGATAGCTATGGGTAAAGTGGTACAAGCCTGCGCAGTGCTATACAAAATCATGAATTCATGCCAGTCTCCTGGATTGGAGTCTACGGGAACCGCTAGGGGTCTTTCTTCTCTCCGAGTAATCAAGTAGTCTTTTCAGAATTAAAATTTGCAACCTAAGTTTTAAAGTTTATTTTCAGAGTAAGAGAAGAGATAAGAATGTTGAGAGGAGATAAGAATGTTGCTAAGGATGAAATGTTAGAGTCATCATTTGCATCTTAGCTACTAATGCTTGCTGTACACTATAGTACTCACTCTTGCTATCTTTCCCTTGCTTAGATCCTGATCCAACCGGGAGTTAGCCCGAGTGGGATGAGGAAATTTTGCAGGTTTTGAGAAGGCCGCAGTGACGGGGCATTGGGTGAGAAGCGTATGAGATGATCGCCTTTTGACTCGTGGGATGAGGAGATTCGGAGGAACCTAGCAGAAATAGCGGAAGTCTTTCCTGTTTGTAATTAAATTATTGTATTTAAAGCCTTAGTCATGTGTGGCAACTATTGTAATAAAGAATAGTTTCTATTTTATTGTTCTCTGCGTATCTCTCGATAAATGGCTTACTATTCGTTGGAGCAAGAGTTCTCATCGGGCAAACGAATAGTAATCCGTATGCTTAAGTGTGATTACCTCCGGTAATGACACGGGCGCCGCAATTGTATCGAGCAATAAGATCGGCCACGCTAATAAAATAGAAACTGTAGCAAGAACCTAGGTGTGCTTCTCGCTTGCTATAATGCATTAATTACTTTATTAATTCTCATCTTCATATTAATTCTCACTTTCGTTCCATTTCAAAAGTAATATGTTAAAAAGCTCATCCTTTCTTAAAGTGACACCTACTAACGAGAACCATTCATTCGTAGGAGGTGTAGGTTCAATCTTTCGACCAAAAGAGTGCGGGGAAAACGTATGCCTAGTCGTAGGCCTCGCGTAGTTATTTGTGTTAAATAACCTGTCAGGTTAGCCATCCAACATAGGATCGAAAATTTGAGACTGTAGGTGGGGGAGTATCAATATAAGATCATAAGTTTCCATGTTTGGGCTAGAGGCATGGATTAGAAATCTGGCGTGGACCTGCTTTTCCAATTTTGGATAAGTATGGACCATACCTGTTAGCTTCCTTACCTTTTCATCTGTATAACCAAAATGAACCGTCAGCATCTCCAAGTAATCTGTAACTACTTAAAGAAAGTAAAGAAAGAGGCTGACGGTGTAAAAAGAATGCCTTATCTTATTTCTACATATCAGTTTTCCCAGATGAGTGGTTCGTGGCACTCCGAGCGTGTAGCTCTGGCGTATCCAGGAGCGAAGTCCTGGGTGTACTCAGGGATGAGCCCTGAGCGTTTCCCAACACGTAGTTGGGCGGTCTCGAGAACAGGATCTCGAGCGTACCTGGGCACGTGGATCCAGGGTAGTATAGGTTCGCACTCAGAGGCAAGCTCTGAGCGGTCCCAAACACGTGGTTTGGGCGGTCTTGAGAACAGGATCTCAAGCGTGACTAAGCACGAGAGACTCAATTAGAATAGGAATTGGATCTTTTTGCATCTACTTGTTTCTTGGTGTTATTTGCCTCCTATGTGTGTGGATTAATATAAGTTAACCGCGATTAGTTCTTACCAGATAAATGTAATATTCTCTTCTCCACTACAAACTATTGCTAAAGAAGTAATAAAATTATGCTATCAACAAAACCATTAATGCGAGTAATTTCTTAACACCTCCCCCATGAGATGGAAGATTAGAGACAGAGCGATCAAACTTGGGTTTGAGATTGGAGAATCCACCAAAGAAACCTTAGCAAGATAGCATCGACCAATCCAAAACAACCACAATACCAAAGTGATTAGCTTATTCCATCCACCACTTACCCTTGGACCCTGTCCAAAAACATGCTACCGCAACCACCACCTAGAAATGGACCACCCGAGCCAAGGATCTTGAACCCACCCTTTCCGAGACCTATAGCCTAACATCAGTTTGTTACCATCACCGTGAGACGCGTGAAGTGTTGAGAGTGCAACTCGACGAAGGATTGCCTCGATTATCGATTATCGATTTAAAGATTATATGGTTGTTGAATGTTGGATTATTAGAAATACCTAACTATTGGGTATTGGATATTTGTTGGATATGAAAATGAAGGATTGGATATTAGGCTATAGGAACACATTTGTTGGATTGATGGATTGATGGATGAATAGAATTATGGAGCTAGATGATTGTTGAGGAGTGAATTGAGGGATTATATAACTGTTGAAGTTGGATTATTGGATTTCATTATGGTTGGATCCTAGGATCATATCATCATCGGATCACTAGAATCATATTATTGTTGAATTATAGAAGCACATGTGCTAGAGGTTGGAATATGTTATTATTGGATTATGGAAGTGTATCTTTGTGGGAGTATAGAAATAAATCTTGGTTGGAATTATTGGAATACATCTTGAGGAATTTGAATATATTTTAGTAGCTGTTGGAGGATTTGTACTGGAAAATTGATCTAGCAAAAGTGATGATCGGAATACAAAAAAGGATGGATTTTCATAATAATTCATGATGACAATTTCGGCAGATTTGTTGCATCAAGAAGTATTTATAAACTTTGAGGAATTAATAGGATAATCTAGTTATACGGGATGTATATGATTATTGGATTTAGAAGAAATCTTATAAGGGATAAGTATACTAGTAGTGAATGTTGGAAGTTTAGTTTACGCAAAACGATTAAACATAGGTAATGAATAAAGAACGAAGTTGGATCATTATAGTAGGTTTTAAATAAGATCCAAGTGCATTGGTTGGGAATATAGAGAGTTGATGAATTGGCGGTGTATTGGAGTAAGTAGTGCTGGGCTGATCGCAAAGTAAATGGGGGTAGTAAACATCAGTTCTTAGGGATGTCAAGAGATTTCTTTACAAGGGTTTTGGATGGAGGAAGATTGAATTTTAAAGTTATCACCTCAATCCCTGAACTGGAAGAGGCTGCCACTATTAAGTGGTACAGGCCTAGCTGTCTATCAAAGGTTAGCTTCACAATTGTAATTGAGCTTTTGGCTAATAGATTGGGAGATATTGCAGATATGATCATTGATGATTGTCAATCTGTGTTTATTAAAGGAGAAGTATTTCTGTGGAATCATTGTTATTCGGAGATTGCTCATGGGATTAGTAGTTCCCAAAAGTAAAGTGGTGATTTTTAGACCTGATTTTGAAAAGTCTTATGATAAGACCCATTGGAGTTCGTTTGGAAAAAGTGATGGTGAAAGAAATGTTGTTTTTCTTAGTATTGGATTCAATTGATTATGGGATCAATTAAGAGAGAGTTTAGTATTGGTAAATAATAGCCTGAGTAGCTTTTCTAATTACACCATGGGGATTTGATCGAGTTAATGAGAAGATTCAAATGTAATTATCCCGTGGTGAAATGGAAGTTATTGGTTGGTCCAAAGATTTCGGTGGAATTAAGGATTATAAGCACTTGGGTTAAGAATGGCTGTCGGATTGCTAAATAGGTTGGAAAGATTCATGCAACTAGGATTGAGAGGTGGTTTGGAATTTGTGAATCCAAGTATTATCCGGCAGGTGTTTTCAAAGATGCTAATACCTTGAGAGAATCTCAATTCTGAAAGAATATATTGAAAGTGAAAATAATTGATTCAATTGGGATGCTAGGATTCAGATTTGAAAGAATTGCAATATATCCTTCTAGAGAGATGTTTATGTTAGGAATTACCCGTTGGAGGTTCAATCCAACCAACCTTTAGTATTTGTCAGTTCTCATATATTAGCATGAATAACAGTTATTTTGAGGATAGGTACGAGATGGATTGTCTCAGAAACTTTACTAAAGAGAAGAGAATTCAAAGGAATTCATTAAAGGATTGCATCATGGGCATTGACTTGAATAAGGATTTTGATAAAGTTGCTTAGAGTTGGAGAAATCAGGATTGGTGGGACTGCAGAGGACATTGATTATATACCGTTTTCTCATGTTTTAGCCAAATGGTTTGATGCTGTGTGAAGGAGGTGTAGAGTTAAAAGTGCATTTCGAATTTCTTAGATGATTCTCAAATTAATTGGTGAAGAGGAGAGGAGCTAGTAATATAAGGATTGTTTGGATTAGTTTTGTAACATTGGCTTGGATTCTCTAGAAATATGGAAGCAGAATGACGATTGAGAAGAGTGTTCCTAGGCAGCATATGGATAAGACTTTCAAATTATGTTCTGATTGCAGCATTGGCATGTTCTCGTCCATGGGATTGATAGTAATAACTTGGATTGTTTCCTAACTACTTTTGGAGATTGGGCTAAGATCATAGCTCGACAAATATATGATTTATCAGAGTTTGTAACTTCTTGCTAGTTGAAAAACTTTGATTTGATCCTTGTCTTGAAAGTTAGTGTTCCTAGCGTGCTACATTCTCGGATTTCCTTGTAACACCTAGGTGCGTGGTGTGCAGATTCGGATTAAAAGAGAAATTAAGTCCATAGTATATTGGCCCAGGTTGGATTTTAGAACATGAAGATATCAGAGTGTATAGGTTGAAATTACCAGGCTAGTTAACAATAGGTTCGCGAAGCATTTCACGCCACACAGCTCAGATAACGCACTTGTAAGCCTTTGTAGCACCTACCCAATTTAAGTCCATCCCTACAAGATGACCTAACCTACGAAGATCCTCCAGTAATAGAATACCAAAAGCTTCGGAACCAAACCATTCGTTCATACACGAATCAGGGGAAAAATCATTCCTTTGGTACAGCTACATGAGCTACGCAAAGCCTACCACGACCTACTCGAGGGAGAAGTTCAATTTCGGGGACGAAATTTTCCAAGGGGGGGAGGATGTGAGAACCCGTGTAATTAAACCAAGCTTATCAACAGTAATCATGTAATTAACATAAGTAAAATTTCATTAAACCATATCAAGCATAATCTCAGTAAATAATTAATTCTATAATTAACGAAATGAACCTTGTAATCAAGCAAATATTATTTATCCATAGCACGCTTTTGTAAATCCTTTTACAAAATGAAATTAAAATTTTACAATCCAATGCTTAATTCAAATTTAAGGTTACAAATCTTTTACAACACCAATTACAAAAAGAAATCAATTTACAAGTTAATATGATTGCATCCTTTTCATCTAAGCTATCCTTTGCCACCTCATTCAGCTATCCTCCGCTTTTCTGCTTTTTCAACCTAGAGCTCAAGAAGTAGTTAGCAAAACCAAGAGCAGTAGTGCCAGCTAGAGTAGAGGAGGGGGATTGCCGTCAGTATACCCAAAGTTCAGTAGGTCGTCCATACTAACCTAGGTTAACATGGTCCCTCGATCGCTAAGATGACCTGACCAACCAAGTTAGTCGGCACCTATAGTAACCAAGATGTCCAAAGCTAACCTAAGTAAGTAGGTAACCCGTTACTTTAGGGGTTTTCATCATTCGGCGTCGTGAAAGCCAACAACCACCGTATTTCTTTTACCTCAGCCGTATTAGAATCCAACAATGCATTTCCATTCATTTCCGCCCTCTGTTCAAAACATCATCGGGCATACCGAATCGAGCACCCACCATATATAATTCCGCCCAACCGGAAAGCCCTCAGTGGTAGCCAACTTAGCCTCAACATCAATAGTAGCTCTCATATGCATCACAGAAGATGGCAGCCATATATAGATAGTAATAGGATTAAGGTAAATAGGGTTGTGGTAAATAGGAATAGGAAGACAGTAAAAACAAAATTACCACAACCCAGGATAAGATCAACCATTTCCTTCAGCCTTAAGTATCCAACCCAGCCATAGCAATTCCCCATTCTCAGTCACAGCCGCAAGGAGAGAGAGAGAGAGAGCAGCCAGGAGCTCAACCCTCCCAGCACTGCCACAAGGAGGAAGAAGGGGAGGCACAAAAGGGAAGGAGAGCATCGGCGCGCGGTCACCACCATCACAGCGACGACCAGCACCCTGACGCTACCATCCTAACCCCAATCAAAACCAACAAGGTAGCCATCTCCCCCAATCAATCCATATTTCTACGCAATCAGTTATGCATCATTTCTGAGCCATCAGCATGCAAGCATCAATCATCATCTCCCCACAGCCATCCCTCATGCACATCCATAAACCCCAGTTTTCAGCATCGCAGAGCAAGGGAGGCAACAGAGGATCACGAGAAGGGAGTGATACCTCGGTGTGAGCCTCAGAAAGCACCACCATTACCACCAAAGACCATCATCACTCCTCTCTTGCATAATCATATAGCGACCACTACCACCAAAGATCTCGCATATGCATCAACCAAACATCAATAAGCTTAAGAATTAAATCAACCAAATCAAGTATTTGTGAAATAATCAGAAGGGGTTAGGGAAGGAGAGGATCCGCCAGGCTCGGTTGAGAGCCACCGAGCAGAGGGGGCCGAGGCGCCATGCCATGGGCCATGGGCGCAGGCGGCGAGGGCGAGAAGGGCCGAGGGGGACCATGGGCCCGAGACGGCGTGTGAAGGCGGAGCACCGTGGCTGCCCCTGTGCCGCCGGAATGGAGGACGAGGAGGAGGCAAGGCGGGTGGCGGGCGACCACGGCACCGGATCAAGCAAGGCCGAAGCAGCTGGCGGCGCCCACCATGCGCCAAGCACGCCTGGGAGAGAGGATGCGCCGAGCGGAGGTGGAGGAGCCATGGGGAGGCGACCCTAGTAGATGAGGAGGAGGGAGCTCAGTGTGGGGCGGCATAAAAGGAGTCAAGGCAGCCTGTAAAGGAGGTGAGGTGAGAGAGAGAGATGAAGAGAAGAAGGAATGGGTGGGTTAGTGTTGGGGCCTAAGTTAGGAAAAATAGAAATAGGTTAGGGTTTTAAGTGAAGTCAAAAAAATGGATTAGGGTTAGAATTAGATTAGAAGATAGAATTTGAGTGCTAATTTTTGGATGTGTTTGGATTAGATCAATAATCTTGACTCGCTAACAATCATTTAGCTAAATTAGATTAATTAAGTTCATTAACTTTGCGTTTATTTAGAGAGTTGAAGTTTTTACTTCCGCACTAAATAAAATCAAATAGATGTTTGAGCGCACTTAGAATTTGTTAGAGTTGCTAATATTCGGTCATGTGTAGCTTTTCTCGTAGCTCTTTAGATCGTGTGTATCTTTAGTTCTAACCCTAGAACCGATATGCTGAAACGACAGTAGTGGGGAGTGCTAACCGACCGGGGGTTTGAAAAATGTTATTGATCTAAAATCCACTAATAAAAAGAATCATTTAACTAATATACATTTAGTAGCACCAAAATGTCACTAAGTATTTACTTTACTATTTATTATCCGTAAAATCGCGATATTTGTAAAGCAGATGAGCCGTATCAAGGCGAGAGTTGAATCGGATTTTATCGACAGTAATCCTTTCTACTCGTTGGAAGGCAAGCTACTCCCTTGTTCATTAATATAGCTAATTTAAATGTAAACCTTACTTTGCTCTACCTTATATGTATTGCATCAAAACTATTTCTCAAAACTCAAATCAAATAAATGAGTCAAAGATGAAAAGATGATAAAGATGTTAGAGATGAAAAGAGATGAGAAATGAAAGAAAAGCAGAGTAATATTATGGTTGGTAAAGGGGGCCCGTGGTCAGGATGAAAGAGGGCAAGAGGTGGGACCCTTTACATATGGTTATAATATAAGGACAAACAAAACTCTTACTCGGCCGAGGTCAGATCTTAAGTGCCAACCATTTTCCTGCTGACAAAGTAAAATGCTACCATGTTACGTAATTATGCTCTCCACATCGGGTATGTATTATGTGTGAGTGTAGTGTAAGAAGAGGTGATATATCACTATGTGGAGTGTTGGGTGCAGAGAGGATGAACTGGCCCAACCAACATTACCTGAACTCGGTGGTGGCCAGGTCAGCACCGACGGAAAGTAATGGGTGGAGAAATTAATCACGAATCGAAAACGCTCAGATTCTCGAGCTCGAAATCGCATCAAAGGAAATGCGGTGTACCTAGCATAAAGAGTTCGAGGATAGCTATGGGTAAAGTGGTACAAGCTCAAGCAAAGGCTATACAAAATCATGAATTCATGCCGTCTCTGGATTGGAGTCTACGGAACCGCTAGGGTCTTTCTTCTCTCCGAGTAATCAAGTAGTCTTTTCAGAATTAAAATTTGCAACCTAAGTTTTAAAGTTTATTTTCAGAGTAAGAGAAGAGATAAGAATGTTGAGAGGAGATAAGAATGTTGCTAAGGATGAAATGTTAGAGTCATCATTTGCATCTTAGCTACTAATGCTTGCTGTACACTATAGTACTCACTCTTGCTATCTTTCCCTTGCTTAGATCCTGATCCAACCGGGAGTTAGCCCGAGTGGGATGAGGAAATTTTGCAGGTTTTGAGAAGGCCGCAGGTGACGGGGGCATTGGGTGCGAGAAGCAGGGCGAGATGATCGCCCCTTTTGACTCGTGGGATGAGGAGATTACCGGAGGAACCTAGCAGGAAATAGCGGGAAGTCTTTCCCTGTTTGTAATTAAATTATTGTATTTAAAGCCTTAGTCATGTGTGGCAACTATTGTAATAAAGAATAGTTTCTATTTTATTGTTCTGCTGCGTTATCTCTGATAAATGGCTTACTATTTGTTGGAGCAGTGTTCTACTGGGCAAACGAATAGTAATCCGTATGCTTAAGTGTGATTACCTCCTGGGTAATGACACGGGGCGTCGCACCATGAGAGGGTTATAGAACAATGGTCGAAGGAAAAACTCTTCGACACTTGTACATCATTTTGACCAGAAATATAGTTGGTCAAGAATGTTGTTGGAAATCTTATGACTACTAGGTAGTCGAAGAGAACCTTACAAAGTGATCGTAGTGTGGCGATCGGAAGTAAAACTTGGTCAAGGAAGTAATTTTGCTGGAGGTGCAAAGACAAACCTGATTTTCTCGAACAGACAAACTAGAGAATTGTAATCGACTCTCACAGGCATGTCCGTTGGAGCGGTTCCCAAAGCGATGGTAACCCTTGGATTGCCACGTCTTTTACTCAGGAACACGGTTATAAATACTTACTGGGGGTGAGATTCGGGTTTTTACTTTCCCCCAAATCACTCCCATTGCTTATCGAAGTTCTTGCTTTCTCCGCCACACCGGATCAAGCTTTTCTTAAGACCTTCCCAATCCAAATCCTTCCTTTTCGAGAGATGTTGAATCGCTTCCGAATGGGCCGAGTCGGAGATGGATGCGTGAAGATTCAAGCTTTGGTCGCCGTCGGGAAGATTCCAGAGAAGGTTCTTGTGAAGTGGATTGTGGCCGTTGGGCAAGATTGGCCATCGGGGAGTTTGGACAAATCCCGTCTTCTAGGCGACAGAGTGTGGCCTTCGATTGCTCGCTCACCCTTTTCTTACGTTCAGATCGAAAGCACTTTGGGGTGGAATTGGTAAACCTTGGTCCCAATTCCATCACAATGTTAAGTGTGTTCGTGTACTTGTGCGAGGCATACCTAGGAATTCCAGCGGACCTCGAGCTCTTCCAATATCATTATGGAATGGCTCGACAAACTGGAATTGCTGGGAGTTGCGGTCTGAAGCTCCATGACGAGAAGTCGAAGGAGTACATTCAGATGTTCACCTGGTCTTCGTGGCCAGGATGGAGGAAGAAGTGGTTTTACTGAAAAATCACCCAAGATGATAGCCTCTATTTTGTGGGGAAGGCTGCCGAGAAGATCCCTTCCTAGGATTTTATTCCCAAGGATCTTGGCCGGATTGCCCCCTATATTCAAGCTATCAAGGATTTGAAGGAAGATGGACTTACCGGATGGCATGTGGTGAAGGATTTCATCACATGTCGCATCAGCCCTTTGAAGAAACGAGTACCTCCTATGTGGAGGTATACGGGGCCACAAGACCTGACCAGAGACTATAAGGAGGGTAAGTGAATCTTCGACTTAGCTCTCGGTTTGGTCTTCTTCAAAGTGGTCTAATGAATGTCTTATCTATTTGCACAGACCTTTCACAAGCAGAGATTGACGTTCGAGTCAAACTTGTTTGTGAGAAATTTTCGCCATCCAGAGTGGTGGCTACTCAAATCCTTGCGGTCGTATCTGCAGAGGAGAAGATGAGACGCCTGAAGGTAATCAAGTGTTGATTTTATCCTTAGGACTTCATAGTCGTAGAAAGACTTACAACTGCTTGGTTGTCGTAGAAGAACTTACGACTAGGTAGTGATCGTAGAAAAACTTACGATCATGGAAATGTCGTAGAAAAACTTACGACTGGATACTGGTCGTAGAAATTCTTACGACTGGTCAGTAATTCTTCTTTTTCTGTTTTCTTCAGAAAGTAGGGATGGAAAACCGTCAGGACCACCAAGAGATCGCACTGATAACCATTGGCGCAGGGATGGTGACGGAAAAAAGTTCGGCTCCTCCGTCTAAGAAGCATCGACTTGTGAAAGTCACCGATAAGGGCGGTGCAAGCTCAAGTTCTTTTATTTCGACTAGATCCTCTACAAAATCTGTCAGAGATATAGTCAGAATGAAGCCAAGGAGGTTGAAGCAGCTGAAGCTGAGGAGGTCGAAGCAGTTGAACCTCTTAAGCGCAAAACCCGCAAAGCTAAGGTACCCTTCTATTATGACAAGAATACTTTCACAGTTTCTGCCTCTCCTGGCTTAATTAAGCAATTAGAAAAGGAGAACTGGAAGGACTCTATGTCTTTTAGAAGGAAAATCTCGCGCCAATGTAACTCAGAGTTGAGGGAAGCGCAGCTTTTGGAGTGGTCGAGGCTGGTCTTGGCCATCCGGAGAGTCAGGAGAGCCGAGAGGTGGCTCCTGTTCAAGATCCACGACCAGACATGGTCATGGCTGAGCCTGTCCTTCAACTTGAACTCCGACCAGACGTGGTCGTAGAGAAGAAGTTAAAGAAATATTCCGTTGGGAAGGTGGCTCCTAAGTTCCTAGTTAGATCCAGAGTGCAGAGGTATGTGAGAAAGACTAAAGTGTAAGGATAGCTTTTACCTTTTGCTTTTCACAACTTAACATGCTTTCCTTTTATTGATCTTAGCCCAACTCCTTCAGCCCCTGAGAACGCTTCTATTGAGAAGCCCATTGTCACTTCTCCAGCGGATGGAGAGTTGATAGTGGAAGTGATTGAAGGATCATCCACTGCTCGGGTGGTGGAGGAAGTCATGGCTCCTGAAGTGGTTACTATGACCACTAAGGCGGCTACTACGACCACTGAGGTGGTCGTGGAGACGAAGGTGGAGATAACAGAGGCAACGGTAGGAACCTCTAGCCAAGGTGGTGGTGCATCTATCACCGTGCCGGGAAGGGAGTCGTGGTAGACGTTCCCCTGGCCCTCGCGAAGAGGCTGCTGTTACAGAATCAGAAGAAGATGAGTACTTCAACTTCTGCTCTGATTTCTTTGGCCCTACTTCCATTGTGTAGTCTTCTGCCATTAGATCTCGCGATCAAGTCTCTCATCCCAAGGATATCCCTAATAGAGGGGAAATTTTCGATAACGAGCGTCTCGAGAAGATTTGGTAGGACCGTATCGTGAAGATAGATAAGCTGATGAATCCATCGATGGTTTTCTCAATGTTTGCTCGGACGACCATGAATGTAAGTATTTTAAGGATACTTATGTGTTTGGTCTTTCCTTGTTTCTTAATGTCCTTCTTCTTGCAGAAAGCTCTAGAACAAATTGCTACTGTTGGTGAATGTCACCGACAACTTGTAAAGCTGTAACAGGAGAAAGCGGAACTCTACGAACAGGTAGAGAGGTGGTAAGTCACTGTTACTCGTAGTCATTTTTGGTTTGACTACTTATACAATGCTTATGGGGTTTGTCGTGGAAAAACTCACGACTAGGTGCTAGTCGTAGAAAAACTTACGACCAGTAGTTTGTCGTAGAAGAACTTACGACTAGATCAACGGTCGTAGAAGAACTTACGACCACCTGGTTAGTGCTCATGTCCATTCTTAACCTTTATAGGTTAAAAAGTGATGAAAAGACCCTGGCTGACTCGCTCGATTATGAAAAAGCCGAGATGAAAAAGCTAAGGGAAGAAAAAGAAGACCTCTTGAAGAAACTCCAGGAGACCAATTCTGCAGCTCAAAACTTGTAGGAAGTGATAAATAGTAAGTGCTGAACTTAAGACTGCTTATGTCGTTGATCTTTACCTTTTTAACTCTTGCTTCTTTTCAGAAAAAGAAGATGAAATGAGAAGGCTCCAAATTGAAGTCAAAGATAAAACTTTGGTTGTTCACGAGATTTCTCGCATTGTCAGAGATAAAGATCAAGAGATTGAGAGATTAAGATCTTGGCGAGCAGGTAAGCAATTCTTTACCTATAGTCCTTTACGAGTTCTTTTCCTTTTCTAACTCATTTCTTTTTAGAAATTGAGCTCGAACTGGGAAGGCTCGAAACTAAGGATCAAGAAATAACCATGTCGGTGTTTTAGAACCGATCTTACGTAAAGATTGTTTGATTCGGGGGGTCTCCTAGAATAGAATCACGCAGAGAGATTGACACGGGTATTTTTATACAGGTTCAGGCCTTCTCCGGAGAGAATAACAATCTTACGGCAACTTACTTGGTAAAGGAGTTATAGATGGTCTTACGGCCACGAGAGGGTCGTAGAAAGATAGTCGAAGGAAAAACTCTTCGACATTTGTATACTACTTTGACCAGAAATATGCTTGGTCAAGAAGATTGCTTACGACTATCAAATAGTCGTAAAACACTTCTACGATCACGAGGTGGTCGTAGTATGGTGATCGGAAGAAAAACCTTTCCGATTAACGTTTCCTTTGGTCAAAAGATCGACCAAGGAAGTTCGCTGAGGTGTAAAACGAACTCGTTTTCTTGAATGCAAGTTAGGGAATTTTAAACGACTCCCATTAGTCCGTCTGCTGAGCGGTTCGAAGCGATGGCAACCTTTGGAATGCCACGCCCAAATTTCAAGGTACACGGTTATAAATACTTACCGGGGTAAGACCTAGATTTATACTTTTCCCCAAATCGCCCCATTTGCTCATCAAGTTCTTGTCTTCTTCGCCACCAACTCAATCGAAAATCTCCCCTCCTGAGTGAAATGGCCGAGAGTTTCGAGTGGCCGAGTCAGAGATGGATGCGGTGAAGATTCAAGCCCTCGTTAACGCCGAGAAGATTCCAGAGAAGATTCTTGTGGAGTGGTTCGCGGCGTATGGGCAGCATTGGTCGTTGGGGGAGGCTGAGATCTCACGAAAGAGTAAGCAATTCTTTACTGCAGCCTTCTTACGAAGTTCCTTCCTTATCTAATTCCTGTTTCTTCTCCTTTTTTTTATAAATTGAGCTTGAACTAGGAAGGCTCGAAACTGAAGTTAGGGATAAAAGTATGATCCTTGACGAAGCTGTCCACATTGCTAAGATAAATGCAGAGGACATCAGATTATGGGAGAAGCGGCATGCTGAGACCATTGCTTCCCATAAAGCAGAAATTGAGAAGTTAGATTCCCGACTAGCAGGTAAGAAATTCTTTTACCTGTGATTATTTTTGTTTTCTCCTCTAGGAGTTTATTTTTGCTTGACGGTCTTATTCTTTTGAGCAAGTGGTCGAAAACAAACAACTCCATGAGGCTTCGACTCGTGACCAACAAGAGGTGAAGTCGGTGAAGATTAATCTTTAAGACACCATCACGCTCTTGAACAATATACTTGGTGAACTATGTAGTGAGGAAAAACTCCTCAAGATGATACACTAGCTGCTCACACAAGTACTATTGGGGATCAAGTCGACTTTGCAAGAACTGGTGACCACTCAAGGCCAATCAAGTTTGAATCAATCAAGGAGGCGGTCGAAAGTGCAATAAGTTATGCATTGACAAAACTTAAAGCTCATGACCCCAAATTTTTAATGTGCGACCAATTGAGTCGACTTCGATCGCTTCCGAGGCGAGGCAACTCGTCTTATTGAAGAAATGCAACCGCTAAGGTAAAGGTCTCTTGAGGAAATGCGATCGGCTCTCCTCTTCGAGTAGTTTGTAAAAACCCGTGAAAGACAAGCTTTTGTTGATGTATTATATAATCCATCTTGTTTCTCGCAAACCATCTTGTCGAGTAGTTAGTAACTCAAAAGATAATTAACGAAAGAAAGACTAAGAATTGAAGTCAAATTAATAACTTTATCCTAGCCCCCAACTATTTGCTTAGTTTGTTTACAAACTAAGTAAATAGTGTTAAAAAATGTTTCTGAAAACAGAGAGGTTTGGTTAACTTGTAGTTTTTGGTCACGACTGTCATGCACTGGGTCGAAAAGTGGGAACGAATCGACACTAGGAAGTTCCTTCTAGTGGGCGGGACCACGGCAGAGAGGAAAGTCTTCGACTAGGTGATGTTACCATCTCCGACTAGATTAATTAAATCGAGAACAAGAACTTGAGTTAAACAAACATCCAGAGGACTTCAAAAAATTCGTTCGCCTCTTCTTTGGAGGACTCGATAAGTCATCCTAGTAACAAAAGTAGGAAATCGAACGATACTAGGAAGTTCCTTCTAGTGGGCGTGACCACGCATGAGAGGAGAGACTTCGACTAGATGTGTTTCTTCCTTCGACTTAGTTGAGATGAATCGAATACACCAAAGGCGCTTGAATAAATCTAAAAAGTGCACTCGCTTAGAATATTTTTCAAAATAATCAAGAAATAAACTAAAGTGAAAGGGTGGCTTTCAAAAATATTTCACCAGAAAGAACCTCGAGCTCTTTGTATTGATGGCAAAAGTGAGTAACGAGTCAACACTAGGAAGCTCCTTCTAGTGGGCAAGACCACGTGTAGAGAGGAGAGGCTTCGACAAGGTGATGTTACCTTCCTTTCGACCAGTGTAAAGAAGACTAGGCGTTTGGAATGTAGTCGAAAGATTATGAAAGCACTACTCAAAAGTAAGACAATAGAGGTAGAAAGAACCTGAGTCTTTATTGTCTGATTGGTTAGTTACACATAAAACTTGCGTAACTGGTCGATGTTCCAAGAATTTGAGAGAACCTGGCCATCTTCCATTGCCAATCGTACTGACCTTGGCCGAGTAACTTCGACCACTGTGTAAGGACCTTCCCACTTGGGAGAAAGTTTGTTCGATTAGACTTCGATTGGCAGAGCCTCAATACCAAGTCACCTACAGCAAGGCTGCGAGGTTGGACCTTACGATCGTAGTATCTGCACAGGGCTTGTTGGTAGACTGCTGAACGGATTAAGGCCTGGTTTCTCCTTTCTTCAAGTAGATTAATATCATCCGCTCGAAGTTGTTCCTGGTTGGAGTCTTTGAAAGTTTCAACTCGTGTCGACCGTATCTTTAGTTCCGGAGGAAGCATGGCTTCAGCTCCGAAAACCAGAAAAAATGTGTTTCACCTGTAGCCCGATTGGTAGTTGTACGAACTGCCCATAACACAGAGGGTAATTCTTGTACCCAAACCCCTGAGCGTTTGATGAGCTGGTTGAAGACTCGGGTCTTAATTCCTCTCATTATTTGGCTGTTTGCACGTTCTACTGCTCCATTACTTTGGGGATGGGTCACAGAAGCATAACACAACTTGGTACCCAACTAGTCGCAAAATTCCTGAAATTTTGCGCTCGAAAATTGCTTACCATTATCTGTAATTATTCGACTCGGTACTCCAAATCAAGTGATTACGCATCTCATCATGAACCGTTTTGCCGCTTCCGTTGTTATCGATCCACAGTTCGGCTTCAATCCATTTTGTGAACGATCAATAGCCACAAAAGGAACTCAAACCTCCCGGAGCTTTGGGGAACAGTCCTAGGATATCGAGACCCTGTGTGCAAAAAGGCCAAGATAGAGGTATCGTTTGCAATGCTTGAGCTGGTTGGTGTATTTGCCTGCTATGAAATTGGCATTGGACACACTTTTTACCCAACTCTTTAGCATCGTAAAGGGCTATTGGCCAGCAAAAATCTTGTCGAAGGGCCTTACCGACTAGCGTTCTGTAGGAAGCATGATTTCCACAAATGCCACCGTGTATGTCGTGAAGGAGTGTTAATCCTTCACTCTGCGGAATGCATCGCATGAGCACCCCTTGAGTACCTCGTTTATAGAGGACTCCTTCAACCAAAGTATACATTTTGGCTTTTCGGGATAAGCGATTCGCCCGGGATCGTCTTGGGTATGGAACCCTTCAAGATACTCATAGATGGGCGCCATCCGGTATCCTCGTATTCTAGAGAGGCCGTCTCAATAGGAGGTGTCTCGGTTTGTCGACGAGGGGACGGCTTGGAGTTGTTCTAAGAAGACTCCTTTTGGCACTCTGGATCGGGAAGAAGCTATTCGAGCAAGCCGGTGCGAGGAAATTATCCTTTCGAGGATGAATTGTGCCTCGAAACCTAAAAAATGCTTTTCTAGCTTACGCACTTCCGATAAATACCGAGACATTGTCGGGTTAGAGCACTGGTACTCTTTCCCGACTTGATTCACGACTAGTTGAGAGTGTCCTCTCACGAGTAGTCGACGAATCGAGAGCGCTTTCGCTGCTCGTATGCCAGCTAGCAAACCTTTGTATTCTGCCACGACAAGAGACGCATCGCACGGGAGCCGAAGCATTGAACATATCACAGATAGTTCCAACCACAAACCGTCTGTGATGTCTGCAATTATCATAAACGGTTCTTGTTAAGAACCATTTGTGAATTATCACAGACGGTTATTATTAAAAACCGTCTGTGATAATTACGTATCACAGACAGTTCTAGCCATCGCTAGTAACATAGACGGTCGTGATTGTAAAACCATCTGTGATAATTACAACATTGACGGTTTATGGAGAGTCGTCTGTGATGAGGCGTCCAATATAACCTCTTTTGTAGTAGCGTGACTGACATAATTAGTCCATTTTCCTGCATATTCAAACCCACATACACATTTTTCACCAGTAGCTTACGTCAATCTTTTTATAAATCATGAAAATTCCCTTGACACCTTCAAACTTGGATTTAAACCAGCTGAAAATGAAGTGGCTTTGAAATTGAAATACATGTCAATCTAGACAGATAAAAACAACTGGTGAGATTCAAGACACCTCCTCTATTTTGAGGCCAAGAAAATCCCACAATAATTCTAAAAAAGAAAAATTCCTAGAAATTCTCTCATTAATCGATAAAAAAGAGAAATATATACCCCTTTTATTTTGGTGGGGCCAAATTATAACGATCTAGATTAATTATAGATAGATGCTAGAGTTGTATAACAAATATAATTTTATTTTCAACCGTAAACATTAGAGTTGTCTAACAAAGACAATTGTTCAAGGCAACTCCTTCGTTTTGCGACCAAGAAAATCCTACAATAATTCTAAAAAAGAAAAAAATCCTAGAAATTCTCTCATTAATCGATAAAAAGAGAAATATCTATAACATTTATTTTGGTAGGGACAAATTATAACAAAGGTAGATTAATTATAGATAGATGATAGAGTTGTATATAAAATACAATTATATTTTTAATCATTAACATTACAGTTGTATAACATAGACAATTATATTGTAATATCTAGCAGCACAGTTGTGCGGGTAATTTTGCTAGTTTCAATAACAGTAACCTGTTTTCTAACCCTGACACCTTCAACTCAGATTTTCAACTTTCAAATAAAAAAGGATTTGAATTTTCAAATCAATCCTTTGATCTTTCACCTAGATAAGCACACATGGCGGTTGTTGATGGCGGCACACCACCACCGAAGTTTGTGGGGGAGGTCATCGACGACCCGCATATATATACTATAGGAGGGGAGGCGCAGTGGCGATGGGAGGTGAGGCCGTTGTGCTGTGGAGGATGCGGAGCTGATGGGTAGTGGACAACGGCGGTGGCTTATGAGATGCGGCCCGACCCTCGCTAGCATCGGTGAAGGAGGAGGTAAAGAGAATCAGACGGGAGCCTCGATGGGTATAAGGATGAGGCAGTGGAAATGTGGAATGCAACAGGTTGCTCAGGAGTTGGTCTTGGATTGAATTAACGTGGACGTGCAGGTACTCCGACTGGGAAGTGGCATCATGTATCGACAACCAAGTAATTGGATGTCTGACGCCTCCTAGTAGCCGTGCTTCTTAAACTTGCATAGGCTCGATGAAGTTGCCCATAGCTTCTTGTCTCATCCTCCTCATCTTTGCATAGACGACCATAGAAAGTGGTGAGGACTTAGAACAATATATATATTATACATGTATATATATATATATATATATATATATATATATATATATATATATATATATATATATATATATATATATATATATATATATATATATATATATATATATATATGTGTGTGTGTGTGTGTGTGTGTGTGTGTGTGTATATATATATATATATATATATATATATATATATATATATATATATGTATGTATGTATGATGCCGCTTTTAAAGGCACAAGCAACCTTTGCTTGGAGACTTTATAGAAGATATTAGGAATGGAATGGTAGGACATACCGAACGCAAGGTAGGAGAACTTAACCGACATGAACACAGTTACACAGACAAAGGCGAAATGAATGGTGAGAAGCAACGGATGAAATCTTGATAAATGACAAATCAACAATAAGTCATAACATACATATCACACATTTTATACATCTATTTTGGCAAATCATCAATCATACATATCAACAGCCCATGGTTCACCAAGCAAATTTCCACTATCAATAGTAGACAACACTTGACACTTTTGAATAAGTCATAACTCATAACAATATAACATATCAACAACCCATACATATCAACAACCCAATAAGTCATAACATATCAACAACCCATACATATCGATAGAAGAGACAACACTTGACACTTCTAAATAAGTCATAACTCATAACAATATAACATATCAACAAACAACAGCCCATACATATCAACAGCCCAATACTTCAATAGCAGACAACACTTACACTTCTGAATTCACTCATTCATCAATCAGCAATCAGCACAAGTGCACAATCATTGCATTCATTTATATTTATGATTTCTCTACTTCTCTCTACATGTATGTATTACACATTTACACTTCTCTGCAATGACGCACTTCTCTTCACGTATGTATATATTACACATTTAGCATCTGGGCTATGGCCAATGGCCATCACCATCAGCATCAACCAACAACCAGACAACATCAAGAAGACAAGAAGGGGAATTACGCATTAGTGGGAGAGCCGAAGAGGTTAGAGGCACGAGGGAGGTCTGAGGTAGCGCAATGAGCCGGTGGTGAGAGGGAGGAGGAGCTGGAGTTGCGGCGTAGGGAGGAGGAGCTGTTGGAAATATGCCCTAGAGACAATCATAGAGATGATTATATTTCATTATGTTCATGACATTGGATAATATGTTATCTTGTTCCTAGAATAATATTGTTAATATTTATTATCAAGTAAGTGACTTGATTGTGAAACTCTATATTTCTGCGATAATTATTCTTATCGATCATCGGTCGAAAACATATGAGGACACATATGAATAGACTAGCATATGTATTGGTTGATGACTATGTTTCATGGGTCATGGATATGGAGATATCAAACCAATGATATGGACACATGTTAGAGAACATGATGTTGGAAAAGACCCACCTTGAGACACTATTGAGATTGTTATGATTCTATGTGTCGTTAGTTAGTCTCAAGCAATGATGATGTATAATCCTTAGACCTGAGATCAGTATGGTTTCCTACATGTGTAATAGCACTCTTAGGGGTTGCCAAACGCTACATCGTAACTGGATAGTTATAAAGGTAACTTTCGGGTATGCTATGAAACATGCAGAGGAATGTGACTAGTCGGATATGAGATTTGCCCCTCCTAACATAACAGGAGAGATATCTCTGGGCCCCTCGTTGTGGTCGGATAAAGAAAGTGCATGGCCATGCCACTAGTCTTCGAAGTGTTCGACCACGTGAAGTTATCCAACACTCGATCAAGAAAGCATTGAACAGTCCATGGATGACACAACATCTCACGGAGTTCAACCGGACATCGTGAGGCAAAGGGAGTATACACAGTAGGTCGCTTAGTTCGAGCGATTCTGGAATTTCGTCGTATGGAGATCTGAGCTGGTCGTAGACTGGTCGAGCGTAATCCACAGAGTGGTCGTAACACAGTCGTAAGGATTTCTAATGAGTCGTGACCAAATCTGAACCGGTCATATAAAGATAGGACCTGGTCGTAAGTGATGAGGACCTAGTCGTAGATCATATTGCATTAAGGTTCGTTCGATATATTTTGTGTGTATTCGGGAATCGCTATGTTCTACTAGGAACCGCTATGACTCGTGGTCGGAAAGGGTTTCCGAGTCACAACCGAACTATGCATAAACGTAACGGGTCACATACTTAATGGGTTGGAACAAACCAGTACGGATACGATTCGTAAACGTGTTCAGATAGGATCCGTCACGAGCACTATATAAGGAGATGCATGAGGCTATTGGGTGGAACAAGTTTTACTCCACCGAAACCCTAGCCGCCATCTTCCTGAGAGCTCTGCCGTGCAACTTGGTGCTAGTACACCGACGTATGGTTGTTCCTTCCCTGGACGTGTGGATACCGTAGAGGCGCTACTACGACTGTTGCACTTGAGGACGATCCTCAATCTTCACAAGGAACTGCAGACATTGCTGGAGGAGACGATCGACTACAACCACTGCATCGACTTGGTCGACGCTGGACGATCGACTACGACCACTACATCGATGCGCTCTACGTTGGACCAAGCTGCTCCAACCCTTCTTCCGCTGCTCTGCGCGTCTGGTGATAATGATGTATGATCATCTACTTGCTTGGCTTCCTGGATTGCGTGGTAGAAATTTTTTGTTTGTTATTATCGTAGCCTACCCGTGACCAACAGTGGTATCAGAGCCATCCTGCGTAGTTTTTGATCTAGATCGATCGCATATACTTGATATGTGGTAGTAGTAGATTGGATCTATTACTAGTCGGGTCTGGTAACCTAGATCGGTTCATATAGATGGAACGAGCTAGGCCCTGGTCGATAAGATCGATCAGTTTTTCGGTGGTAGTAGATGGGTTTACGAGGAGGTATGAGCTTATAAGGACCAAATGGTTTATTGCGCTTGGTCACGACCACTCTGTATAACACTTCTACCGGTCGGAATTCCGCCATCGGAGTTTGCCGCAGTGTGTGGTCGTATCAAGGCATTGATCGGATTGGTTCGGAATAGGGTTAATATGATTAATCCGATGATTTCCAAGGCTCGGATACGTGAATAAAATTCATGTTTCGGGAAAATTTTGGGACCGCCGTGCTGGGTATTCATACCGCGCGCTATAGATAGTGTGTGTTCATGTCGTCCGATAGAATTGGATTCTATGCATAACTTGTTTTTCCATGGATTGATGTGATGCATGTATGTATGTAGTTTTTATGACCTGCGTGTCATGCTTATTGCAGCCCAAGGCTGTCCATATTTGTATAAACGGCCTGTGTGTCGACTTGTGATGCTTCTTTACTCCTTGTGATTCATTACTAATTCTATTAGGGGTGATGGCTTGGTGGGAGTGCTCGGAGGAGTCGATCACTCGGAGACACGACGAACAGGATGCGTGGCAATGGAGATCACCATGTGGAAGGGTCATACTATATCACAATGCAATTTGATTGTCTGTGAATGCCTTTAAATTCATGTTCATTTATTTCTATACATGTTTTTGCTTTAAATACTTTTAACATGGTAGAAGTAAAATTCCCTCACATAATATTAAGTTAAATTGATGCCCTCCTAAATATGTTGCACCATCCAAAGCCGTGTATTTTAATGGTAGGTCTTGCCAAAGCAGAGTGTCATTAACTCTACTTGACTAGATGGGTTTGTGTCAGACACTTACACGCTGAGCATTGGTTTAACTTAACAAGGTTATCATAACAGTTGTGGACCTTGGGGCATAAGGGTTGGGTGCCAGAGCATATAGATGCTGCCCAACAACAAGAGTCATATAGAGATATGATTAGCAAAGGGTTGCTTACCATTTTCACTAGTCTTCTAGCAGTAATGCCAAAGCTCACTAGTAGATTAAATGATTATGGATCTTGAATCACTAAAATGTCATAAGAGGGATATGGTATTTAGTGGGAGTATCTTTGTTAAATTGTTTAATAGAAGTTACTTTTCTTGAACATGTGTCTTAGTTTTGCATAATTTATATTGTAGATCATGGCACCTACTTCTGTACCTACATCCAGTTTTGCTTTACGTTCGATACTTGAAAGGGAAAAACTGAATGGAACAAATTTTGCGGATTGATCCCACAACCTAAGAATTGTTCTTAGGCAAGATAAAAAGGAACATGTTCTAGATGAACCAATTCCAGATGTGCCTACAGAGAATGCTGCTGCTGCTCTTAAAACCGCCTATAAAAAGGCATGTGATAAATCCTTTGATGTTAGCTGTCTCATGCTTGCTGCTATAAACTCAGACCTTCAGAAGCAGTTTGAGAACATTGAGGCCTACGATATGATTGTGGCGCTCAAAGGCATATTTGAGACACAAGCAAGAATGTAATATCCCAAAATTCCTTAAGTGGGATTAGAGGAACTAAAATGAAAATTTAATAGAGATAGAAAGGAAAGATTCAGATATTTTTTGTGGAGTTTTAGAGCCCAGGCCTTTGGCCCATAGCAATTTGGCCCAATTGGAATCAAGCTTAAAAGAGGAAGCCAAACCCTAGTTTTTTTACCTCCACTGTGCAGCAGCCTCCCCAAATCCACCCGCCGCTTACCTGGCATTCTGGCTGCTGCTGGCGTGTTCTTTGTTCTTCTGCTGCTGCGTGTTGTTGCTCGCGGCTATGAGGTGCGTGTGTGCGCTACTACGGCTGCTATGTCGGGTGCGTGTGTGTTGTTGCTTTCAGCGAGTGCGTGTGCGTCTTTGGCATTGGGCTGCATGAGGTGTGTGTGTGCTACTCACGGCGATGTCGCGGTGCATGTGTGCACTCATTGTTGTGTGTGTCTTGTGGCTGCGTGTGCGTGTCTTTGCCGATTTCTTTCTGTGTGTGTGTGTCTGTGCCGATTTGGTGTGTGTCTTCTGCGATTTGTTCTTTGTGTGTGTTGCTATAACAAGAAAGTGAGAGAGGAATTGGGTGCTGCTGCAATGGATAAGGAGGCCATCAAGAAGGAGAAGGCCAGGCTTATGGATGAAAGGAGCAAGGGTACTTCGCGGATATTTCCGAGATCCGCAAGAACTCCCGTAAGATTTCGACAGCAAAGAAGATCAACCCGGAGATCGCTGCCGTGAAGTTCCCTGATCTTGCTGTGGAGTCCCCTAATGGCTGGGTATTGCATCTGCCTTTTGTTGTGCCACCTCTGCAAGATGATTATTGTGAGGCTAGTGTTACGGTGATTCCTAATGCATCGCTGGGGTGCCTTTACTTTCGAGCAGGCTCGCAGGATTGGCACTAGGACTTGCTTTGAAGCGGGACTGGGTTTTGTTGGTGGTGGTGGTACGTGGGCTGTTGTATGCTTGCATGAGGGGAGTGATGGTGGTGTTTCGGCTGTGGCGCTCAAGAAGCGTGGCAAGTGCACCATCTGCACGCCCGACTGGGTGACTGTTGACCACTTGACACAGATGCATACCTGGCGAGATCTTTGATTGAGGACATCAGGGATGTCAGATTCCACAAGGTTGAGACCAGATTAGAGACAATATCTGGTCGTACTCATACTGTCAAGGTGGTGGTGAATCCCGATACTCGAGCTTTTCGGTCGTTGTCTTTCGTCTCACGGTTGAGGCAAGTGTAAGTAGTATTAATGAGTTTTTATATTTCATGCTTGATGAATGCCATAGTTGATTGTTGATGATTGCTGCTTGGTAATGTTGATGAGCATGAATGCCATAGTTTAATGATGATGTTTTTACGATGATGCTTATGTGATGAAGCTTACATGGAAATGTTTACATGACGACGCATGCTAATGTTTATGTGATGACGCTTACATGGTGGTGTTTACATGAGGATGCCTACATGGCAATGTTAAGTGATGATATTTATAAGGTACTGGTTTCATGAGTGATGGCAATAATGATGAGGCAAGGTGAGTAATGAGACTACCTTGTTAATGATGACAATGATGAATCATGAAAATGACATTGGGCATGTGCTTTTGCATCATGTTATGCATTTCTGTATTGGATCTCCGTCCTGCATTGGACGGGCTTAGGTCCCCACACTCGTGGAGTGTGGGCATTGGATCCCCGTGCCTAGAGAGCACAGGCCTTGAGTATGTATTGGATCACCGTCTTGCATTGGACGGGCTTGGGTCCCTACACTCGTGGAGTGTGGGCATTGGATCCCTGTGCCTAGAGGGCACAGGCCTTGAGTATGTATCAACGGATACATTACTCTGCATTACCAGTAATTGCAAAGAGGTTGAAGAAAGTGCATTCATGGCATGTTCATTGCATTTCTACATAAGAGATGGATTTGTGGTATATAATGCTGTTGTTCATGATGGGATGGTTTATTCCCTTTGACTACTTATGATGCTATCATAAGAGATGGATTTGTGGTATAAAATGATGTTGTTCATGATAGGATTGTTATTCCCTTTGGCTGATTATGATGCTATGTTATTTATTGCTATTGCACTTTGCTGAGTCGTGGGATCACACTTGTCGTGTTGTGCTTGCTAAGAACCTCTCGAGGCGGCGACATGCATGGGAAGGGGTAGACTTGGTGCACGTCACATAATCACTAACCACATTGAATAACCTAGTCCATTTAGCCACAATCCCTATTCTTGATAATTGCTCTAGATTCAGATTGTGACCATCCTTCGTGGTGGTTGTTTTAATTGTGGTTATGGATGATCCATTTATATTCTTATTCATTCGTTGATTGAGTTCATTTAATTCTCGTTGATGGATTAGAATATTTGGTTGATGGTTTATTGAGTTGTTGAAATTAATTGGTTCAGTAGAGTCTCAATAATTTGTAATAGGGTTGATTAGAATATTTTGAATGCCCTTTTGATTATGCTGTAGTTGTTTAGCTTACCCTGGACATCCGTTGATGATTCGTTAAATTTGATGATTTGATTGTTGAATGATGCTATATTAAACTGTTTGAACCTTTGGTATAGCCATCTATACAAAGGAGGTTCTGCCGGATTTTAGAAAAATGTCTTAGTTCTATTTGGTTAAAGTATTATTGTTTGAAAAATGGTTGAAATTATTCCGTAGTGTTGTTGTATGTTAGTCTTTTAGGTAACATCTTGGCTTCCGTATAGCCAGGGTGTTACAAAGAAATAAGAGATATGAGATCTCAAAGAACTTGTTTGGATGTAGGCTAGCTGAGGGTAGTCCGGTGAACCCTCATGTAATCAAAATGGTTGGTTACACACAGAGCTTGGAAAAACTGGGTTTTCCACTTAGTCAAAAGTTGGCTACAAATTTGATTCTTGCTTCGCTTCCTGCAAGCTATGGGTAGTTCATTTTGAACTTCCATATGAACGGCTTAAACAAGAATCTTACCGAACTGCATATGATGCTTAAGAAAGAGGGCAAGATTAAGAAAAGCAACATCATGTGATGATGGTGCAAAAGAGTACAAGCTTCAAGAAGAAGGCCAAAACTTGGGTCAAGAAAAAGGGCAAGGCTAAAGTTTCGGATGAGATCCAAACTAACAAGCCTAAGCCCAAGACTAAGTCCAGCCCGACTCAAGAGAATGAATACTTTTCTTGCAAAGAGCTAGGCCATTGGAAGAGGCGCAAGAAATACAGCCGATTAGAAAAGGAATGGTGGGACTAAAACTTCCACTCTGGTATTAATGTTATAGATGTTTTTCTTGCTGACTCTTTTGTTAACTCATGGGTATTTGATATCGGATCGATTGCTCATATCTACAATTCGATGCAGAGTCTAACAAGGAGTAGGAGAATTACAAAGGGCGAGATGGATCTTCGCGTTGGGAATAAAGCAAGAGCTGTTGTATTAGCCGTCGGGACTGTGCCATTACTTTTGCCTTCAGGATTTATTATGGAATTAAATAATTGTTATTACGTTCTAGCCATTAGTAGAAACATTATCTCTGCCTCATGTTTGATGGTAGAGGGTTATAAATTCATTATTGAGAACAATGGTTGTTCTATATTTTTGAATGAAGTGTTTTATGGCTATGCACTGTTTTGAATGGGTTGTTTATTTTAAATCTTGTTGAAGCATCCGTTTATAATATTAATGCGAAAAGGCTTCGGCCTAATGAAATGAATTCCACTTTCATTTGGCATTGTCGTTTAGGTCACATAAGTGAGAAACGTATGAAAAAGCTCTATGATGATGGAACTCTAAACTCATTTGATTTGGAATCATTTGAAACATGCGAGTCTTGCCTGGTCGGAAAGATAGCCAAGACACCTTTCACTGGTCGGAGTGAAAGGGCGTCCGACCAGTTGGCATTCATACATACTGATGTGTGTGGACCAATGAGTACGATAGCTAGAGGTGGGTTTCAGTACTTCATTACTTTCACCGATGACTATAGTAGATATGGATATATCTACTTAATGAGGCACAAGTCAGAATCCTTTGAAAAGTTCAAGGAGTTCTAGAATAAGGTACAGAATCAACTTGGCAAGACAATCAAATCCTTACGATCTGATCGTGGAGGTGAATTTATGAGCCATGAGTTTGGTAATCATTTAAAACAATGTGGAATTGTTCCACAGCTTATACCACTGGGCACTCCACAATGGAATGGGGTGTCCGAGCGGTGTAATAGGACTTTGTTGGACATGGTTCGATTAATGATGAACCAATCAGATCTGCCATTCTATTTTTGGGGTTATGCTCTAGAAACTGCCTCTTTCATTTTAAATAAGATACCATCTAAATCAGTAGATAAGACACCATATGAGATGTGGACTGGGAAGAGTCCTAGTTTGTCTTTTCTAAGGATTTGGGGATGTGATGTATATGTTAAACGTTTGACGTCTGATAAACTCACACCCAAGTCAGATAAATGCTTCTTTATAGGATATCCTAGGGAAACCAAAGGATATTATTTCTATAACCGGGAAGAAGGCAAAGTTTTTGTTGCCCGAAATGGTGTCTTTTTTGAGAAAGAGTTTCTTTCAAAAGGAGTCAGTGGGAGAAAGGTGCAACTCGAAGAAATTCGGGAAACATCTAAAAGTGTTTCAACTCCTACTAAACCTTTACTGGATGAACAAAATGTTGTTGAACCTGTAGATGAGGCACTCCCACGTAGATCTAAAAGGCCACGTCAATTGCCTATAAGGTATGGGCATGACGTATTATTATTGAATAATGATGAGCCTAAGACTTATGAGGAAGCGATGATGGACCCAGACTCTGATAAATGGCTTGGAGCCATGAAATCCGAGATAGACTTCATGAGAGAAAATCAGGTTTGGAACCTGGTCGATCCATTTGATGGTGTTAAAACCATTGAGTGCAAATGGATCTACAAGAAGAAGATTGATATGGATGGAAATATTCACATTCATAAAGCTCGACTGGTCGCAAAAGGGTTTCGACAAGTTCAAGGAGTTGACTACGATGAGACTTTCTCACCAGTAGCGATGCTTAAATCTGTTCGGATCATTCTAGCTATTGCTGCATATTTCGACTATGAGATATGTCAAATGGATGTCAAAACGACTTTCCTTAATGGAAACCTAGACGAGGATTTGTACATGACACAACCTAAAGGTTTTGTCGATCCAAAGAATGCTAGTAAAGTATGTAAACTTCAAAAGTTCATTTATGGGTTGAAGCAAGTATCTCGGAGTTGGAATATACGTTTTAATGAGGAGATCAAAAGGTTTGGTTTCGTCAAGAACAAAGAAGAACCTTATGTTTACATGAAGATTAGTGGGAGTGCGCTTGTTATTCTGATCTTGTATGTAGATGACATACTACTAGTCGGAAATGACATTCCTATGCTAGAATCCATTAAGTCATCATTGAAAAATAGTTTTTCCATGAAGGACCTAGGAGAGGCAGCATATATCTTGGGAATAAGGATCTATAGAGATAGATCTAAGAGGCTAATTGGATTAAGCCAGGATATGTACATAGACAAAGTGTTGAATCGGTTCAACATGCAGGATTCCAAGGGAGGATTCTTGCCCATGGCACATGGTATTAATCTTAGCAAGAATCAGTATCCTACGACCACTGATAAGCGAGACAAAATGAGTGATATTCCATATGTTTCGGCCATTGGATCTATCATGTATGCCATGATATGTACTCGACCAGATGTATCATATGCTCTAAGTGTTATGAGTAGATACCAAGATGATCCCGGTGAAGGTCACTGGACAGCTGTGAAAAATATTCTTAAATATTTAAGAAGGACTAAGGATGTGTTTCTAGTTTATGGCAGTGATGAAGAGCTCATTGTAAATGGTTACACCGATGCAAGCTTTCAAACTGACAAAGATGATTATCGTTCGCAATCTAGTTTTGTATTCGTTTTGAATGGAGGAGCAGTGAGTTGGAAAAGTTCCAAGCAAGAGACAATTGCTGATTCCACGACAGAGGCCGAGTACATTGCGGCTTCTGAAGCTGCAAAAGAAGGTGTTTGGATAAGGAATTTCATTACTGAGTTGGGTGTAGTTCCAAGTACCTCGAGCCCAATGGATCTCTATTGTGACAACAATAGAGCTATTACGCAGGCTAAGGAGCCTAGATCCCATCAGAAGTCCAAGCATATACTCAGGCGCTATCATCTTATTCGCGAATTGGTGGATAGAGGAGATGTTAAGATATGCAAAGTTCATACGGATTTAAATGTTGTTGATCCGTTCACAAAGCCTCTCACTTAGCCAAAGCATGAGGCACACACAAGAGTTATCGGTATTAGATACCTAAATGATTGACTCTAGTGCAAGTGGGAGACTGTTGGAAATATGCCCTAGAGGCAATCATAGAGATTATTATATTTCATTATGTTCATGACACTAGATAATATGTTATCTTGTTCCTAGAATAATATTGTTAATATTTATTATCAAGTATGTGACTTGATTGTGAAACTCTATATTTCTACAATAATTATTCTTATACGATCCCTAGTTGGAAACATATGAGGACACATATGAATAGACTAGCATATGTATTGGTTGATGACTGTGTTTCACGGGTCATGGATATGGAGATATCAAACCAATAATATGGACACATGTTAGAGAACATAATGTTGGAAAAGACCCACCTTGAGACACTATTGAGATTGTTATGATTCTATGTGTCGTTAGTTGGTCTCAAGAAATGATGATGTATAATTCTTAGACCTGAGATCAGCATGGTTTCCTACATGTATAATAGCACTCTTAGTGGTTGCCAAATGCTACAAATGAATCGGGTAGTTATAAAGGTAACTTTCGGGTATGCTATGAAACATGCGAGAGAATATGATGGTCGGATATGGCATTTGCCCTCCTAACATAACAGGAGAGATATCTCTGGGCCCCTCGTTGTGGTCGGATAAAGAAAGTGCATGGCCATGCCGCTAGTAGTCGAAGTGTTCGACCACGTGAAGTTATCAACACTTTCGTCGAGAAAGCATTGAGCAGTCCATGGATGACACAACATCTCACAGAGTTCAACCAAACATCGTGAGGCAAAGGAGTATACACGAGTAGGTCGTTTAGTTGACGATTCTGGTAGTCGTATGGAGATCTGAGCTAGTCGTAGGCTGGTCGAGCGTAATCACAGAGTGGTCATAACACAGTCGTAAGGAGTTCTGGTGGTTGTGACCAAATCTGGCTGGTCGTATAGAGATAGGACACAGTCGTAAGTGATGAGGACCTAGTCGTAGATCATATTGCATTAAGGTTCATCCGATATAATTTGTGTGTATTCAGAAATCGCTATGTTCTACTAGGAACCGCTATGACTCGTGGTCGGAAAGGGTTTCCGAGTCACAACCGAACTATGCATAAACCTAACGGGTCACACACTTAACGGGTTGAAACAAACCAGTACATATACGATTCGTAAACGTGTTCGGATAGGATCCGTCACGAGCACTATATAAGGAGATGCATGAGGCTGTTGGGTAGAACAAGTTTTACTCCACCGAAACCCTAGCCGTCATCTTCCTGAGAGCTCTGCCGTGCGACTTGGTGCTAGTACACGGACGTATGGTTGTTCCTTCCCTGGACGTGTGGATACCATAGAGGCGCTACTGCGACTGTTGCGCTTAAGGACGATCCGTGATCTTCACAAGGAACTGCAGACGTTGCTGGAGGAGACGATCGACTACGACCACTGCATCGATTTGCTCGACGCTGGACGATCGACTACGACCACTACATCAACGCGCTCTACGTTGTTCCATGATGCTCCAACCCTTCTTCCGTTGCTTTGCGCGTCTGGTGGTAACGATGTATGATCATCTACTTGCTTGGCTTCCTGGATTGTGTGGTAGAAAATTTTTGTTTGTTGTTATCGCATGACCTACCCGTGACCAACAGAGCGGGGCTAGCGGCCTTGAGGAGGAGGAGCTTGATCCGGAGGTGCGGGAGCTGGCAACGAGAGGGCGGAGGAGCTCGGTTCACATGATACCAACAGCACAAACCAATAGGTGATAGATCTGTCTTTCCTCGGCATCGTCGGTGGAGAGGTAGCCGGGGTCGCGCACGCTGGGGGGAGGAGGAAGAGGGGAAGGTAGTGTCGCCGTAGTTGTGGTACTCGGGTTGGGAGAGGAACGGACGAGAGTAAGGGCGCTAGGGAGTGACGACGCGAGTTAGGGCGCAAACCCTAGCGGGCTCCTACTTATAAAGAAATATCACAAAAAGTTCTATAATGGAATTGTCAGTGATTCTTATCACAGACGGTTCCATAATTAAAAACCATTTGTGAAGACTACAATTATCACAGACGGTTCGTATATAAAACCATTTGTGATAGCTTAAGTTTCACAGACGGTTCGTATTTAGAACCATCTGTGATAGCCTCTTCGTAGACGGTTGGTATTTGGAGATAAATGCGTGATAGCCTATATATATATATATATATATATATATATATATATATATATATATAGTTAAGTAGTCACTGGTTAGCTAACCGATGCCTGAATTCAGCTAGCTAGCTCACTGCTTGGCCGTTCATCCTAAACGTGCAGGTGAACCACGACCTACTTCATCGATCCTACACACACTGGATTGTACGTTTTGCTTCATGCCATCGATGAAGTAGCTAGGCTTTGTTTGGCTACTTCATCGAACCTGATACACTGGAGTGTACGATTTGCTTCATGACAAGGTATGAAGCAAATCGTACACTCAAATGTTAGGATTGACAAAGTAGTATGTGTTTCACCTAAACATTTTGGATGAGCGACCAGAGCGAAGCTAGCTAAATGAATTAATTAAACCTCGAGTTAGCTAACAAAGGCTACAAACTATATATATATATATATATATATATATATATATATATATATATATATATATATATATATATATATATATGAACCCGGTTTTAAAGACAAAAACTGACCACTACTTAGAGATTTTGTAGAGAAGAGATCAAGAAATAGAGGAAAGTGGAGGGGCTTAGGAGGAGGCGACTAGACTGTTCAAGGCGGCCGCCCGCCAAGCTTGAGCGAGGCAGACCATGTCGGGCCGGGCTTGGGATTAAATCTGGCCCAAAGGAAGCCCGGCCCGGCCTGAAATCCCAATAAAAACAATTAAAAAAATATAATTCTATTTATTTAATGCTGAAAATGAATTAAATATTAGTTTTTTATTCTAAAAAATGATTAAAATAATACATTTTAAACAGAAATTCATTTTTGAGCAGTAGGGACTCGGGCTTGTGATTTTAGCGGACTTTTCAAGCACGGTCCGAAGCCGGCTTACCCGACATTTGAACAGGTCTAGAGGCGACCACTATTTGGAAAACTCTCACAAGGATTGAGACAAAACTCTCATAGATAATACTTGAATACAAGTCCAGTGAAACATATAAAATATGTTGAAACATGAATGGTAATAAAATAACAACATATGGTAAGTTGACGATATCATGTTAGGATATAAAAAAGAGTTTTTCTTAATAGTTAACTCTCTATCTATAAAGCAGATAAGAGCAGCAACCTGTAGAAACTCACCTCTATCCATGTAGAAGTTCGTTTACATTTGTATGTGCAAACTATGTGCAAGGATTTTGATTCCATAGATTCATAAGCTTTCATTGCAAAATTATTCATATACAGTTTATCCTATTGTTATCCCTAGAGATTCATTTCATATCTCATCAGTGAACACAGCTAGTAACATTTGCGGTTTTCATGTCAAGCAGATAAGAGCAGCAACCTGTAGAAACTCACCTATATCCATGCATGAAACACTTACATGATGTTATTTATCCTAAAAATAGATGGTGATTAGACTTCCTATTAACAGACAGCTATTTGTTAAGATCCTCTCCAAGAGGCAACCAAATTGCCTCTCTTAGATTGCCACTTCTTAAGGTTGCATCAATGTATTTTTTTAGTAGCACACCCTGCATCATACGTATCGAAAACAAAAAATATCTTTAGGAACATACCATGCAGCAGTCACACCCAAACACAACCCCATTCCCCACCTCTAGATCTATCCATCTATCCAGCCAGCAGTCACAGAGGGAAAGACAGCAAGATAGCAAGGCCAAGGGTGTCCAAACTGACCATCAAGCTAGCTAGCTAGGTAGCCCACATTACAACTCGGTTCATATGAATACCAACAACACAAACCAATAGATCTGTCTTACCTCGATCGACACCACCAATGTCGGTGGTGAGGTAGCTGAAGCTGAGGTCAGTGGAGCTAGAGGTGGTGGGGGGAGGTCAGTGAGGTAGCCGGGGTCGTGCACGCCGGGAGGAGGAGGAAGAGGGGAAGGCGTGTAGCGTCACCGTAGTTGTGGCACAACGGTGACACCGCAAAAGACACTCTTATCGTACAAGTGTCTTGTGCAGTGAACTGTGGTGTCACAATAGTCAGCGACGGGAAGAATGGCGGCTTCGGCGACGGGGTCACTCGGGTGGGGAGGGGAACGGACGAGAGTAAGGCTGCTAGGGAGTGATGAGTTAGAGCGCAAACCCTAGCGGGCTCCTACTAATAAAGAGACTTATCATAGTCGGTTCTATTATGGAACCGTCAGTGATACTTATCACAGTCGGTTCTATTATGGAACCGCCAGTGATACTTATCACAGACGGTTCCATAATGGAACCGTCCATGATATGGTCTCATATCATAGACAGTTCATTAATAAAACCGTCTGTGAAGTATCACAGACGGTTGTTTGTTGAAAACCGTCTGTGATACTTAGTAATATCATAGACGATTCTTGTTCAAAACCATCTGTGATACTTCACAGACGGTTTTCAACATGAACCGTCTGTGATATTACCTCTTCCTGAGCGGTTTTAAGCGCACCCGATAATACGAGCGGTCGCAAAACCAAAACCGTTTGTGATTGCATGTAATATAGACGGTTTTGGGCAACCGTCTGTGATGATGCGTCCAGTATTAGCCTTTTGTAGTAGTGAACTAAGTTGCAATGTGGGCCACCTAGCTAGCTTATCGGTTGATGGTCGGTTTGGACACCCTTGACCTTACTGTCTTACTGTCTTGCCCTGTATGACTACTGGCTGGATGGATGGATGGATCTGGAGGTGGGGAATGAGGTTGTGTTTGGGTGTGACTGCTGGTATGTTCCTAAAGACATTTTTTGTTTTCGATACGTATGATGTAGGGTGTACTGCTGAAAAAACATATTGATGCAACCTTAAGAAGTGGCAATCCAACAAAGGCAATTTGGTTGCCTCTTGGAGAGGATCTTAACAAATGGTTGTCTGTTAATAGTAAGTCTGATCACCATCTATTATTAGGATAAATAACACCATGCATGTAAGTGTTTCATGGATATAGGTGAGTTTCTACAGGTAGCTGCTCTTATCTGCTTTACATGAAAACCACAAATGTTACTAGTTGTGTTCACTGATGAGATATGAAATGAATCTCTAGGGACAATAGGATGAACTGTATATGAATAATTTTGGAATGAAAGCTTATGAATCTATGGAATCAAAATCCTTGCACATATGAATGTAAACGAACTTCTACATAGATAGAGGTGAGTTTCTACAAGTTGCTGCTCTTATCTGCTTTATAGATAGAGAGTTAACCATTAAGGAAAACTCTTTTTTACATTCTAACATGATATCGTCAACTTACCATATATTGTTATCTTATTACCATTCATGTTCTTTTTACAGAAGTTTGTGGTCTTCTTATTTAGTATGAAGAAATTTACCGCTCGGTATTAAAATACTTGAGCGAGATGTGATTGTAATTGTTTAAGTCTTAATTATTTATTTCAACATATTTTATATGTTTCACTGGACTTGTATTCAACTATTATCCATGAGAGTTTTGTCTCAATCCTTGTGAGAGTTTTCCAAACAGTGGCCGCCTCCTCCCCGAGCCCGCCTCCCCTCTTCTTTATTCTTGATCTCTTCTCTATATATATTTCGTAGCCTTTGTTAGCTAACTTGAGGCCTGAATTTAGCTAGCTAGCTCGCTCCTTAGTCGTTCATCCTAAACGTTCAGGTGAAATACAGGCTACTTCGTCGATCTTGACACATAGTGTGCGATTTGCTTCATACCTATGATTTGCTACATGCCATGGAGGATTGGCATGAAGCAAATCGTACACTCAGATGTGTCGGGTTCGATGAAGTAGACCGTGGTTCACACTGCGTTTAGGATGAACGGCCAAGCGAGCTAACAATTGAAGAAATCAAGTTAGCTAACAAGACACTAACTAACTATATATATATATATATATATATATATATATATATATATATATATATATATATATATATATATATATATATATATATATATATATATATATATATATATATATATATATATATATATATATATATATATATATATATATATATATATATATATATGTATGTATGTATGTATGTATGTATGTATGTATGTATGTGTATATATATGTGTGTTCACACACACACACATATATATATATATATACACACACACATATATATATATATATATATATATATATATATATATATATATATATATATATATATATATATATATATATATATATATATATATATATATATATATATACGCACACACAAACGGTTTTAAAGGCAAAAGCAACTCTTGCTTAAAGATTTTGTAGAGAAGAGCTATCACAGACGGTTCCAAATAAAGCGTAAACTATCACAGGCGATTTTATCTATAAACCGTGCATGATAGTCACTATCAAGCGGTTACGAGTTAATAACAAATGCGTGATAGCATGCATCCTGAGCAGTTGAAAACCATTGTGATGACCTCGTGTTATTCTTGACCCATAAACTCGAGGCGGCTCAGAAACAAATGCGTAATGACGCGTTTTGAGGCTATGCTGTGAAGACCTTTTCTGTAGTAGTACGTGTACCCTCCATAGAGCAACTATTATGAATCTACCCTTGGTTGAAGTGCAGAATAAATATTTATTTGCTGTAATATGGTAAGTTTACTACTGCATAGTGCATATTTACATTTTATTTCATACATACAGGATCGATTTATTGAAAATATAATTCAAACATGTAGAACATGGTGGATTACTACATAGATGACGATCTAGCTCTCCTTCATAGTCTCTATGTACCTTGTCGCTTCGCCCACTGCCCCTAAGAATCCCTTAACATACTCAAGGCTTTCAACTGACTTATACTGCGTCTTGCCTTCCCTCACCAGCTCCGGGATCGGGCCGATCATTCCTTCATGGGAGGCGGCAAACACTGTTGCGACGGTCATCCGGCCCTTGTCGGAGTTCACGACGACTCTGTGCTCCACGCTCCTGTACCTGCCATTGGTGAGGATCTCAAGGGAGTCGCCGATGTTCACGATGAAGGCTCCTGGCAGCGGCCTCACGGGGAACCACCTGCCGTCCTTCTTGATCTGCAGGCCGGGGGTGTCGTCCACGGGCAGGAGCAGAGTCATGCCGAAGCAGTCGCTGTGCGGCGTGATGCCGATCACCTTCTCCGGGTGGCGGCACGGCGGGTAGTGGTGAAACGCGACGCTTTGCCGCTGCCCGCGGATGGTGCCTAGGAAGGCTAGGAGCGTCTCCCGATCCACTCCGAGGTCTCTGGCCATGGACACCAGTAGTTTCCGTGCCATGCTCGCCATTTCCTCGGAGTACTTGTCAAGCGTATCCCTTGAAAGTTGAAACAAATGATGAGCAATTGAGCATGGATATGTACATAGAAAGAAGAGAAATTCCTTGTATGCCATTGAGAGTTTGCCACTTCCCTAATATGCCACTGAAAAAATGTGATTCTTTCTATACCACTCACTCCCGACTTCATCCCTTTCTTGCCAATCCCGTTAGGTTTGTTAGTTCGAACTGCCGTTAAGTCGTTGGAATTTGTCAGATTTCTTCCCAAATGTCAGTCATACCTAGTGGCGAAACTAGACCTCAGATCTTCAGAGCAATGACCCAAGGCCCAAGTGGCATTTGCCACATGAATACCAATCACTTCCTCGCCTAAGCTATCGGAGAGGTTCAAACTCCAGCAGGCAGCCCGAGGCCTAGCCATGGGCCAGCTACGCCCTGGTCAAACCCACAAAGATAGTCAATAGTTTCAGGCCGACAAGTCATTGGAAGCAACTTCTTGCCTTCCTCCTCCCAGTCCCAACTCGAGCATCAAGGCCTCCATGGCGAGAACCAAAGGTGAGGTCGCTCTGTGACCGGCGGCCCAGCCCACCATGGCGGCAGGCCGAGCGGCGGCGGGTTGGAGGTTGACGATGGCTGGTTGGAGAGCTGCGGGCGAGCGAGCGCCACGACCAACGTACTCGGATCTGTGGCGGTCGTGGGCGAGCACACGGCAAGCCATGCCGTCGTGGGCTACCTAGGGGCAAGCGGACACGGTGATGAGCGTGCTTGGAGCCGTGGCAACCGTGGGATTTGGTGCTATTTCTTGCTTAGTTGTGGTGGATTTGAGAAGTTTTCTTTTTCTGCTCGTTCGTGCTTGTTTCCATGTTGATGTTGCGGTGGATTTGTGCGGGGGATGCTAGTCTAGATCCTATGCATGTGCTTCCTACTCAATTCCGATGGGTGGATTATTGGAGAAATAGACCGAGATATGGTTGTTTCCGCTGCAAATTTCCCACCTCCTCTCTATTCCCCGAATCGACTCCATAGCTAGTTTCTCTACATCACAGCGATCCCATAGAGCTGCTCCGCGACTAGCCGCCCCGCCCCTGTCCCCGTGGCCACGGCCACCATCCGTGCCAGCATAGTAGTGAACACGTCCAATAAGAGCAGAGGAGCAGTTGATAGCCTAAGCAAGAAAGAAGTTGGAAGAGCGAGAGAAAGAAGAAAGAAAGAAAAGGGCAATATAGTATTTTCGCGCACCACTTAACAATCAATTCATATGGGAGTGATGGGGATGATAAATAAGAGATGAAAGTTGAGATCAAATAGTAACGAAGGAAGGAACAGTTTTTCGATGGCATATCAGCAGGTCAACTTTCAATACCAAATAAGAAATTTTCTGTGGAAAGAAACAGTGAGATATCGTGGTAAGTACTTTATTAAGCACAAGATATATACTCGTATTAAAATAGGAACAGATTCTCTTAACTAACTAGCTTTCATAGCAGGGTAGCGAAACAATGCAAGAAACAATGAAGAAATAGATTTTAATTGAGGACCTGAATGTGGTTGGCTCCGTGGGCCACATTTCCATCTCCCGGGTTGGCTGCAAGCGGAGGATCAAAGTCTCGGCCCAGTCCAACCTATCATCTGATGATCTGTTGAAGTGGTGGCCAAACCCGTCAATGCCATTTTCGGAGATTGCCACCGCATTCTTCTTCACCAGTGGCAAGTTGAAGAACTCGATGGTGTTATCCTTGATACGCTGTATCAATTCTTCATGTATCCCATGGTTTGTCAGCTGCGAAATGTTATATATAATTGTTACAGATTTAATCGTTCTTAGCTCTTGTTAGTTGTTACAACTAAGCTACCGTGACTAATACAGTAATACTTCTGTCTATAGGTACTCTTCTTTCAGTTAACTGTACTGTGAGCTAACTATAAATTTCTCTACACTAGATTTGTAAAGAGAGTATGGTAACTACATGCAAACAAATGATTTAGAACCATTATCTCACAATCCAATAATTAGAATATGTGGTCCCTCCATTCGTTTTCCCTCCTTCACCCACATCTGGTACTCATGGACCAGAATGGCTCAACCAAACTGGACCAATTAAGGCATTAAGCTCTAATTCTGGCTTTTCTTGACAACCTGTCAGTGAGTCGTCCAGCTCTTTTTTTTCAAGGACTGAACGATGGGTTTTTCCCAACTGAACAATTTATTCCGTTAAAAATGGTTTTACACACAGAGCCGGTCTTCCTGGCATGCAGGTGCAGGTGCCTGGGGAGATCAAACTAAAAATAAGAGGGAAGAAAAATATAAAATCACGATATTACAGCGTTAACAACCTGTCAGTCAATCCTATTCACTTTTAATAAATATGCATACTTCTCAGTATACTAAACGAAAATGCTTATATGGTTCCATTTTAGCGTGACATCTATATTTGCTTGTTTTCTTCTCTATGACACTTATAGACCTCATGCATGATTTGTGTCAAATCCATTCTATCACACGCACAATGGCGACATGGGTACAATAGGGGAAATGCAGATGAGAAGGTTGTCAGTAACCTGGAAGAAACCCCAGTCAAAACATGAAGATCCTAGCTTCTCAGCCTCCTCCACTGAAAACTCCGGGTCAAACAGCCTCGCCATGTCTACCACCGGCAGCTCGAAGCTCGAAGCTCTCGCTGTCAGCGACGACAATTTCTTCCCGGACCACGTCGGGCCGAGCGTACCTCTCAGGGATCACGTCGACAGAGCCCGCGAACAAAGCTGCGGCCGCGGCTGTGACCTTGTCCCTGTTGGCGAGTTTGCTGACGGCAGTCGCCATTCCGTGCAAGATTTATTTTGGTCTCCCGGCTCGTGTATCCTTGTCCCGATGCAATGCCATGGCTGCCGCTACACCTGTCAATATATAGGCAAAGCTGCGCGATTATTAAAGCCCCGTGAGTTCCTGCTCAGGACAAGTAGGTCCTACTATAAATTATATCCAACGCAATGCATTGTAGCAGATAATAGCAAATTCCACCAACCTAGCTACTTTATTCTTCCTCAGTTATTTCAAGGAGGCCTCTTACGAAATGCTTCCGTTGTATATTATGGTCACGTCGCCGATTAAGCATCAACTTATAAGAATATAAAAGTAGAATATGAGACGCAAGATATAGTCCTAAGATTTATCTCAGTTTTGTTACTCTTTTGCCCGTAGGTTTGTGTGAAATGTGCATCCGCGCTACCCCTCCTTATATAGTGGGAAGTGGGGTGTCTTCGTGATAAAATAAACTATATGAGACTAAATTACACAAATAGGCCTCGTGGGTCTACTGCCCCTAGTGGGTCTTCATATTGAAAAAGTGTCCACACAATCGGACCTTCGAAAATGATATATCAGCTTCTATACTTTTTTTTGAAGATTTCAAATGCTTCTACGCTCTTAGAAAACTAAAATGCAGAAAATCTTCAAGAATCATAGTTGATCAATATAGCTTAAATTATTATCTTTTCAACCTTTTTTAAACATGCACCTCTCAAAACGAAAATCCTCCGAGATCAATCAGTGATGAAATTATTTAATCACTTGGTGGGCAGTCAACTTCGATCAATCAGTGATGCATTTAATCAATTATCGTGGATCCGTGGGCCATCGATCAGCCCATTTCCGTGCAATCGCAGCAAGCTGCTGATTGCCGATTTTTTTAAATAATATTATTTTAATAAAGATTTACAAAAATAAATAATCGAATTATTTTATTTACAGAATTAGGCTACTGTCGCTATTTGAAATAGTGAAATATCCATGTCGCTATTCCATATGGCGACAATAGCTTAAATCACCAATTGAACTAGTCATGTCGCTAATTTAAATGGCAATAGAAGCCTATTGCTAGTTCAATTGGTGACATGAGGCTCTCAGCACTATTTTTTCGACTATTTATTTTTTGAAATCTTTATTAATTCGATGCAAAACATAATAAGAAATGAAAACATAAAGTAATAAATGTAACATCCCAAAAATCCTAATTATGGGAAAGTACAATGAAAATAGCTAGGAGAATAATTTTGAGCATGTTTTTGTATGGAAAACTATTTTTAGCATGATTTTTGGGCTTTTGCATAAATCAAATAGTGAACTTCATGCAAACAGCAACTTATAAGAATTTTCGAGATAACCACAGAACAGATAAAATCCTAGAAAATTTACACAGGGAACTATACCGTGTCAGGAGCCTCCAAAAACATTTCTATAATTTTTGGAGCCTATTTGATAATTTTTAAAATTCACCAAGTTCTTAGCCTTTTCTGGAAAAAATCCGAATCCTATTTGAATTTCCTGCTAGGCACATGGGCCGCAACTGCGTCAGGCCAATTTCGCTCGCACCCGTAGTAGCCCGTGCCAACCTTGCTCTCACCCTCTAGCTAATGTGCCAGGCCAGCACGTCAGATCGCTTCGTCCACCTCGCCTTCGTCTCCGCGCGGCAGTGTGCCACGCCAACGCCTACTCCATCCATTGGTTTTGACCGCCACCCACCGTTTGCGACTTCACCTGTTCCCATCGCCTCCGCTTGCCTCGTCCATGCTATCCACCCCATTGATGGCGTCCTTTTCCCGCATGGACAGAGAGACCAAAGCACCCCCACGAGTTTCTCGCGTGACCACCGCCTTCTCGCCATTTTTCTTGCGCTAACTCAGCCGTACATAAGCTTTCCACCACGTCATCTTCTTCCTTAGCTTGCCTCCATTCCATTTTCGCGCAAACCTGAGTTTATCACTCCTTGGTTTCGCAAGAACTGTGCATCATTTTCAACGCTGGTGAGCGCGCCTCCGCACCATTGCCATTTTGGTGAGCTTCCTCATCCATGACACTGACATCGTTTTGATACTTGTCCATCGCTCATTCCTCTTCTTTACTCAATGCAGCTCTGGGAGTGTCGTAGCTTCATCGCGCTCGCCTTCATCCCCGACTCCGGTGCACACTAGATCTGAGCTACGATGTTCTCGTTGTTCCAGCAGGTTTGAACAACCCCCAAGTGCGTCATCATGTGTTCCAACCTTCCTTCATCTAATTCCCCCACTCAATGTAGGCAGATTCGCAAAGAATCCGAGCTTCGCTGCCATCTTCCTCTCTCACGGCCGCCACCGCCATTTTCTTTCTCCTTCGAATCCCGGTGAGCCTCAGACCGATTCCTTGTATTTACACCATCTCCGAGACATCAATGAGCTAATATTACACTCATTGTAGCTTCTGTGGTGAGTTGCCGTCGTGAACCCCCTTCGTGCCGCCGCCGCTCGTCGTCAACCAGCCGCTTCAGACCTTCCTCGGCCTCATCTTTTCCACCCTCGTGGTCGTGGTGAGTCACTCGTCCTTTTGTGGGAGCCTGTAACACCCTGACCCAAAATCCGCTCAATGCCCAACCCACCGTGGGGCGGACCCGCGCATACATAGCACCCCACTTACACTTTCGTCCTCGCTTCGTGTAAAAGGGTTAACCCGGAGGTGCTATGTTTGGACCCAACAGGCATTATATACTACTACAACTCACTTTAGACAAGCAATATGGGACTAATCCCACCACATAACTCCTCATGGGCCACATGGGCGCTTTCTGAGTAGTAGGGGTATTATAAATTTGTCAGGCGATTTAACTTGTAATGTTTAACCATCCAATTGGTTCGAGCATCACAAATTAAATTTTTCCCGCTCTCGGAGTATTATGTACCTCACAGGATAGCGGTACACATACACCTTCACAAAACAAACATCAATGTCATACACAAATTATTACAATACCGAAAGCTTAATAGATTACAACATAATCAACGTACAAGTTCAAGTTTCATACAAAAGGGCCGACTGGCCAAATATCATAACAAAATATAGAGTTTCCAACGAAAACACCAGCCATAAGATGGTAGCAAAACAAAGCCAACTGGCTGCCCTTACCCACAAGGCAACCGATTGGAAACGTCGAGCTAGTCATCAAATTCGATGTTAGTCTCACAAGGGTTAACCCCTTGGGGGGTCAACCTCCTCTACAGCATGGAGAATCCTGTTAAGTACAAAGTTGTACTTGCAAGACTTATAAACAACAGAATAGATAGATATATTCATGTATCAAGGAAAGGCTATTACACTATGCAATTTTCAGCATAACTGCATTTTCATTGCAATAGATTAATAGATTGAAAGGCAATTGAGCAAATCAGTTTGTATTTGTGTAAATAATAGCGAGACAATATTTACAACATAATTAACATCCTAGAGGTGACTTCCCAATAGCCACCACAACAATAGCACGAATGCCCATTCGTACCACCCGATTTCAAGTTTTATCGAAAATGTAGAGTCTAACTCTTATTGCGACCTAACCAAGCGTGTTCATAACCAAGGACATGGCTATTCGAATAGATTATAGCACACGCCAGACCACTCTTTTGCCTTGCGATATAGCACACTTCCGAAGGTATGCCGGCAGAGCTAAGTCCTACGAGACGTTTTCCATTGTTATGCATTAACTAAGAGCCGCCCATATGGATGAAACCCTCCGTGAACCTCCCTTGTGTGTGCAGACGGGGCTCCCACAGAGGACCCATACGTTGTGTCAGAGTCACCGGCCTAGCCTCAGCAACTGCTGATGCTCAGGCGAGGGAACCTACCTGGATCCCAACAACAATAGAATATTTTTCTCCCTAACAACTACCACCTACGACTAAGAGCTAGCACACGCAAAAGTACTAAGTCAAGAGGGTTTCCATATGCCCTCATGTGGATGCACACAAAGGTGCTTGGATCAGTGGCCAAGATGTTTAGTCCTTGTTGACTTGGGCACAAACCACACACCCAATAACCACACCATCAAACCATATGCCCAAGTCCAAATCCTTTTATTTTCAGTTTTAGTTTTTCTAAGCACAATACATACATGAGTAACCTGACCCAAGTAATTAGAGTGATGATGTAATGACCATCGCCGAAGCGATGATCCCCATACTACCATTCTAAGCATTTCTAAGCGACTCAACTCGTATACGGCATATAAATGACCAGAGTCCATCCATCGGGCTCTGAATCACTAGCCAAAATATCAACCTGGGCTCAGTGGCAATGTTAAACCTTTACCTACAGCTCATGCATCTATTCGTATTAACTACCTCTAACGAGAACTTAATCATCAAATAGAACATGCATACATACAGTTGCAAGACAAGATAATTGTATAAAAAACATAGTAGGATCAATATGATCAAAGGGGGGGTGCTTGCCTTACTGGAGATAGTTCAGATACTACTGAGGATCACTCTCGGATACAATCTAATCTTTGAAACCTATCAAACAAACGAAAAGAGCGAATAAGAACGAATAACGCCGAAATCAACCAAAAGTTCAACATCATCCAAAATGCATGAAATTTACACAGTAGGTAGAGTATGATTTTATATGAATTTATAAATAAAAATCATTTGACTTGGAGTTTGCATGTAAGAGTTATGCCCTAACGAAAATCTGTTGGAGGAGAAATAGCTAAAAAATGGGTTTCGGTTATGTAGGACCGGAAAGGCGACTAGAGGGGGGGTGAATAGGAGCTCACCTAATTTTTCACCTTGTTGATTCAACACGGGTTTACTTCAATAGCTATGAGAGCTATGGAGATCAATACACAAACAAGCAGAAGACTTGTGTTGAATCAAACCTAAATCCTAAAGTCTGAGAACAAAAATGGGCTCAAGCTTCTTGGGCGGTCGGACCGGCGTTCATTGAGCGATCAAGCCAAAAGTCTTGATCGACCCGCAACACAGTCTTGATCTGGTGGACTGACTAAAGCAGTGCCTCTGACTCAAAAACCAAAAGCGAAAATCGGTCTAACTTTTGATCTACGGCCAAACTTAACCAAATTTGGAACACACCTTCCTAAGGATATTAGGAACCTATTCCAAGCAGCGATTGAGTATATCCACATCAAAGTTTTGACATTTTTCCATTTTACCGAAGGAAGGTTCAAAACCGAGCAAAAACGAAAAACTTGATCCAAAACCTGCTCATGGGAGATTGATGATCAAGATGATCCTAAATGTATTTCCACATGTCACAGCAAGGTAGATGAGGGCAAGAACCAACTAGAAACCCATCGGATCAAAGAAATACCCAAAATCAAGAAATAGAGAGCAAGAACAAATAGAAACTCATCTTGAGAAATCTTGCATAGATTGATTAAGTGGTTATTCTTGGTTTCTGACCACTCCCTCAAGGAGGACAAAACTCACAACATGAGCACTCAAATCAATCCAACACTCTAAAACCCTAAGCCTCTCTCTCTTCCTCTTTAAGCCCTAAGACAAACTAGGGTTTTGCAAATGAAGTGCTTGGAAAATGAATGACAACACCCCTTCCTATTTATAATGAGGCTTAGCTTCTAGAAGAGTTAACCCTAATAGGCTCCGTTAAGGCCCAACACAAGCGGGACACACACGCATCTTAAAGCATCGTCTTCATCTTCTCTTGACCTAAACCGCTTCTCCACGCATGCGTCTTGCGCGCGGTTTAGTCCAAAAGTCTAAAAGCGGTATTTGGTGAAATTACCAAAATACCCCTTCTTGATCTTTCTCCAAAGACCAAGTCCAATCTTGGTGAAGCACTCACCGCTTCGCCACGTGTAGGTTGATCAACGGCTCTCATCGTGTTGGCAAGTCTCTCCCGTCCGGCTCATTGAAACCACCATGGCACTTGCAGGCCCGTGTCGCAGTCCAACCCGTCGCCGAGCTGCCGATTCGGTCACCTTTATCCATTCTGCGCCATGCTTGAGTCTCCTGACCTCACCCGACAGATCGTTCTGGACCTCAGCTCTCCTAACTTAGTCCCGATCATCCTCGCTGTTGACCGTCGTTGACCTCCAAGCATCCTGCACAACAATAGACAAAGAAATCGAATCCGGGAATAAGTTCTTCACAACTTGACCCACGTTAGTGAAAACATGCATCATGTAACACATATGCAATGAAAATCATGAACTTGACCTAACGAACACACATCGCGCCACACTGACGAGCGAAACAAGTCAAAACCAGTCAGACCGCCACCCTTGGCCGGTCTGACCTCCCACTGGTCGGTCTGACCATCAACAAAAGGCCAGTCTGACTACCCAGTTGGGACTTAGCCAAATTTCCAACCTGGAAACCCGAGAGCTCTCTGAAAATTTCAAATGAATATAACTTTTCACTGGAAGCTCCAAAAAATATGAGACTAAGTGCAGAAGAACCCTCTCTCTTGCCTACGCCCTCTATTTTTGACCCAGCTCAAAAATCCAAATTCACTTTAAGGCCAGTCTGACCGCACAGCAGAAGTCGGTCAGACCGCTCCTCTAGCCGGTCTGACCGCCACTCTAGCCAGTCGGACCGTCAGCCCCCAAACCTGAAAATCAAACCAAGGCATGGCTGGTCTGACCGCCAAAGTGGCCAGTCAGACCGCCAGTGACCTGACAGCCTTTGAAACTTTGCCGAAAACGCATGATTTGACAAACCACAAAAGTCATTGCCAACTGTATCATCATCTTAAGATCATGCACATATCCCCATGATATCCACAGGTTACTGTAGTCGAAATTAAATCTTTTCGCATAATTTTCTAGAAAGGTGGTGAAGATAAAATTTACATGGCAAACAGATCATAACATGTTAAGAACAACAAAAATTGTTTCACTTCATTTGGAGTTAATATGAATTTTCTATGCATCTCAAAGTTATGCCATTAGAGTACAAATAATTTGAATATCATGATTTTTTATGATAGTAGCATGTTCTAAACATATGCCATGTTAAAGTACATTAAAAATGACAACCAACAGAATTGATCTCACTCATTTTGGAGTTAACATGAATTACTTATGAATTTTTGAAGTTAATTCAATTTTTAGTGTAAAATAATTCATTTTAGATTAATTCAAACTTCGAAAATTTATGGCACAATAACATGTTTCAAATCTATTCCAAGTTAAAGTGCAATAAAAATGGAAACCAACCAAATTGAATTCACTTAATTCGGAGCTAAAATAAAATACTTATGAATTTTTGAACTTTAAACCATTTCCGTGCAAAAGTAATTCATTACGGAATTTATAAAAGCATTAAATACTTTTTGTACTCGGGTTGAGCTAGCCACGGTCACTGACCAGTGGGACCTATGCGCATAGTGTTTTTCTTTTCTTTTAAATTCCAGTTAAATCTCTACTGACAAGTGGGTCCTACATGTCATAGACTAGGTTCACAAAATAGCGCATGGACCAACGGTCCTCCAGCACAGTGCATTGGTCCATGGACCATGGTGTGGTTTACTGTGCACTTAAGGCTTGGGCCCACTTGCCAGTGACTTAAAGCAAAACCAGATGTATTAACCGCATAGATTTCTGTTCAAGGGGCCCGCATGTCAACGGAACCTTAGTGCATTAAAACTAGAATCTACACAGTAACTCACGCTTAAGACATTGATTTGGATCCTAATGATTATGCTACAGTGTCGGTTGGCTTCCGACAACAAAGCGTGCTGTCGGTCGTGAATTCGCCTGGCGCCTCGCCAGCGAACTAGTCCATGGCGGTGCGAGCTAAAGGCAAAAAATGGGACCCTAAGACCTAAGCGAACGCAAGGGTGGCCAGAGCATGGCCGGAGGTGAGCTGGAGCAGCGGCGGTGGCGCTCAGGCTGTGTTGCACTTAGCAACCCGACAACGCTCCGAGCGATCCAACGCGCGCATGAGCAACTAGTAGGTACTAAGATCATATCGGACTGACGAAAAGAGTAGGAGCTTGCCAGAGTTGAGCTGCCGGTGAAGATCAACAGTGGTGAGTGAAGCTTCACCGAGGGGAGCTCAACCTGAGCAAAGAGGAAAGGAAAAGGAGGTAGGGGAAGCTTAAGTGAGATCATGCGATGGTGAGATAGCACGGAATTTGAGTATTGACTCACTACGCTAGAGTTAGAGACGAAGATAGACTTTCGGCCAAAGGGGAAGAAAAACCAAATTTTGACAACTCCTGAAGAGGAAGAGAGAAATTAAGTTAGGGGAAACAGTTCTAGGATCATGGAACACAATATGACATGAAGAGAAAAGAAAAGGAACCACTGGTGCACCGGTGACGTAGCAGCGGCGTCTCGGCCGAGTTGGAGCTCCGCGCTCTAGTTGCGGATTGAGCTCAAATGAGTAAGGGAGAAGGTAGGGGAAGGAGTGGCGAGGACGAAAGATTGCTAAGGAGCATCCTGGCTGTCCTTAGATAGGCTAAGGGGCGGAGGGCTCATGAGGAGGCCAACGACATGGCACTAACGGGAGCACGAGCGACGGTGAAGTGATGTCGAAGTGACGGGAACATGGGCAACAGGGCCGATGCAGAGCAACGCGAGAAACCACGTGCACGTGTCAAAAACTAGGGGCGAGGCCATTGGGCGGCATGGCTTGCTGGCACGTCGACGTGGCCAGGGCGTGCACTAGCGCGGCTGCACCGTGCGTGTGGAGACGAAGCCCTACTAGAGGATCCGGCTAATAAGCGACAGAGGTAAAGTGGTGCAGGTCGGGGTCTGGTGCGGTCGAGCCAAGTGGGTCTGGTCGGACCGAGTCAAACCGGCTTAGTTGACTGAGTTTAATTCAAAAAGGCTGAGAGGGTTTGGAATTTTCAGACAAGGACGTTTAACTCTAAAAATTATGAACATTTTATGGGCGGTTCCTGACACTATATATAACATTGAGTAATTTTTCCAGAGTTTTTTTATGCACTGAAATTTTCTCTAGAATTGTTTCAAGTTTCAGTGCTTGTTGTTTGACTTTTGTTTTACCACTTTGATTGGCTATTTTAAAATAGCAATTAAATTCTATAAATTATGAAAATTTTCAAGTGAGTCGCTTAGTTGTTCCAGAACCTAGGAAAATTATTTCCAGAGGCTGTTCACATTATTTGCTTTTAGTGAATTGATGCTTTATGTTTTCAAAATGCACAAAACCAAAAAAATGAAAATCTAGAGAATTCAAATGACAACAAGATGCGTCAAAAGTTTTAAATTTTGAAATTTTTATACATTTGAAACACAAACCCATATTTGGGATGTTACACTGGTCCTCAGGCGCGCATCATTTTGCCGCGAGCGAGTCCCTAATGCCTATTCCTCCTTATCCACCCAAGGCGCTACCACGGTTGCATGCTGTTGGTTTGCCTCTAATGACCCTAGGTCTTTATGTCTGGTCCCTTAGCATCGTATGGACTCGTTGAGTCCCGTGCAACTCTTCTTTAGCCCTAGGAATGCCCCTTTCATTGAAGTCGTCACCGACTCGAAGCTTGCCACCGCTTCTCATTGTTGTGCCATCAACTCCGTCCATCTATCTGATCATCTTCACCTCCCCTAGCATCGTAGTAACACCCTCTCTCCATTTCTGAGCTCCTTTGAGCTTTTCTTCGACCACCTCATCGCCAGCGAGCTCCTCTTCCCACTCGGCCACACAGCTATGTTGCTTCTTTCTTTCTCTCTCTCTCTGACTGGTGGGACCCACTCGCGTTTAGGATTTAGTTAACACTAATGACTATGGTTAAGTGTAATAAGAGTATGACAGGTGGGACCAGTCAAAAAATTTATCAGAAATCTAATTTAAAACATAATTATAATATGTGTCATTGGCATGTGGAACCACACACTATTCTCAGTTTTAAAACACGTTTTAAAACCCGAGAGACTAACATGTGGACCCCAGCTGTTAGTTAATTACAATAAAAAAATAGGTTTCATCATTAGTTCATAAATAGTGAGTCTATGACATGTGGGACCACCTCTGTTTTATAGATAAAAATCCAGAGAAATAAAACTATGAGTTACTGATAAGTAGTCCCCACATATAAGTTAATAAAATTTTAGAAAAACGAGAAAAGCTGCTTTCAATTCAGAGGAAAATACGCTTTCTTTGTTATAACGCGTCAACCTCAATAGAACTCAGAGGAAAATAAACCTTCTCTGTTGGAAAGCGTAAATCTCAGAGAATGCGCTTTCTGAATTGTTAATAAATTTTGCATATGAACTACAAATCAAATGATTTTTTTCTAAAATCATCTGAAATCATGCTCTATCTGAATATACAAAAATATTTGGATTTTGTTAATGTTGAAGTTATTTTTCAATATTTAATTTGCTATCGGCTCTTTTTTAATAGACATCGATACTTCGAAAGATCCTTCATCCTCTTATTTAGAGAAACCAGAGCAAGGCAAGCACCCCCTTTGACCATGTTGATTCAACTATTTTAATTATTGTATTTCTTTTTGCAAAATCTATTATGCATGCGTGTATGTTTGCTTAAAATATTTATATTTGGGGATAACGGTAGTTATGGTCCTATTCGATACATGATCCTCCTTGAAATATTGACATCCTTACTGTTGTAGCCAATATGTTATGGTTTAGGCAATATATGATGTTTATTTGGGTATTTCGATTGCAAATATCGCACAATTGCTTAGCTGGGCTCTAGAATTACTATAATTTGAAAATGGATGAAATGTTGAACATGAATTTTGGGAGATTTTGAATTAATCGTCTAGAGGGTTTTACCTCTGTTATTTTGTATAAAAATAAAAATAAAAAACTTAGTTTGTGACACGGACGAGTTATATTATAATCTGAGGAGTGTGATAGGTGTATCCCACAAGTAGATAGGGGGAGATCCTCGTCCAGGCCAATTAAGGACCGAACACCGGTATATCCAACGTAAGCGTAAGCGTACAACCACATATGCTGGTATAGGATGGCCTTAGCTAATTAAGTTATCAAAAATTAGCCTTGCACGTTGGTAGGCCGTGGTTGTGCGAGCATGACTGGTGTAGGCATGTTCGAAGGGGCTCCCTTCACCGAGGCGTTGGGAATAAAGCCTTCCGATACAACTGTGAATGCCTAACTAAGACAGGGGTGTACCTAGGTGAAGTGAGGGTACACTAGGTGATGTAAAGGCTTCAATACGTTTTCTAGATTGCTTTCCAAAGGATAGTGAGCAGTGGTATCGACGGATGTCAAACAAACTAGAGAATTCATATGCTATGGGTAAAGTTGTACACCTCTACAGAGTGTAAATCTATTTAAATAGCTGTGTTCGCGGTGATGAGCGTGCTAAATGTAGTATTGCTGGGTATAGACTTGGTTTTTATAAAAATATCTCTTGTTGGAAATTGTGGGAATGGTTTTGTTGTTGTTATTTGAGTGGAGTGTCATGTTGATGGCTGAAAATAAGATGTTGATCACAGCCGAGGAGGGTTGCGATTTGTTATTTACTAAAGTACCTACTGGTTGTTCTCTATCTATTTAACTGCTCTTTAAATTCCCGTTGCAAAGTAATATGTATTGATATTACAAATAAAACTTGATTAATGCTGAAAATAACTTGTAGCATAGAGCCTCGTCCCTTGTTAGCCATGCAGAGAGAGAGAGAGAGAGAGAGAGAGAGAGAGATATATATATATATATATATAGGAAGCCTTTTTCCTACTCCCAGGAATAGTTACTCTATATTTCGTATCTCACAACGTAGGGAGTATCTTGCGCAATCGAGAGTATGTATGTGTAGTATACGAGTATATAAGACCACCTAGGTGGTATTCACACCTTTTTATGGGTGGTATGTACAATTTTTTAGACATACTCCTTTTTATGTGCGAATATGAAGGTATTTACAACATATGCTAAAAACTATGGACTCTCTTACAAATTTTTCATGTGGTTCGCATTGGAGTATCTTATAATTAGTATATGAGTATACCCAAAGTGATAAAGGAGTATGTCAAGTTCTTTTAGGTGGTATATCAAAGGTGGGAGTAACTACACTAGGGAGTAGAAAGTATTTTTCATATATATATATATATATATATATATATATATATATATATATATATATATATATATATATATATATATATATATATATATATATATATATATATATATATATATATATATATATATATATATATATATATATATATATATATATATATATATATATATATATATATATATATATATATATATATATATATATATATATATATATATATATATATATATATATATATATATATATATATATATACACTACAAGTCTTGTAGTGGAATGTACTCAATCTTGTAAATTGTTGTTGAGTTAAAGGATGAGCCTATGTGGACGACACGTTCTTTGTTGCCTGAGGGTTTGGATGGGCATGCCGATGGACTTTTGGACTTTATACCTATTATGCTTTTGCTATTTAATTTGCTACTTCTGATACTTGTCATCTTATTTGGTCGGTCGGCTGTGTATCCTACCTACTCTTGTGTTGTAATCATCTAAGTTAAGTACCATATTTGTTTCATGTTGTATGTATCATGTGTATGCCAACGTTGTGGATGTGTGTACTAACCACTGATCATGGGACTAGTACGGTACAAACACGAGGGCTTCGGGTATTCCACGCCCAGCGTCCGACAATAAAAAACAATATTAGCACAATATATTTTAGAACAATGTCATCACATAGTTTGTCAACAAATCACAATGATATTACAAGACATTTCCGTACAACGTCATCACATAGTTTTCCGACAAATCACAATGATATTACAAAACTTTCAGCACAACATATTTCCAGGACAAACCATTCCTGTGGCCGCGACCACAACATCCGCCATGTCGACCTCCATAGTGCCCGCCTCGACTGGGGCTGTCAGATGAGGTTCCCATTATGCCGTCCAAAGTGCCGACCTCTCCTTCATCCCGTGCATTTCTTGTAAGGCATTTCTTGAAGGTATGCCTGGAATTCCTGCAAATTGAGCACTTCTTCAATCGACGCCTGACCGCTTTGTCTAAGTCATTCTTGATATCCGTAGTACCACCGCCAACCAACCGTTCCCTTGACCTAGTTGTAACACTGACCCAACATAGAGTCTAGGATGTTACTAAACCACCATACTTAATCACTTTACTTCATCTTACTAACACAATTTCAGCAAGACAAACAACAAGAAATGAATTAATTCTATTCAACAAGAACTAGCACAATCCACACATGGTCAAGTTAAAGAATACCATCAAACATTTAATAATAACCTAGGCAAGGGTCTTGGTATTTCTCAACCAATAATCAAATCAAATGACTATTGGTACTCAATGAGAGCAGTTCTTTAGCAACTAAATCTAAATCATCAAGGTTCATCAGAACTACGAGGATGTAAGGCTAATCAAGTCATTCAATTTATTCTATCAAAAAGAATTAAATGAATCATTATCTGAGATTTAAAAGCATAAATAGAAGCATCCACGGTAAAACTTGGCTACCACGATTACAAGTGAATCAACCACCACAAAGGATGGACGCAGTCTGAAATTAACGGAAATAGCATGAACATGAAGTTTTAGGTAAATAAGGTAATTTATTTGCCATGGGTGGTTAAGTGTGAAGTGCATCAAAACTACCCCGTCCCACGCATGTCGCTGCCTCGAAAGGTACCTAAAAAGAATATCAACAACAAGCGTGAGTCCACGACTCAGCAAAGTGCAATAGTGATAAAAGACAAAACATCACGATCAGCAATTGAAGATATCAAATCCTCATATGAACATCAGCAAGGAGACTATAAATAAAACTCTTATACTTGTACGCAATGCATATGTCAAGAATGCTCTTTCTTCCTTCTTTGCAATTACCGGTGATGCGGAGTAGTGCATCCGTCAATGCATACTCAAGCATGTGCCCTTAGGAACAGGGACCTCAAGCCCATACTCCACAAGTGTGGGGACCCATGCCCGTCCAATGCATGACGAGGACCTCATGACCGTCCAATGCATGACGGGGACCTCAAAAGAAACAATCCTTGGCTACCACGTAGTCCAAGGTCCAAGAATTAATGTCATGACGCAAATGAACTTCATATTCTCAATCCATCATGAGAGAATAATATTCAGCGACAATATCATAGATAAAGTTCATACGAATAAACCATGGCAATAATCAAGAGTTCAACATCACAATTTACTCTACACTGCTTACACTTGCCTTAACCACGAGACGGATGACGACGACAGGAGGACTCTATCCTCGATTCTCACCCCGACCTGGTATTCGTAAAGTATTGTAACACCCTAGCTATTCGAAAGCCAAGATGTCACCTAAATAATCTAAAATACAACCATAATGCGGAAGAATTTGAATAATATATCATCTGATGACATAAATAGATCAATATTTAATAGAACCATGGCATGAATATAGTCTGAATTCAAGCAAGTATATCAAAAGGGTGATCGAAGATCACAAGTAGTACTTAATCAACCATAACATAGAGAGGGTTATCAACCACATCTAACTTTACTTATTACAATTCATCAATTAATGAATGAAGGATAGAACCAAGTCCTATTATTGAAAGGAAATATGGTGAAGTGAACGAATAGTGCGTGTCTACTCCCTCCCAATAGAGCCATCATCAACGATCACCTAAAATAAACAAACAAAGCAAGAATGAGTGCGAGACTCAAGAAGTCTGATGAACAAGTGGACATCTGACAAATATGAACATAGCACGAATGAATATACAAATGAATGGAATGAATGAATTGAATGGACTGCACACATGCTTATACGGTATAACTAGTGACACACCCGTCGGTGTTCACCTAAGCCTGCATTTAACAAAATGCGAGGATCCAAATCCCGTATGAAGAACGTTTCATACGGGTATCCAAATCTATCCACATTAGAATGGTGGGACTTACGTACCTATACTGGAATTGATGGGTCTTATAATCCACTCTCGTGGAAGGAACATGAAAATGGATGCATGTATTGAAATATGAATTATGAAAGACATCAAATCTACACATGGAAATAACGCATAAGAAAGGAACACAAACTTTGAATATTCTCATGGATCATAGAAAAGCACAATACGAACATCAAGCATTTAGCATTCACTAATCATAAAAACATCAAAGTACTTGCCTTTCGCGTTGCGACGCGTTAGTAGGCAATGACGGTGCCCCTAAACCCGAAGCCTCTCCACCTACACAAGTAAGTACTCAAAATAAGAACAACATGTTACAGGATACTACCAGTAATGTTCTACAACACCCTCTTGAACACCCAAGAAATAGCCATTTACCCCATTCTGAAATCAGGCAACACAACCACAGAAACGAATCTGGACAGCGGCATGGAATGAACCATAACTATTGATCTGGGACTCGGAATGAGGTGAGCCCAAATCCTAAAGAAACTCAACGAACACATCTACAATATTCTAGTTGGCGAGATAACCCAATTCAGCCAAAATAAAATGCTAACAGGCAGATGAACTTAAAAGACAGATTCTGCCCAGACGAAACAGACAGCAGTAAAGAACATATCATAACTTTTGATCTACAACTCCGATTAGGGAGTTCTTTATCATTCTGGAAAGTTTATGAAAAATACTAAAACAACCTAGTTGGGTGGAAACCCTGAATTTGCATTTAACATAAACATATCTTAAAAGACATATCGACAGATCAATCTCGTCAGAATTCTGGATAGCAGGAATGAAACGATCATAACTTTTGATCCGTAAATCAGAATTTAGTGATCTTGGAGGCTACGGAAAGCTAAAGACAAACCCCACATACCGCTAGGAGACACTAACACAGAATCTGCCTTGAACTATCTCTAATTCACCCGTCAACAGATAGTAGAATCAAACCGATCTACTGCAGCATGCTCAGAACAGCTAATGATAACGAATCGCATACGAAATATTTGTTAAATCCAATGGAGAATGCGATGTTACCCATGAAATCCCGCTGGACTTCGCTGAATTCCCCTCGCGACGATCACCCCCCACCTTCCTCTTCTTCCTTTCCCTTCTCTCTTCTTCCCGATGGCAGGCAGTAGGGAGGATGGCGCCGGGGAGAGGAGGAGCAGCAGGAGGCGAAATACTGTAGCATGCTGCTACTGTAGTAACAAGTGGCTAGGGTTTGGTCCCCTCCCCTCCCTTGCCTTCTAATTGGCTGCCAGCCCACTCATGGGCCTTGGGCCACTATGGCCGGCTCCACTCCTCTCGAATATGGGTTGGTGGCTCATTCCTCTCCTAAAATTCTGAATTTTGAACTTAATTCCATCTCTAAACTTTGTTACAATCGATATTGAGTAAAATTCCCTCTCCCGAACAAGTTTCTCTCTTACCGATAATATTCTCTCTAATTGAAATTTGGGGTATTACAAGTATACTAAGAACACCATGAAAAGTGCACAGCATAGCAATAGAACAAAATAAAATCATTCGCTTCTATTCGCAACCCGAAACTTTAACAATGCACTTCCAAATCCCAGTTTGTCCAAATAGACAGCCTCCAAAGGAAAAACCATACTATGTTCTGTTTCAAAGGTTTATGCATGCTTACTTTACTTACTTATTTCAATACATATCTTTAAGAGCATAGTTATGCCCAAATCCTTTGTGTGACCAATCTTGACATTGAACAAACATGTTGTCACCCTAGTTAAAAACTGGTTAAAGGCAATAGCATGAACCAGAACCTTTTGGAAAGGAAAAGCTTAGTTGTGCTTAGACCAAAAGTATTTGATTTTGGGAAAGTTTTATCTCCATTAACCAATTGTTATTTGAAAATGTTTTGGCCGTGTGTAACACCCCAGTCCGACAAGGGCCTGGAATGCTACTACTAACATGATAACAAACTAAACATAAGCTAAAATTCTAAATTTTGGCAGAACCTCTGTTGTATAATTAACTATACCGGAGGTTCCAATAGTCAATATTAACAAGACAATAAAGGAATCAAAAATCATATCAAAAGGAAGATCGAAGATCACACGCAGTACTTAATCATTCATAACGGAAAGAGGTCATCAACCACAGCTAACCTTATTTATTACAGTTCATCAATTAATGAATGGAAAATAGAACTAAAACGTAAACATGGACTTGATTAAGATGAAGTGATTGAGTAGTGTGTGCCTACTCCCTCCCAACATCGCCAACCTCAAAGATCACCTAAAATAAACAAACAACGCAAGAGTGAGTCCGAGACTCAGCAAGTACAGTAATAAATGGTAGAAACAACAACCATGATCATGATAACATCATTGAATAATATGAAATAAGTACAGAATGAATACTTGAATGAATGGAATGAATGTGTTGGGTGAAATGAAGGGACTACACACATGCATATCTGGGTATTCTTTGGTGACACACCGTCGGTGTTCACCTAAGCCGCATTTAACAAAATGCGGATCCAAATCCCGTATGAAATTCTTCATACGGGTGTCCCTAAATCGCCCACATTGGAATGGTGGGTCTTACGTGCCCTGCTTGGAATTGATGGGTCTTTTAATCCACTCCGTGGATGAAACATGAATAATGGATGCATGGAATGAATATTGAATATTGAAAAGATATGCTCTATAATCATGAAGGTAACACATATGGAAGGAACATGAACATTAAATAATAACATGGATCTTAGAAGCACAATACCAACATCAGGCATTCAACATTTTCTAATTATAAGAAACATCCAAGTACTTGTCCATGTTGGATTGGTGAGACTTCACTACCCATTTCAGGGGTGAACACGAAAGAAAGAACGAATGTATATGTTGAACGTAAACACATTATCGAAGAATCAGGGTATAACAACAATGAAGGGAAACAAGGAGTACCGAAATTACCCATTTCGTATTCATCAATCAAGTGAAACAAACAACAAACAAGACAGATCAATTGTACTTGCCTCAACCGTGAGACGGAAGACAACGACAGTCAAGCTCTAGCACCGGGGTTCACCACCTCATGCACCAGCTGTAGCACCTTCACCAGCATAAACCAACCCACAACCATCATCGCACCATGCCCCACTCCACATCCATTTCTTTCCCTTAGAGATACATAGGAACATTTACTCCACGTGCAGATTCCATTGAAGCTAGCTTTTTACCAAGCCATCAAGGAAGGTAAACATCACTTAGAAAGCAAGAAGTAATAAATATGCTAATTTATAATTTAGTTGTTCGTAATATGAGAGGGAATCAGCATACCACTAGGAAGAACAACAAATCTACTATTGTTGTTATGTTCAAGAGCCTTGACAAATAAATAACCGCTATCATCAGGGGTAAGAGTATGCAAATTCCCACTTTGTTCCCACAAGCATTAGCCCACCAGATGTACCATCCATAAACAGCAAGAACTTGGGCAAAGCGATGACCATTTGCATCCCCTGGCAGCCATCTGGGTGACCACTTCTCAATCAATAGTGTGTTCATGCCAAAAGATCTTTGCTGACTTCCGTTGAGCCTTCGATCTGAGAATCCACAAAGTCGTGAGCCGTAGAACTATTCTCATCCCTTGCCCTCCCTCCACCATGGGTGGGCTTAAACAAACTGGATACCCAACCTTATTAGTTCAAGTTTTATGACTCAATGTCTTGCTCGCTCCATAGTAACACGGAACGGTGGTGCCATGAAGACCCATGATCCTCTTAGATGCACTCTTATCACCCATGAACCAAGAAGAAAATTCAACAGTAAGGAGGTTTAGGATGGACCTCGGTAGGCGTGAAATTGGTGACTAAGCGGAGGCAGGCGGCCAAGACCTCAAAGGCGAGGGCCGGATGAACCCACACCCAGCGGCTCATGTACTGTCGAGACTGGCGCTTGGTTGGTGCATGTCTTTGCACGAGATCAACCCGGGTAGGGTTGAGGCCCAAGGTTTTGTGGTAGCCGCCCAAGCCAGTTAAGGACCGGTCTGCGAGCCGCATCTTGCTAGCCACCATCGTGCAACCACATGTCCTGTGTGGGCAGGACCTGGCCGACTAATTTGTAAAGATCCATCGCGGTTGATCCTGTTGGTGTGGTGGGTAGTCATGTTACAACCTTCGTAGGCCCACCTGGCGCAAGAGGGGGCCTGAACCCTGCGGATGGGTAATCCAAAGGGGGTGAAACCTTAGTGAGAGTGGACTGCGGTGGAGCGATGCATTGTAAAGGCCTTGTCATGTGCTCTAGACTTCTCACCAAAGGAAGTGTGAGGTGGCGTTGACGAATGCTAAACAAACTAGAGAAGACATGTCATGTGGGTAACGCTGTACACATCTGCAGAGTGTAAATCTATTCGAATAGCCGTGTCCACGGTCATGGACATACTAGCAAAGCCACTCAAAGTTAGCTTTTGGTTTTGTTTTAAAAAGGTTTGTGAAATTGATTTTGGATTGCTATCCAAATGGGTATTGGGCGGGTAGCCTTGTGACAAGATGGTATCCTTCACACTTTGTTGATGAATGTTATCCAACTGTAAAATTTAAGCTTTGCAAATGAATTTTAATTATTATTATCTGCCTTGGAACTTAGTACTGGTATTTGAAGTAAACTTGGCCTTATGCAAATCAACCATATTAAGCCTTCCTTTGAGATATCCACTTGTGCATGCCATTACATTATTTGTGGGTGTAACTTGCAAGCACGGTTGTTGTGCTCATTCTTGCTTGATTTGATAAATTGAGCAGGAGAGGACTCCTTTGAGGATGATGAGGACCAGAACAATTAGGCCGCGCCCTCCAGCCAATTACCTGTGGTGTATTGGATGGACTTGGTTTTGCTTCCGCTGTGTATTTTGCTTTGTTGTCGTGACTTGTAAGCAACTTTGTAATCAACTTCCTTGCTATTAATAAAGTCTTTTGTGGATGTATGTTATTACTTGTAATTGCTGTGAGAACTAGCCATTGATCCTTGGGGACTAGTTCGGATCACAGGAGGTTTAGGACTTCTCCATGTCGCATAACCTCCTCGGGTTGGTCTCTTGACCTCCCTCAGGTCTGGTCGTGGCTCTTGGGGAGGTCCTGAGTCTCAAAACCTCCTCGGGTTAGTACCCTAGACCTCTAGGAGGTTGGTTTGGACCTCTGGGTGGCACTGGGAGGGTGTCAGAGATCCTTGGACCTCTGGGAGGTCTGGTGAACTCGGGGAGGTCTTGGAGGACCTCTCGGGATAGCCCCTAGTCGGGTCGCCACATGTATCCCCTTATAAAGAGCCCACGACGGATCTTATCCAGACTCGTTTGTTCCAACCCGTTAACTGTGTGACCCTGTAAGTTCATGTGTAATCGATTGTGACTCGAAAACTCTTTTCTGACCACGAGTCGTTAGTAGTTCCTTGCAGGACATAACGATTCTCAAATACACATAAATTATATCAGACGTACCTAAATGCAATATGATCTACAACTAGGTCCTTATCACTTACGGTCAGCTCGTATCTCTATATGATAAGTTCGTATTTAGTCATGACCAGTTTGTAACTCGTTACGACCAGTTCGTGATTATGTTCGACTAGTCTACGACCACCTCGTATCTCCATACGACCTGTCCGTTTCTAGTCAGACTGAATGACCTGCTTGTGTATTCTCTCTTTGCCTTACGATATCTAGTTAAACTCCAGGTGAGATATTTTGTCATCCATGGACTATTCGATACTTTCTCGATCAAGTGATAGATAACTTCATATGGTCGACTCTTCGACCACTAGTGGCATGGCCATGCACTTTTTTTATCCGACCACATCGAGGGGCCCAGAGATATCTCTCATGTTATGTTAGGAGTGGAAAATCCCATATTCGACCAGTCATGTTTCACAGCACACCCGAAAGCTACCTTTATAACTACCCAGTTACGGAGTAGCATTTGGAAACCCCTAAGTGTACTATTACACATGTAGGAAACCATGCTGATCTTAGGTCTAAGGATTATATATCATCATTGCTTGAGACCAACTGATGACACATAAAATCATAACAATCTCAATAGTGTCTCAAGGTGGGTCAATCCAACACTATATTCTCTAACATGTGTTCACATGTTCACATTATTGATTCGATATCCCTATATCTACGACGGGTGAAACATGGTCACCAATCAATACATATGTTGGTCGATAAGTCACTAGTGTTTTGACCAGTGACATCCGGCCAGGGATATATTTAGAATGACATCATATAAGTTAAAGAGCTTCACCAACAAGTCACATACTTATTAATCTTTATAACTAATAACTCATTCAAGGAACATAATAACATTTATTCTTTAACTCATAAACATAGACTTGATACAATCATCTCCATGATTGCCTCTAAGATATATCACCAATAGTCTCTCACTTGCTCTAGAGTCAATCATATAGGTATCTAATACTCATAGCTCTTGTCAACGGATCAGCAATATTCAAATCTGTGTGCACTTTGCAGATCTTCACATCACCTCTTTCAACACTCTCACGAATAATGTGATATCGTCGAAGTATGTGTTTGGACTTTTGATGCGATCTAGGCTCTTTAGCTTGTGCAATGGCTCCACTCTTATCACAATTGAGATCCATTGGACTGAAAGCACTGGAAATCACACCTAGATCATTAATGAACTTTCTAATCCATACGACTTCTTTTGCAGCTTCGGAAGCCGCAATGTACTCAACTTTTGTTGTAGAATCAGTAATTGTTCCTTGCTTGGAACTTTTCCAGCTCACTGCTCCTCTATTAAGATAAAACACAAACCCAAACTGCGATCTGAAATCATCCTTGTCGGTTTGGAAGCTGTCATCGGTGTAACCATTTACGACCAGCTCTTCCTCACCACCATAGACAAGGAATGCATCCTTAGTCCTTAAGTACTTTAAGATATTCTTGACTGCTATCCAGTGACCTTCACCTAGATCTGACTGATATCTGCTCGTAACACTTAGAGCATACGACACATCTGGTCGTATACAAAGCATGGCATACATGATAGATCCAATAGCCGAAGTATATGGAATTATACTCATTTTATCTCGCTGATCAGGTGTCGAAGGACACTGACTCTTGCTAAGATTAATCCCATGTGACTTGGGCAAGAAACATTTATTGGAATCTTGCATGTTGAACCGCTTCAACACCTTATAAATATATATATATATCTTGGCTTAATCCAATTAGCCTTTTAGATCTATCCCTATAGATCCTTATGCCTAAAATATATGCTGCATCTCCTAAATCTTTCATAGAGAAACTATTTCTTAATGAAGTTTTAACAGATTCAAGTATAGGAATATCATTTTTGACTAGTAATATGTCATCCACATATAAGATCAGAAAAATAAGTTTGCTCCCACTAACCTTCTTGTAAACACAAGGTTCATCTTCATTCTTGATGAAGTCAAACCCTTTGAACACTTCATCAAAACGAATGTTCCAACCCCGAGATGCTTGCTTTAATCCATAGATGGATTTCTGAAGCTTGCATACCTTTCTAACTTCCTATGGATTGACAAAACCCTCAAGTTGTGTCATATACACATCCACACTTAGGTTTCCATTTAGGATAACCATTTTGACATCCATTTACCATATCACATAGTTGAAATATGCATTAATAGCTAGAATGATCCTGATAGACTTAAGCATAGCAACAGGTGAGAAGGTTTCATCATAATCAACACCTTGAATTTGTTTGAAACCCTTTGCTACCAGTCGTGCCTTATGAATGTGAACATTTCCATCCATATCTATCTTTTTCTTAAAAATCCATTTACACTCAATAGTTTTAACAACATGTTCCAAACTTGATTGCCATACGTGGATTTTATCTCGGATCTCATAGCTTCAAGCCGTGACTCAGAGTCTGGGTGCACCATCGCTTCCTCATAAGTCTTAGGCTCATCATTATTCAATAATAAAATGTCATGCCCATATCTTATAGGCAATTGATGTGGCCTTTTAGATCTACATAGGGCTGATATCTCATCTAAAGGTTCTACAACATTTTGTTCATCCTGTAGAGGTTCAGCAGGAGTTAAAACATTTTCAGATGTTTTTCGAATTTCTTTGAGTTGCACCTTGCTCTCACTGACTCCTTTGGAAACAAACTCTTTCTCCAAGAAGACACCATTTCGGGCAACAAACACTTTGTCATCATCCCACTCAGAAAAGTAATACCCCACTAACGAGGATCTAATAATCCTCATTTAATTATTTATCTGTAATTCTTATTATAGATAATAATACCATCATATGGTTCTTGAGTATACCCCTTAATGTTCATAAGGGAGAAGCTAGAGGTCATAAGTTCTTCTACGACCACCCCACAGTCGTAAGTCCTTCTACGACTAGCTCATGGTCATAAGTTATTCTACGACCAGCCCCTAGTCGTAAGCTTTTCTACGACTATCCCCTGATCATAAGTTCTCCTACGATCAGTCTGTGGTCGTAAGCTCTACCACGACCACCACCTGATCATAAGCTCTTCTACGACTAGTCCTTAGTCAATGGGGCTTACAGACATATGGGTCTGGTCGATCAGAGAATCTTCCGCAACATATCTAAGGATATGGGTAGTCAATTACGTTGTTATTCTCTGAAATAATGGCACGATTTAACTCTCTGTCCTAGTGATAACTGCCTAGCAACGTGAAAACGTTACTACTCCCATAATAATCTCTAATAATGGCTCCATCATCTGAAGCATTAAGGCGCCCTTTGAACAGGAGAAACGGTAGACCACTTCGAGGATTGTATAAAAGGTAGGATCATCAGGAGAAGAGGGGGACAACGCAATCAGGAGCAGGAGACATCACACTCGAATCTTTCTCTTGACCTGTAACCAGCATACTCAATACATCCACACAGGAGTAGGATTGTTATTCTCTCCGGAGAAGGCCTGAACCTATATAAAAATCCCTGTGTCTTTCTCTCTGCGTGATTTGAGTCTTGGAGACCCCCCGAATCAAATAATCTTTACGTAAGATCAGTTCTAAAACACCGACAGTTGGCGCCGACCGTGGGGATCTTCGAGTCATCAGATTTCCTTCAATTTTCCCAACTCTAATGCTTCCATGGCTGGAGAGTGGAACGAGGAGAACTGGTTCGACTTGACCGATTACACAGATATCAACATGGATGCCGGTTTCGACTACGAGCTGAGTATTGTATCATCCGATAGTGATGTCGCATCCGGAGATCGTTCTCCAGGAGACCTTACCATCAATGGAGTTGATAAGGGATCCTCATCCCCCACAACGTTACGTCCAAACGAGGAATCGGCTTTCTTAGAGGATAAGGGTCAATCCGACCACTGTCAGGACCTTACCAAGACAGGCTCAGAGCATCGCGAGGGCTCCCCCTCCAAGTGTTCAAGTCCGTCTGAGACAGTCTGACCTGGCACGGCAAGTCTTGGAGGTAATCATTCTGGAGCTTCATCAACACCTGGTGGTCGTCTCTCTCAGGTTAGCCCCCAAAGGATGGAGTCGAATATGCTTTTCCTGCGAGTTCGATCATCCTATCACATGGCTCACCTACGGATGGAGACGGTTATAACCCAAAACTCCCATTCTTGGAGGGATTTGCTCCAAGTCGCCAGACGGTGTCTTTCGACTACTCCTCAAGCGAGGAGGCCTCAAGTGTAGGTGGAGATCATCAATGGGAGGTCTTCGTCCTTCCCTCAAGTGACAATCACTCTCCTAGAGACAAGACTGAGGATGCTCCCCAACGATCACACGCTGCGACCCCTCGTGGCGATGACGAGGACACCTCCAGTGATGAACAGAGTCAACACTCTAATGAGTGTGAAGGAGATTCTCGAAATGCTCGCACTCCATTGAGGTAAACACGAGGCTCAGGTATGGACATTCCTGAGACAACCCGACAAAGAAGAATCGTGGCTCAGAAAAATCTGCCTGGGCGTGTTCACTATCAGTCGGAGAAAGCTCAAGAACTCCAGCGCATCAATGGCCATCTCGAGAACTTGCTCGAACGCCTGGCTACGACCTCTTCGCTGAAGAGATCGCACAAAGGCTTAGGAGCACAATGGCCAGACTCGAGCACCCTCGCCGACATCAACCCAGAAGTCATGACGGTACGACTCCATCAGTTTCCAGTCGTTCGAACAACTCACCATGTGGATATCGGCACGACAACAAGTCACGACGCTCTCCTGATCTTCACTCCAGTCAAAGAAGAGTTCTTGGAACACCTGATGATCAACAAGCTCCCAAGAGAGGTAATTGTTCATCACTCCAACCCAAAGGTTTGCAACAGCACACGAAATACGAGGAGTATTACCCTCGTAGAGCCAAGACTTATCATAAGTTAGGTTCAGCCACTACCAGGTATCGTCGTGTACGATCACCTGATAACATCAACCCTTCTTTTCTGCAAAGGAGGTGTTATGATGTAATTATCGGATGTAGGGCATTCTTGCCTGACCTCCGAGCAGTTCGCTGGCCACCGTGGTTCAGACCAACGAACAAGGAGAAATTCGATGGGTCTCAGAATCCCATCAAGTTCCTCCAAATCTACACGACCGCTGTCCGAGCAGTAGGAGGAGGAGAGCACGTCATGGCGAATCACCTTCCGACTGTGCTCGAAGGGTTTGCTCGATCGTGGTTGCTAAACCAACCACTCGAGTCGATCTACTTGTGGCAACACCTCCATGACCTTTTGTTGGCTAACTTCTAGGGTACCTATAACCACCCTAGAAAGGAAGACGACCTGCACAAGATAAGACAAAATGACCACGAGACCTTACGCCAATTCATTAGGCATCTCAGTCAGGTTCGAAATTCAATTCCTGAGGTTTCTGACTCATCTGTTATCAGAGCCTTCAAGCAGGGTGTCCGCAGCAAGAGAATTACAAAGGACATCGCTTTAAATCCTCTGGCTACTATCGTTGAACCCTTTGAGATGGCCGATCGATATGCGACTATTGCAAAAGTAGTCAAATAGGACAAAACCATCGATCGAGATGACGAGAATCTTCAAGAAGTAGGCGGAAGTAGCAAGAAGGATAAAAAGGCCAGGAAATCCAAGAACAAGGCAAAAAGCCAAAAACCTAAAACCAACAATTCTAAGGAGGTCTTGGCCGTAAGCGACTAAGTTCTAAGCAATATCCCGATCGAGGCAAAGGTAAGCGCCCCGAGCAAAAGAACGACAAGCCTAGGTGGTGTCCTTTCCATAAAAAGGAAGGACATGACCTTCGCAACTGCCGAGTTTTCCAACGAAAACTCGAGGACTACTACAATGGCAAATGACCACTTCCTACCCTCGAGGAGGTAGGGCAAGCTAGTGGTCGTATGCAGTCGGACGACAACGAGGAGATGCCATTCCAAGATCCCGAGCACACCATCGAGAATATCTTTAGGGGATCATCGGCATACGAGTCAAAATGACAGCTTAAGGCTATCGAACGCGAGGTAAACTCCATTGACCCTCCTTTTGTCAATAAACTATCGGAGTGGTCGAAAGTCACCATCTCCTTCGAGAAGAGTGACTGTCCGATCCCTTCCACTCGACAAGGTCATTTTTCGATCGTGGTCGAGCCCACCATCAACAACTGTCGAGTAAATCGAGTGTTGGTTGATGGTGGTAGCGCATTAAACATCTTATTTACGAGTACCCTCGATGAGATGCAAGTACCTAGGACCAAGGTAAGATCAGTATGATACTCTTTTCATGGTATTGTACCAGGGTCTTTAGCCAGACCTATTGGTCAAGTTTCTCTTCCTTTAACATTTGGTTCTGCAAGTAATTTTAGGACAGAAAAGATCTCCTTTGATGTGGTCGATTTCGATACGGCATATAACGCCATACTAGGACGACAAACTTTGGCAAAATTCTTAATCGCTACTCATTATGGGTATCAATGTCTTAAGATGCCAAGTCCCAAAGGAGTGATCACAATTCATTGTGATAAAAAGATGACGCAGTCATCGGTCAGCTGATAGAACATCGCAACGTACTCCGGGTAGGACCCCTGCGAATTGATCAGCATGTAGGTGACCTATGCAACAAAACACCACAAACTTAGCACACGAAATTGTGATTACAATACGAAAAATAATAAATGATCATGAAACTAATCTGTCGGCGGCACCACACCGTGCCCATGGTCGGCCGATCCACGTTGTCGTTTTAGGCGTACATGCTGACCGCGTACGCTCCCAAGTCCAGCTGTAGTCGTCTGACCTGGAAGCGCTCAAAGGACCACAGCTGCAAAAGTAGCGGGCATCCGGAGAGGATGGAGCTGTCCTGGGCATAGTGGCACGCGTCGCACAGTGCACGGTACATCGCGCACAGAGCAGCCAGACCTCAAGTGTAGGGATGGATCTCATCCACCGGCAATTCCACCAGCTCATGTACGTACCAGACGTAGTGCTTGTCGACGCTGTCGCCGTAGGACCCCAGGAACATGACCACCCAAACAGCCACAGCAGGTAGGCCTCGAAGTACTTCCTAACAATGACATCCCCTATGTTCTTCGCCATACGCTCGGGCTGCAAGAAGACATGTACACGTCAGCAAGGTTCACATATGAATTGATACAAGAGGACAATAGTTACGAAGACTTACGTAGAACTGGCAGATCCACCTCAACGTCGCCCGTGCGGTCTACTGAACTCCATGTACCCACTACCAGGCAGCAGTACATCGTGGAACCCCGCTAGGAGGTCCATGCGCCATGTGGCCGAGATGTCGTACACTACCATGGGGGAGCCTGTGTAGGGCAACCTGGTCAGAAAGCTCACGTCCTGTAGCGTCAGCGCCATCTCCCCACACGGAAGGTGAAACGTGTGCGTCTCTGGCCTCTAGCGGTCAACCAGCGCTGTTAGTAGGGCCCGGTCGTATGGAAAACGCCTAGACGTACGATCAAGACCACAGTCCTGGTCGTCCTCCCACGTCGCCTCCACCATCCTCGCTTGTGGAAGGAGGCCTACCACTCTCAACCTACATCGAAACGATTAAGAACAAACGTGACTGCACGCAAAGTAGTCAGACTGCGATTGAGTGCATGAAGGTCAGAACTACACGTACCTCGGAACCCAATCTAGGTGCAGCCTCCATGCCCTGATGGGCATGCGTAGCCGCAACGCACTAAGCTCAATCGGCACCTTGCCCTCCGAGAGAGCATGGTACTGAGGCGGCTACGATGATACACGTTAATCACCGGGTCAAGCAACTCGTAGTAGTCTGCATCCACCATACCTACAAATTAAGTGCATGCATTGTAAAGACTACGAAACATGTACAAAAACTACAATTCCTACTTTAAAAATAATTTCCAGCGTTAACAGAATAATTACCACACAAAAATGTAAATATTTAGGCTACTAAACAATTTAAACAGATTTGTAATAGGGTCTTCCAATTTAGAAGATATTTTTAAATATTTTCCAAGTGCAAATATAAACAATAAACAAAGCTCTTCCTATTTTCCTAGTTTCGTAGTTTAAAATTAATTTTCGACATTAACAATATAATTACCACGCACAAATGGGAAGCTAAATAAAGCTGAGATTATTTTTTACATATTTCTAATAGGCGTCTTCCTATTTTTTGCTGATTTATCCTAAATTGTTCGACTACTGTAACATTCATAACATGTGTACGACGAACTACACTATACACAGCTCAAATAATGTAGTACATAATTTGACTACAATTATCTAATCTACTAAATTCTAGTCGCTATTCTACTGAATTCTATGTCGCTATTCTACTGAATTCTATGTACTTAATTCTACTCGTTGTTCTACTCAATTGTACTTAATTCTACTCGTTGTTCTACTTAATTCTACTTGCTATAGCTCAAATGATGGACTTAATTCTACATAATTTGACATAATATACATAGTTGCAAAAAATATATACCTACAAGTTGACCGGCCAACCGGATCTGATGCTCTGTCAATCTCTCTCCTCCGTGATGAACTAACAGAGCTTTGCTACCTTTCTTCTCTCCCTCTCCTCCTCTCTTTTGTTTTTTCTGGAATTAAAATGAGTTTTGGAGGATTTTTTGGGGGTTTTTATAGATGGCATCCTGTCGCCAGTTGAACTAACGACATGAAGACTGTTCACTCCCTATCGCCAGTTCAACTGGCAACAAGTAGCTGGACCGGCGACAGTCCAGCTACCTGGCGACAGAGAGTCATTTTTGTAATTTTTTAGACCGGCTATATATTTTTGTAAATATCTTTTAAAATAATATCATTTAAAAAAATCGAGTGAATTCACATCTTTTTGTAGTGTCTATCACGGCTCCTTGTCGTTGGACCCAAATGAGCCTCTTTCATAGACGCTTGAACTTGCAGCCTTGTACAATTGTGTTGTGCTGATGATTGAGGTGAGCTGCTCTCATCATCGGGCATGCGGTCTCCACATCCGTACTCCTCTTCAGGTTAGTGCAAAACACCAAGGGCTCGATCCAATTATCAAAAAGTGGCGAGTGCCAAGGAATCGCAGAGGGGTTGTCGACGAGTAAAATGCCCTGACAGTCAGAATTTACAAAGGTCTGGTTTTAAGACAAGGGATGAGTAACGACTTTCATTATTTTCATCGCCTTTTTTCTCTTGATTTGTACAAATTGGGTACATGGGTATTTATAGGTTTATAGGTACCATGTACAAGCAAATGATGATTTAGCCCTTGCCACCTTGGGAGCTTCAAGAATAGCTTCGGGGGTTACCTCGACATTTCCCTCGGGTGGTCCTTTTCAGCTGACATCTGCAAAGATCAACATTAACAATCAATAAAGAATTATTATTAACATTAAACCTTGGTGGAAAGGGCCGCTCCCAGGCCGTCTACGTCACCAAGAAAGTGTCCGCTGTCTGATTACATCTGGTTGTGTTCTGCCCGTCTGATCCGATCGGGTGCCCACAGGGCCAGGCTCCAAACCCTATCCCAGCCGAGGCTCGATGTGTTGTTCTACCGTTCAGTTCTTTTCTTCACTCTCTCTTTTCTACGGCTGCATCCATAGTGTATATATAGACTCGCAGTCCTTCCTCTGAAAACACAGCCAGAACGGTCCTGCAAATTTATATTTGCCTAGGTTTGTTACTGAGTACTCAATTTGTCAGCATGTGCATTGTCCACCCACCAATCTTGAACCAACAACACCATCTACTATGCATACAAACACACACATACACGCGCGCGCGCGCGAGTTCACAGGAGATCGGGCGCAAACAGCAACCACTGTTCAGGTAGCTCACTCTTACGCCAAATTGTCGTTTCATCTTTTATTGTTTCCTCTTTTGTTATTTACTATACCTACTTAGTTTCCTCAACTATGCTACACCATTACTGTACGTCATACAGCCCCGTGCTTTCCTATTTTCATGTGCTTTGGTATCATACCTCTTGCCTTTCTCATGGTTTGCATTTTATATAGCTTACTCTTACTCTTACTCAGGCCACATTCTCTGCTTTGTTGGAGATAGTTTTGCTTCCACTAGTGAGTTGATGACTTGCTTGCATTTTATATGGTTTCGTTGTCTGTTATCCCATCGTATGTTTTTTCCCATCTTTCCTTACCTCCTATTAGACCAAATAGTTAGTTGTTTCGTGAATGATCTCATAGTTCTTTTAAGAATGAAGATTGGTATACATTCTCTGCTTTGTTGGAGATAGTTTTGCTTCCACTAGAGAGCTAATGACTTGCTTGCATTTTATATGGTTTCCCTGTCTATTATCCCATTATATGTTTTTTTCCATCCCATCTTTCCTTAGCTCCTATTAGACCAAATAATTCAAAAGATACATGTCCTCCTTAAAACTCTGCTAAACTGGATTTGATAAAAACAATGATATGCCGCAGGGTTGGGATTGTTTTGCGCACCTATTAAGTGTGTGTCCAATGGTCCAAGCGGGTGATCCTATGGAGGTGCGATTTTTTTCTAGGTTTTTTTTCCGATCAATTGGTATTTGTGTTTTTCCTGAATCATTAGTAACTAAGAAGAGATTTTAGCAGTTCATTGGACGATTTATGAAGCTGGAGGTTCCTTTTGGAAGTGCTGGTAGGTGCTTTCTTACCAAGCACATTTAGTTCTCATATCTGCTTTTGTTGTCTGCCCTTTTCTAACACCGATAGAATTTTGATATAGCTAAAATGTTGATTCTGTGATTGTGATACTGCTTCCATGCAAGATGAAACCGATAGCAAATAAATGGCTTCAACGAACCTCGCTTGGTAGCCTCCTCTTAACCAACATCATGTGGCATGAATCAAGAACAAAAAAAGGTGACCTTCTTGGCATGAATCAGAGGACGCATGTTGTGGAAAGAAATTGCTTGAACCTCATCTTTCGTTAATTCTTCTTCCGTTAGTATGGTGTCTTACTTTCTCTTACTTTTTTCTTATGTGTTACACTATTCTAGGTTGACTGCTCTTAAGGTTACCGATTACTCTAATTATATATATCCTTATTTTTTGATAATTCTAATGTCACTACTTATTATCGAGCCTCTTACGTTTTGTGGTCTCAATTGCACATACTGCTACGTTCTCGCTTTTTTTTCCTACGAGCAAAGTATAGAAACGTAGTTTATTTATTGTGTCAGACTATTGGCACACTATTTGTAATACCAGTAAAAAATTTCAAAATTGGTAACAGTGATCAGTAAGAATAATGTTTACTAATTTACCTCCCTACAGTAGAGAGAAAACCAACAGGGCAGAGAGAGAGAGAGAGAGGTAGAGAGAGAGATGGAGAGAGAGGGGGGGGATAAGACCAAGCTCCCAGCCCAATCTTTCTTCCTATCCCATTTCTCCCTTTGTCTTTCCTGCCAAACCGAACCCCATCATCCACCAAATCATCACAAAGCAAAGAGGGTAAAGGAGAAGAGGAGGGAAGGGGTGTACCAGAGTCGTCGCCGGCAGGCCGGCGGGCGCAAGGGCGGCGTAGGGAAAGGCGCACGGCGGCGGAGGCCGAGCCGAGCGCCAAAGCCAGCCGAGAGAAGGACATGGGTAGCGTCTTGCGCGGGAGAGGTGGCTAAAGAACAACGAGGGGCGGCGGGCGGCGAGCCGAGCAGCCGAGGCGTGGAGGTGGCATCGGCAGGGCAGCAATGGCGGCGGCGCGGTAAGCGGAGGAGCCGAGGTCGGAGGCGAGGCGGCGCTGGGTGCGGGCGGCGCTGGGAGTGCGAACTGCCAAGAGGAGCGGGCGGATGAGGCAGCGCTCCGCGCCTGAGCCGGCGGGAGGTGGCTCCGGCGAGAGGAGGCGGCCTGCCGGGAGAACCACTGAGGGAGGAAAGGAAGAAGAGAATGAGGGAGGTGGAGATGAGGTCGGCTCGGGAGGCGTCGGCCAGAAAGAAAAGGGGAGGAGGAAAAGAAAGAAAGAGAAGGAAGGAAGGAAGGAAAAAAAAGGGAAAGAAAATTAGGGGCGCACACCCAAATTTTATTTGCAAGGTTAGTAGAAGAAAACCCTAATCATGTTAATATTGTTGGGATTAGTGGTATAATGCTTGGTGAGAGGGGTTTAATCGTGTCGCCTTTGCACGTAGGATTAATGCCGCTCGTGTGTGTGTGTGTGTGTGCATGTACTGCGAAATGTTTTGAGTCTGGTTGAATGCCTGTTCAGGTGGAGGTTCAGGAACGGCGTCATCCGCGCGTTGCTCCGCTCCGCTTGGTTAACAGGCAAGTGCATTGTAGAGCGATAGCATGTTAGTGCTGCGAAATATGTGGTGATTGCGTGATATGATAATGTTTCTATGATGATGCTGATATGGTAATGTGTATATGATTATGCTTACGTGGTAACGTCTAGGTAATGATGCTTACGTGGTAACGTCTTGGTAATGATGCTTACGTGGTAATGTTTAGGCAATGATACACGGTAACGTTTAGGTAATGATGCTTACAGTAGCGTTTATGTGATGCTTATGTGATAATGTTTATGCGGTGGTGCTTTCTTGGAAATGTTTACATGATGTTGTATGATAATGGTTTCAATGTTAAATGTTGATGCTTACATGATAGTGGTTTCATGTTGAGGGCAATGAAGATGGGACAATGTGAGCAATGAAACTACCTTGTCAATGATGACAATGATGATTTATGTTAATGACAATGGATATGTGCATTTGCATCATGGCAGAATGCATGAGCCAGGTCAGTGAGAAAGTTATGTAACTAATCCGGTAAGGTCGGTGAGAAAGTTGCATGACTAATCCGGTGTGCTCTAGATAAAGTCTTACATCTGTAGGGACTAGATAAGTCCAACAATGTAAGGACCCCATCCTAACGAAGATGGGGGAATAGTGTTTCATCGACGGGTGAACACTCCGCGGTACCGGTATCAACTGATGAGATGCATATGAGCATGAGCATGATGATGCATTCGCATACATGGGCAATGCAATGAGCAAATGAGCATGTGGAATGGTGGTGCATTGCACTAAAGAGAAGTTATGATGGAAATAATGAAATGGATGTGTTTATGTTTGTGTGGCGTTGATTATCGTCTCTATTATGTGCTTTTGAGTCTTGGACTCACCCTTGCTTGTTAATGTTTTTGTTTTAGGTGATCGTTGCAAGTGACATGCTTCGGGAATGGAGAATAGATCATCCACGTCACATGTAGTTTCTAATGCAACTCTTTCTCCTTAGATAACCCATCTTTTGTTGTAATATGTTTAATTGTTAACTTAGCTGCGCAGAATCTGTATTATGTTATGTATGGTGGTAGCATTCCGGACCCAGGTGGCGGGTCGGGGTGTTACAGTTGGTATCAGAGCGGGCGTTAGATCCGTGGTGAAAATTTTAGACATAGGTTGATTAATTACTAAAATTTGACCTAGGCCAAATAATTAAATTAAACTTGACACACTCTGGTGCACAGTAGGATGGATTTCGGGTTCAGCGTTGTATATATGTTTTAGCTAGTTATGTTGTTGGCATGCAATGTTATGAGGTAGCAATTTGTGAAATCGATTGTGTGAATGCTTAGTTATCAGTGATGCCGAGGGGTAGAGGTAGAGGCCGCGGCCGTGGCCGTGGCTGTGCTCAAGCGGAGCCACCGCTTGAGGTTCAGCACGAAACACCTGATATAGAGGTTGTTTCCGCTGAGCATTCTGTAACTGGGAATCAGGCAAGGTCTTCAGCCTTGCTACGAGAATTTATAGAAGAGGTCTGTGCGCTTCGCTAATAAGCGCTGGTAGCCGCTACTGCGGTTGTACCCGTTGCGGTACCTACTGTTGTTCTAACCATGCTAGAGGCAAGGATGGGCCTTCGTGAGTGGTTGGCTTTACGTCTAGACACCTTCGATGGGGCGGGTACACCAGTCCAAGCTGCGGATTGGTTGCGTTATATGGGAAGGCAGTTTGAAGCCCTAGAGATGAGCTCACAGCTGAGAGCTCGCTATATGGCATTCTAGTTAAAGGGTCAGGCGGACATCTGGTGGAAGGGAGTCCTTTCAGCTAGGACCCTTGCCCAGGGTCCCGCTATCTGGGAGATCTTCGTCGAGCAGTTCAAGGCGAGTACTGCCCAGAATCTTTTATGAAGAGTATGGAGGTCGCCTTGTCGACCTACGTGTAGGGGAAGATGACTGTAGCTAAGTACGAAATAGGGATTTAACGATCTAATCCGCTTCGTATCGTCGGTCGTGAGCAATGATCTGGAGAAGGCTAAAAGGTTTCGCCTAGGGCTCAACTCTGAGTTTCGGCATGTTATGGGAGCCACTACGCCACGTGACTTTAGGTAAGTGGTAGATCAAGCCAGAGGGATGGAGATGTAAATGCAATTCACTAAGGACTGCAACCTTCTGGTGGTCCAAGCGCTTCTGGTAGTGACCAGAAGAGGAGTTTTAGCGTAGAGGACGGGTCAATTCAGTGACCTACTCCCAAGGAGTCTAGGTGGGGCCAGCGTTCCCCGCAGTTGTCTAAGTCCAAATCTTCGAGGTCGTCTTTTACAGCGCCTCATTCGTCATCAGTGACCCCAGCCTGTTGTCCTGTTTCAGGGCAGGGCATGATGTGTTTCAAGTGCGGTGGTGGGCACCGTGCTGCTAAATGTTCTTGGATGGGAGAGTGTCGGCATTGTGGTCGGTCGGGCCACATGGAGCGGGTTTGTCATTAGAACCCTTCTAGTATTATCAAATGGGAACCGACACCTACGTCATCGACAATGCTACGCCTTGGGGTTATCCCAGGGGTGTGTGAGTAACCCAATGTAGTTTCCGAAGAGCTTTCGGGTATGCCACCCGAAAGGAATGTGGAGTTTAGGATTGATCTTGTTCCTGGCACACGGCCTTTCCAGGAAGAATTGAAGAAGCAATTGAAGGAGTTGTTGTCCAAGGGGTTGATTCGTCAGAGTATGTCACCTTGGGGAGCCCCGCCCTATTCACTAAGAAGAAGGATGGGAGTTGGCGTATGTCGTCATTGTCGTGCTCTTAAACAGTGACCATCAAGAATAAATACCCTTTGCCTCATATCGAGGAATTGTTTGATCAATTGAAGGGAGCCAAGGTGTTCTCCAAGATTGATCGCAACTGGTATAATCAGATTCGAAAAGGGAACAAGATATAGAAAAGATCGTTTTCTCTACAAGGCATGGGCACTATGAGTATAAAGTTATGTCCTTTGGACTAACGAATGCCCCGATGTCTTTATGGAGATGATGAACAACATCTTTGCATAAGTATCTTGATGACTTTGTGGTTGTGTTCATCGGCGATATCTGATTTATTCTAAGGCGAGGAGAGCATGAGCGGCATTTGAGGCTCGTGCTTGAGACTCTGAGGGAGAATCAGTTCTTTGCTAAGTTAAAGAAGTGTGAGTTTTGGATTTCTGAAGTAGGCCTCCTAGGTCATGTGATTAACCAGGAGGATATTTCAGTACATCCATCCAAGATTTTCGACTGTAGTGAACTGGAAGAGGCCAACTAATGTCAAGGAGGTGAGAAGTTTTCTGGGCCTAGCTGGTTACTACCGACGTTTCGTAAAAGACTTCTTAATTATTGCCAAGCCAATGTAGCTCACACGGAAGGGCGTGAAATTCCAGTGGACCGATGAATGCGAGTGCAGTTTCTGCACTTTGAAAGAAAAGTTAGTTACTTCCCCTGTTCTCATCCTCCCCGAGCAGGCAGCATTTCCTGATCTACTCGGACTTCTCACGTGTGGGTCTGGGTTGCGTGCTCATGCAGGAAAACAAAGTAATTGCGTATGCGTCACGACAGTTGAAGAAACATGAGCAGAATTACCCTACTCACGATTTAGAGCTGGCCACAATGATTTTTGCTCTAAAGATTTGGAGGCACTATTTGTATGAAGAGTCTTGTGATATTCTTATTGATCACAAGAGCCTCAAGTACAACTTTACGCAGAAGGAGTTGAATTTAAGGTAAAGTGGGTGGCTGGAACTGATCAAGGATTATGATCTCACTATCCAGTACCACTCGGGAAAGGCGAATGTGGTTGTTGATGCCCTTTAGTCGCAAGGGGACACCCTCCACTTTGGGTTGTCCCATTGCTGACTTCGATCGAATGGAAATATCCTATTGTTATTTGGTACAATACCAGCTGAGTCATAGCAGCTGCTAGAATTGGCAATTCCGGAGCGAGTGAGAGAAGCGCAACCACATGATCGGTTATTTCAACGAGTGAGGAAGCGCCTTGATGAAGGGAAAAAGGGGGACTTTAGTCTTGATGAGTCGAGCGTATTGCGGTTTAAGGGCCGCCTTTGCGTGCCACAAAAGGCTCAAGTCAAGGGTCAAATATTGAGAGAGGCTCATCGTACCCCGTACTCGGTACATCTTGGTAAGACCAAGATGTATCGAGATTTGAAAAAGAGCTTTTGGTGGAAGAGAATGAAAGTGGATGTCACTCGATATGTGGCATCTTGCGGGATTTGCCAGCAGATGAAGGCTGAGCATAAGCGTCCCGCTGGGCTATTGTAGCCTTTGGATGTTTCACAGTGGCCATGGAATGACATCACCATGGATTTCATAGTCGGCTTATCTCGTACCCAGCGAGGTAAGGACGCAATTTGGATAGTGGTGGATTGATTTAGTAAATCCACAAGACTTCATCCCTATTCGCATAAATCTGAACTTCGGTAAGTGATTTGGCACCCATTTATATGTGTGAGGTAGTAAGATTGCATGGTGTGCCCAAGACGATAATTTATGATAGAGATGCCAAGTTTGTTTCCATGTTTTGAAAGAGGTTGCAGGATGCACTAGGCACGAAGCTACAGTTCAGTACTGCTTCCACCCACAAACGGATGGGCAGTCCGAACGCATCATTCAAACACTAGAGGACATGCTGAGGTCTGGTGTCTTGACCTAGAAAGGTAGCTGGGAGGATCATTTGGCACTCGTGGAGTTTGCCTATAATAACAGCTACCACTCCAGTGTTCGGGCAGGGCCATTCGAGGTTCTGTATGGACGGAAATGTAGATTGCCATCTTGTTGGGATACCATAGATGAAAAAGCTGTTATGGGTTCGGATTGGGTCCAACGAACAGTGGAACGAGTGGCGGAGATTAGACAGAATCCGCTAGCTGCCCGGAGTGGGCAGAAAAGCTATGCGGATGTGAGGAGGTGCGACTTAGTCGAAAATGGGGGATCAGGTGCTCCTGAGAGTGTCTCCCACTATAGGAGTTGTGCGATTTGGTACCAAAGGTTAGCCGCGGTATATTGGGCCATTTCTGATTCTGGCACGAATTGGAAAGTGGGCGTATGGTCTGGACCTTCCTGAGTCCTTGCGAGGAGTGCACGATGTGTTTCATGTTTCTATGTTGAGAAAGTACTTAAGGGATCCGGAGTATGAGATTGTACTAGAACCGTTGTCCCTTAAGCAAGACCTCACCTTGAGTCCGGCCGGTTCGGATTCGGAGGAATCGGGGAAGATGTTGAGGCAAAGATCGATAAAGTATGATAAGGTGCTATGGTTGCATCAATCGAGCAAGAAGCGACTTAGGAATTGGAGTCTCAGATGCGTGAGAAGTACACGGAGTTGTTCACTCTGTGCACGAGTTAGAGCTGTTTGTATGTATAGTTGTTTCATTTTGTTCATTCGTGTGGATTGTTGAACGCCGAATCTGGGTCGAATTACATTGGGAAGGTGGAATGTAATACCAAGTAAAAATTTCAAAATTGGTAATAGTGATCAATAAGAATAATGTTTACTAATTTACCTCCCTACAGTAGAGAGAAAACCAACAGGGCAGAGAGAGAGAGAGAGAGGTAGAGAGAGAGATGGAGAGAGAGGGGGGGGATAAGACCAAGCTCCCAGCCCAATCTTTCTTCCTATCCCATTTCTCCCTTTGTCTTTCCTGCCCAAACCGAACCCCCATCATCCACCAAATCATCACAAAGCAAAGAGGGTAAAGGAGAAGAGGAGGGAAGGGGGTGTACCAGAGGAGTCGCCGCAGGCCGGAGCGCTCGCCATGGCGTGAGGAGGAAGACGGCCACGGGAGGCCGAGCCGAGGCCAAAGTAGCCGAGAAGGATCACATGGCGCGGCCTGCTGGAGAGGCTTCGCACAAAGAACATCGAGGGGAGGGCGGCGGCGGAGGCCGAGCCACAGTGAGGCGGCATCGGCTGGGAGCAGCAGCCGGGCAGCGGCGGTAGGGCGGAGGAGCCGGAGGCTGGAGGCGAGGCGGCGCTGGGCGCGGGAGCGGCGCCTGGGGAGTGCGAACCGGCCAAGAGGAGCGGGGGCGGATGAGGCAGCGCTCCGCGCCTGAGCCGGCGGGAGGTGGCTCCGGCGAGAGGAGGCGGCCTGCTGGGAGAACCACTGAGGGAGGAAAGGAAGAAGAGAATGAGGGAGGTGGAGATGAGGTCGGCTCGGGAGGCGTCGGCCAGAAAGAAAAGGGGAGGAGGAAAAGAAAGAAAGAGAAGGAAGGAAGGAAGGGGGAAAAAGGGAAAGAAAATTAGGGGCGCACACCCAAATTTTATTTGCAAGGTTAGTAGAAGAAAACCCTAATCATGTTAATATTGTTGGGATTAGTGGTATAATGCTTGGTGAGAGGGGTTTAATCGTGTCGCCTTTGCACGTAGGATTAATGCCGCTCGTGTGTGTGTGTGTGTGTGTGTGCATGTACTGCGAAATGTTTTGAGTCTGGTTGAATGCCTGTTCAGGTGGAGGTTCGGGAACGGCGTCATCCGCGCGTTGCTCCGCTCCGCTTGGTTAACAGGCAAGTGCATTGTAGAGCGATAGCATGTTAGTGCTGCGAAATATGTGGTGATTACATGATATGATAATGTTTCTATGATGATGCTGATATGGTAATGTGTATATGATGATGCTTACGTGGTAACGTCTAGGTAATGATGCTTACGTGGTAACATCTTGGTAATGATGCTTACGTGGTAATGTTTAGGCAATGATACACGGTAACGTTTAGGTAATGATGCTTACACGGTAACGTTTATGTGATGCTTATGTGATAATGTTTGTACGGTGGTGCTTTCTTGGAAATGTTTACATGATGTTGTATGATAATGGTTTCAATGTTAAATGTTGATGCTTACATGATAGTGGTTTCATGTTGAGGGCAATGAAGATGGGACAATGTGAGCAATGAAACTACCTTGTCAATGATGACAATGATGATTTATGTTAATGACAATGGATATGTGCATTTGCATCATGGCAGAATGCATGAGCCAGGTCGGTGAGAAAGTCATGTAACTAATCCGGTAAGGTCGGTGAGAAAGTTGCATGACTAGTCCGGTGTGCTCTAGATAAAGTCTTACATCTGTAGGGACTAGATAAGTCCGACAATGTAAGGACCCCATCCTAACGAAGATGGGGGAATAGTGTTTCATCGACGGGTGAACACTCCGCGGTACCGGTATCAACTGATGAGATGCATATGAGCATGAGCATGATGATGCATTCGCATACATGGGCAATGCAATGAGCAAATGAGCATGTGGAATGGTGGTGCATTGCACTAAAGAGAAGTTATGATGGAAATAATGAAATGGATGTGTTTATGTTTGTGTGGCAGTGATTATCGTCTCTATTATGTGCTTGCTGAGTCTTCGGACTCACCCTTGCTTGTTAATGTTTTTGTTTTAGGTGATCGTTGCAAGTGACATGCTTCGGGAATGGAGAATAGATCATCCACGTCACATGTAGTTTCTAATGCAACTATTTCTCCTTAGATAACCCATCTTTTGTTGTAATATGTTTAATTGTTAACTTAGCTGCGCAGAATCTGTATTATGTTATGTATGGTGGTAGCATTCCGGACCCAGGTGGCGGGTCGGGGTGTTACACTATTGTGTCCAGGTATTGAACCCCTACTCATATTCTATAGAATTTATTTCCCTATATTGCCCCACAAGACTCATTAGTGTAGATATATTTGTCCCAAACCTTATACCTGCGTAAAGGACAGTTCTGTAGCACGAAGTGCATGAAAAAGCTTATTTACTGCCCAACAAGCTGAAGAAAAAAAAAGTCCACTAATCCGCAAGTAATACTAAACCATTCTAGGTTGCAGAGTGTACCACCCATTTGCTCTTCGTCTATCTATGTTATTCAGACAAATTTATTGGCCCGCATCCTTCTCCCTGTGATTTTATTTTACAGCCTGCAGAAGCATACCTAATAGTTCATTGCTCCCAAACTTAAGGGGAACCATAGCAACCGACCAAACTTCAGTGTCTTCCAACCAAGAGGTTCAGCCTACCAATCCCTGCTCTTACAAATACTTGCACATTGCTTCAGTTGTTTTTCCTCTTCCTCTTTTTTTTTGTTAGTATTGACGGTGCAGTTTAATTTAATGTGCGTGTCGCATCACTTTTGATCGATCAAGCATCGCACCCGCTAGAAAAAACTTTGTCCACTGAGGAACCTAGCCAATGGTGACAACGCTCTAACCAGAACTAACCCTGGACTATCATAGAACATAGAGCTCCCATCCAATATATATATCTCCGGCATTGTATCTGATACACGTTCCATGACATTTCTATGTAGGTGCCTACAACAGTATAACATTGGAACTAACACCTTGTGTTGCTCTGTATAAATTTTGTCTACTGCCATTTTACTGCTCTCCTTAGTGCTCACGAAGACAGTTCTCGGCTGCTCATGCACTCCAAAGAACCTTTTGGTCTCACTGCTACCTATGTGTGATGCTATTATGTGAATATATGCATGTCAGCCTATATATATGTTTTGGTGCTTTATCGCTTACCTTTCGTTTCTAATAATCTATATATGGATGTTTACTGTGATGCCCGTTCCTAAATATATATTCCCTTATTCTATACTGGGATGTTTTGCTATCTTTACCGAAATTTTGCTATTTTGATTGGATGCGGTTATGACGGAGTAAACCGGGTAAGAGGATATATCCAGCGGCGTTATCGCTAGCGCTCCAGTTTCTATAGATCAGTAGTGCGCTAGCTCGCTACCTGTATGCAAATGCTTATTAGTCTTTGTCCAGCAAATCACCAGTACTGGCCCGAGGAGCAATGACGGCCGCACCAATTGGCATGGGTTCACTTCTAGTTAGAGGTTAATGGTGGACTTACGGACGACTTGACCTTGTAGGTGAGATGTGTAGTTGAAGATTCCCATTTGGAGTAGTGTGGAGGATGCCTTTGCCGAGATGTGGGCGGGGTATGGGGAGGAATTGCTCCGTGTACCCTACCTCGTAAGGCTACGTTCTCGGAGTGGGAAGTGAAGATGTTGACCCTAGGCAAACCGGATATTTCGCCCGCTCAAATCATTTGATGCACTTCGTCATAAGAAATCATTTGACGCACAATGGGGCTAACGGTGCAGGGCCTTTCAGAAAGGCAGGGGTGAGGTCACAAGCCAATGGTCTCGTCGACGAAGTTTACGAAATTTCGGACTTGATTGGTTGGTGCTCTGGATTCTATACCTGAGAAAAAGTGGGAGGTAGTCTAAAAAGTATATTATTTTTGCTTGACCAGGCAAACCTAGCGATGTGGTGTTTGGTTGGTGACCTGGGTTCGAAGATAATGTAAAATTAAAAAAAAAACATGTTTTGAGAATAAGGAAGCGTAAAACAATGAAATACGCTTCTCTGAAACCTTCATTCCTCCTCATCCCTTGTTCTTCTGGTGACAGGAGCCAGGCGTGGCGGCGGCGGAACAAGGAGGCGGCGGTGGAAGAGTGAGGCGGCGGCAGGATCCGGATCTGAGGAGGACCACCTCCGCGAGGAGGCAGCGACGGCGAAGGTGGAGCGAGGAGGAGGCGATAGTGACGGAAGCGGAGCCGAGCGAGGAGGTCATGGCGGCAGGGGTGGAGTCGAGCGAGATGCCACAAGGAGGAAGGAGCCGAGTAAGGAGGAAGATAGTCGCTCGCCTAAGAGCTAGGCCTTCGTTTTCGAGCGTCTGACCTGGCGTCCCAACCTCGACTAAACAAGCTCCTAGGGCTGCAACCGAACACACCTCATGCGCTCCTCGTGATGCTCCCGACTAGGCAGGTCAGCTCCAGGATTTGGGAGGACTATTTCCCATGTAACCGGAACCGGGATGGATCCCGCCCCCTGGCCGGTACCGGTTACCGGTTTTTCGGTATGAAATTCGCTAAAATTTAATTAAAAATCATCCGAAATTCAAAACTTAGAATTTAAATTTAAAAAAACCGAGAAAACCGGCCGGGATTTCTAATCCCGGCCCCCGGCCGGTAACCGACGGTTACCGGCCGGGAATTTGATCCCTGGACTGGACTATTTCCAACGCGAAGCTATTATAAGCCTACCTCCAAAGAAAATGGTGACTGGACATCTCAGCATCCTTTTTAATATAAATAGCGTAGTTCTCATACGCTATATTAAAAAAAGGCAGGTCTTAAACACATGACTTATCATAGACAACAGATCCAAGGCCAGTGTTGGCGGACAATATCTCACACATTCTACATCTCAATAGTTCAGTCAATTTGCAAGGCATAATAAAGGTGTTAAGTGCAAATTCCGTCATTTATATATTAACTTTTCCACTAGTGTCGTGCTTGCAAGATTATCTAACGACAGCAATCCGGCGAAGTTGGCGATCAACTCACCCATGGTCGGCCAACTCAACGCTTAAAGGAGCTCCACTAGATGACGTTGGCTCGCATCGCCGGAGTGTGTGCAGCCCGTCCGGGTCGATCCCAGGGCACCTCACCATTTAGATGGTTTTAGGATCATTTAGGTGGATTCAGGATTAGTATACATATATGTGGATACGTTCAGTGATCAAAACATATATCCATGCTCCATAGGGTTTAAGCCCCCGCTCTCGATTAAACGTATGTTAAGAACGTATTCACGTGCGTATAGTGTGGTGCGTGAGTGCGTCCAGTGTGTACTCTAAAAAAAGGAGTTCCACCAAACACCAGATCGCCCGATCACATCTTCATATAGGGCTGGCAAAAAAGCTCGAAATTCGCAAACTGCTTGAGCTCAGCTTGTTATGAGCTCCGCTCGAGCTCGTAAAATTATGGGCCGAGCCTAGCATCCTTAAGCTCGGTCTCTTAATGAGCCGAGCCGAGCTAGCTCGTGGGCCTCTCGTCAGCTGGTTATGAGCTCGGATTGTTAACTATTTTAGTTGTTGTAGTTGGACTATTAAACTGGGTGTGTCGGTGATGGCTTTTGATATGAAAGACTTTTAATTAGCTGGATATTTAAATTATTGTATGTCTATGTAACCATGTTAGCATGTGTTTGGACTAGAAATTGTTATGGTTGCTAATCGACTTCTGCCTAATTGTCTATGTTTTACTTGTATGCTATATATGTTTTTATTTATGTCATCCTCATGTTGCTTATATGTGTGCCAATAGTGCCATCCTATTGATGCTTTGCTCGGCTTGTTTTGGCTTGTATAGCTCGCGAGCTGCTCACGAGCAACACAAGTTTTTATCGAGTCGAGCTGAAAAGAGTTTTTTAACTTGTTAGTTTAATGAACCGAGCCGAGTTACTCTATTAGCGAGCTTGCAATGGCACTGGGCTGGTGCTAACTGGATCGGCTGATCCATCACTTCACGGACGCAGCATCAAGGATAACCATGGGCTGGTTGGTGCTAGCTCACCCGACCGACCCACTTGGACAGGCTGCCCACAACCGAGGAGAGAAGCTCGCCCGATCACATCCACATCCCCCGGCCACGATCTCCACAAAGATGATAATTCTAATTACTTAAGACTGAAATGTCAATTCTGATCAGTCATTAAACAACCAAATCCGGACTGCCAGCATTTATGGTAAAAGAGAATCGTTCGCATCACTGTCCCAACTGCTTAATATTTACAATTCACTCGCAGTGTAATTTCTAGTTTCTACCATGAGAATACTTCTTTTGAGCTTCTCACTCGGCCAGCGGTTTATCTCGGTATGGAATACGTCAGTACCAATTTATTCCGACGTACCATTTCAGATTTTATTATTATTATTATTATTATTATTATTATTATATATGCACACATAATTTCACTTGAAATCTCACTTTAAATATATAACCATAGAATAAAAATAACACATCGTTCAATTATTTTATAAATATAAAGGTTGTACACAGTTAAATATTACAACATAAGTTCATAATTTCATGTATTTTACCATAGTCTAGCATACTAGTTTAGCATAATTTCACTTACCGAAAAAGTAGTATTGAACTCAGTCTTCCGAACTAATTTAAACAAATGGTCACTTCAATTTTGAAATTTTTTTTGTTACCGATACCAGAATGACCGGAACAACAGAATAGTCTGAATGGACTAGAATAACCGGTATTGAATCCTATACAGAATCAAAACCACGGTGTACCAGTTTGGGTGCCGATGTGACATATTCCGGTCATTCCAGCCGGTACCGAAATGGAATTGATAAATATGCTACAGACCATTAACTGGTAGGCTTCTTGTCAACTGTGATAACTTGATGAATGCCATATTTAAGAGATGGCAATTTCTCGAACAGGCAAAGATACATGGGATACTGTTACACATTTCATACTTGCATACACAGGTCTAGCTGTGAGCTACTTTAAAGCGTGGGTCACACTGGATCTTTCAAGGTCCAGAACAATCCTTGTGGCCTCAATAACAATCTGCCCGTCCATGTAGTGCTGCCTACATACAGGCATATACACATCAGCTCCTCCAATGAGTTCAGTCTTGGTTTCCTGCGTCTTCCTCAATGTGAAGAAGGCCCGGCGACCGCACAACTCACAGCGCGCTGTTAGCTTGGTGACCGAGTCGGCAAGGGGAATAATGTCCAGAACTGAGCCAAACTTGTTCCTGCCAACACCTCATCATCAAATGCTAGCACGATATTAAATCTGGCAAATATTGTCCTTGGCATCCAAATAATCCTATTTACTAGGATTTTTAGCGGTTGTATACATAACTCGAATTAGATTCAAGATAAATCACTCAATAAGTACCTTTTGTAATCACCATCTAGCCCTGCAACGACAACAATTTTTCCATCATGGTCAGCAGCTTTGCAGCAGAAATCATGAAGATCATCAAAGAACTGGGCTTCATCAATACCTATGACATCTACCTGCAGCAGCCAATTTTAGTGAGAACCTTACCTTGCCATACCATGTACATGACAACCAACAGCTCTGATCTCAACAAGGCAGGGTTGGCTGGGCAAGGCAGCTCCCACGCCATTTCCCACAGCAAAGAAAAGGTGGGGGAAAGGGGCACCAATGAGGCACCTCAGTCCTCAAATAGTGAGTGTATCGTGACTTGATATAAGAATCCAGATAAGCAAAGTTTATACTTCAGATGCAGCAAACAGGTATTTTTCCAGGACTGACCAAAAACTAACAAACTAGTCAACCGAAATCAGTCACATTTTACTCAACTAGGCAAATACTCGAGACACTAAACATAACTAAATGAACCTGTTATCATATGATGAAACACGATAGTATACCGCCTAGTTACAAACTCGTCACCGTAGGAAGCATGAGGGCAAAGTATTTGGTGTTTGATCAATAAACTCTTTTCGGGTATTTAGACTGTTCACATTAATGAGTAGATTTGGCATGAAAAATACTTTCACAATGCTACAGTTTTTACTGTTTATACACACATAGTGATAAAAACTAATGGCTAATGATGCATCCTAGAGACCGTGAAAAGTAAAAAATGTCAATCTTTTGATTGGAAAGCGTAGTAGACTTGCTATTTAGCTACCTGGCCACAGCCGACAATTACTCCCAGTTCACTGTTTTGTTAAAAAAATCAGATAAACAGAAAACATGAACAGTACAGGTTTTATCAGGCCAAGATTCACTCCTTTTAGAAAATTTTGTTGTTTTTTAAATTGCACGGTCTACAAGGTGCATCTTTGACCATTTTTCTATAATTATATGTTGGCAGAAGTTTGTAAATTACAATACTACGGTAGTTTTTTATGGCAAAGTTATTGGTTTCATTTTCATGCGACCAATCTACATAGTTTTATGTACATTAGTTGTCAAAGTTGGGGAAACAGTTGTAAGTGTTGCAATTATCTGCTACCCTTCATGAGCCTAAATATGGGATGGGTGCAAAGTTCCTCCTAGCATCTGGCGCTAAGGCTATGAAAAACATGTTGACATTCCAGCTCATTTGGAGCGGGGCACAAGCTTCTGAAATATATAGAAGCTTTAGCTCATCGAAACAGCTTTCTACAAGAGAACCCTGGTAGTTAGTATTCAAACAAGTACAGGGTGTTTGATCTAGATACCAGATCTGATAATTAACCTTCCAATAATAAATTGCATTTCTATCTGTATTGGTCTAAATGACAGTATTTCATGTAACACACATATCTAGGTGAAGGGTGAGTGTAGTGATAAATATTATTGGGCCATTTCTTTATCTATATTTGTATTTACAGGAGGCACATGTGGTTGAAGTCCAGATATCCTTCTCTTTTCTACCTAGTAGAGAAGACTACATCCAAGATATATGCATGTATTGTCAATCTGTGATAGTGTTGTGAACGTGCTTTGGAATCAGACACATGTACCATCAACAAAAAACCAGATAGTGTGAACATTTCCTCTAAAGAAAATCCAGGGAAATCAGGCCATGGTTCATATCTCATTTCTTAATAGACACAAGAATATTCATCATTAACCCCTTTCCCCACGGCATTAGCATTTTTCTTAACATATGCGACTTTTTATTGTCAAAACTGAAATAATAAGTCATCATGAAGACAGGAACCATCTGGAACAAGTAAACAAGATTTTCAATTGTCTCAACAATAGAATTGGAATAGAATAAGGAATAAAAGTCAAATTGTTCGAGATGAGACAGAAAAGAGTTTAGAGATAACTCAGATAATTTCAAATATTTTTTTTCCTTTTCAGTTTGTTAGTCAAAATTAGCCAAGTTGAGTCATGGGTAAATGACATTTATTTTTTATGTAAGGAAATTACTGCAAGTCATAGTCTAATTTATATCTACCTGTATTATAGGCTCTTTAGTTGCACGCAAACCTTATTCCAAAGTAATAGCAAATTCTAGTGAGAACAGACTTGTATTAGGTCAACCCTAGCCAGTCAATACAGATTCCCAAATGCCTATTGAAAGTACAATCCAACCCAAATCATAAGAAAATAGTTATGTCACTAGATTTCTGCAGCCACAGGGTGTGTCCTAAGATCACCAAAATTTAAAGCTATTATCGTGGATTAGTCCAGTGGATATTATTTATGTGTTCCTGTTGAGTTGTTCAAAATTCTCAAAATTGACAAAATTGACAAGCACAATATTCAATCTATAATAGAATGGTTGCTAAACAATCCATTATATATTTCTCATGTTTTCACTTTTAAGCTGTTCGGATTTCTCCAGATCAGAGTACATCTCACCACCCCCAGCGACCCCACCTCAATCATGATTGTTCTGTCATGGTTCTCACAAACCAGACAAAAACTAGAGAGAAAGCTTCCAACAAAAGCCAGCCATAACAATGGCAGGTGTGGCAAGTGGAAACAAATGGGCCATATATAATAAGAAATAGCACTGAAAAAGGTACGAATTAAGTGTTCGAGCAACATGAAAAGATCTTGATTGTGCAAAGAACAGTTTATGTCATATGCACGTTTTGGTCTAAAAGATATTCTTTGAAGCAGGTTGGCATGAAATGGAGAAACAACGCGTGTGCAAGAAGCTACTAGATGAGCAAACAATAGCAGTGTGATGGTTGAAGAAACCATATTCCAAACCATTAGAAACTATATGCAGCTTAGTAGCAATTTACAGCAAATAACAATGTGTTTCACCACACCTTATCATAAGCCTCTGTTCCTAATTTATCTCGGAAACTTGAAAGCTCTGGTAGCGCCCAGCATGCCATCTTTGTGCCATCATGTGTCACAACAGAATCCAATCCATATCGATTGTCCTTGTCAGACTTTATGAGTGCTACAGTCCTGTATTGCAAAGGGTGAAAATGTCAAAAATATATATAATCTAACCCAAAGAAAAAGCAGCTAAGGCAATCAAGTCTCACATATATGTTACATGATTTCAATGTCATTTAATACTTGAACACGTTTGTTAAGACACCAACACATGAACCTTGGACCACGAGACACAGGATGGTATCAAAACGCATCTTTGCCAGCCAAGCAAATGATCAAGTTAACAAACTAACTTTCAATTCAATTATCTGGCTGTACAAAAGCTACATACTACAATTTCCAACACTGGTTGAAGAAAAATCTGAAATTAGGGAGATAGGGAAACAACAGACATTCATCTCAGTTTGTCCCAAGAAGTTTGTTTTCTAATAGCAATTATCTCCAATGACTATCCTCTTCTGCTGACTAGTACAAAATCACTCGTCACAAAATCTTGAGAGATTTTTATGTATTTAAGTATTTTTTATAGTCCGTATGCTAAGATCATGGATGGTGTCATCGCTGAACAGTGAACACCTTGACAAATATACAGCTTCTTATGCAAGCTTTTGACAAATTTGAGTCATAGTGGCAGCCTTACATAAATTACATTATTCGCTAGTGACCTTTTCTTCTTAACAGCTTTTTCGTCTTACCCAGAACCCAGCACGGAAAGGAGTCGTGGGCTGGTGGGTCCACCCTGCCAGGGAAATAAGTCAGTAAACAAGGAAAGGGGGTCCGTACCTGCCGGTGCCGGCTTCAGCCTGGACGCGGCGGAGGAGAGCGGTTGTCTTGCCGGCGAACATGGGGCCCAAGATGACGTGAATCTCGCCGGAATGCGCCGCACGGACCTCCATCGCCGGACCACCACCGCCGCTTCGAGACTCGGCCACCGCCGCCGCAGAGACCGACCTTGCCCCGAGCCTGGAACAGGAAACACCCGGCCGGAAAGGGAGCGAGAAGAGGGGCGACCTCGGAGGGAAAGTGCTGGAGCGGAGGAAGGAGGGGGGTTTGGTAGCGAGGAGGGATCTCATGGCGCCAATGGAGCGCATGCGGGCGGGATTTGTAGAGCGGATTGGGGATGGCGGAATATTTTTTTTGAATTTTTTGGGGAATAAATTGGGTAGGTAAAGATCGGATAGGATGGAAGAGGTTTCAAAATTGGAGCGGTTCAATTCAACGTGGGGCGGGTGAGCGCATGATGGATTCGATTCGGGGTTTGAAATTTTTGGGGAGGGAATTGGAGTGGAGGGAATGGGGAATTTGGGGAATTTGGGGGTTTTGCTAGGGTTTTCGGAGGGAACAGAGCAAAAGGCGGCGGGGAACGGGGAGACAAGAAGAGGTGTGGTGGCCGCTGGGACGGGGAGGCGTATTTGGCTGTTCGCGGGGTTTTTCTTTCATTTTAGTCCCCCTTTTGCTTTTCTTTTTCTTTTTCTTTTTCTTTTTCTTTTTCTTTCTTCTTTTTTTTTTGCCTTGCATTTCAAGTCGAATGGTGCAAACACAACGTTTCTTTGGTGAACAAATTCTTTGCGATACATTTTGGCAAAATATTGTGTTTGTGCGACATAGAACATAGAGCTAGTTAAAGTGTTGCACCATGTTCATCTAGGCGCTAGGCACTAGGTGGGTGGCCGCCTAGCGTCTAGGTAGCCGAATAGAATAGCAAGCATCAATGCATCCAGTATTAGTTCAAGCAAGCAGGATGAATATAGAACAACAAGCATCAGTCCAAATTTATGTATATGTTACATGTATGTATATGTGTAATTATATAAGAAGAGATGTTATCTTGGTGTGATGCAAATATATTTGATTACATGATGTAATGATCTTGATGGGTTGATGTAAAAATTATTAAATATACTTCATGAATCATGAGTTCATGACTTGATGTAATAAAAATATAATTCAATCAAGTAACATCAAATTGTCTTCGGGCCTGCATGATATGGCTCTGCTCTAACTTTTTGTAGCTCCAGCTCCAACTTCACTCTTGGATCCACTTTTATAAGAAGTTGGAGCAGTTTAATGAGGTGTTTTGTTAGAAAATTAACTCTAGCTCTAGAAATGATAAGGATGTTTGTAAAAAATGACTGTACTACCTTCGTTTTGTGACTTGTAATTTTTTTTCGTATTGCATAACTTATAACGGTTTAGTAAGTTGATTTCAGTCATGTTGTGCATTTATTTTTAAAAAAAAAATTGGCCATGTGCCATCTTTTTTGCCAACAATCGATTTTCGTTAAATAAAACATACATGGACATATGAAGTTCATAACAAAGGTTCTAACTTAATGAGTATCATAACGAAAGCGTAGAGAGCTCATGAATCATAATTACAGTGCTCAAAATCACCATTCATAGCCAATTTGTTACACACAAGTCGATACAGTGTACTATTACAATGCATACAAAGCATCAGTTGAGAAGTTGTGAAAAACAATTATCAACCCCTATAGCATTTTATACACATTACTTTACTACAATTAGGCAGGAATATTGGTGCATGTCTCTATGCAAACCACACATTCATCCTCCCTTTCCACATCTTTGTTACAAAGCACCCTCGGATCTTCCATGGGCGCCTTGATGTCGTACCAGCCCTTGGCGAAGAGATCGATGCTGCATAGGTGCAAACAAACACACACGCGCGCACGCGCGCACCAAGAAAACCAAATTAGCATAAAAAATCCAACAATAACTCAGCAAAAAATGAGACTGCAAAACCATTAGCGCTCAAAATCACCACTCATAGTCAAACCACTGCAAAACACACAGCTGAACATCATCCCAATCAGTTGGGACTACTAACATCTACTAGGAAACAACAACAGTGAATCATCCAAACCTTACACTAAAATTGCCAAATTGGCTAGCGTGATTTAGCTGCATATATACCTCCTGTCAACCAATAAAACCTTACACTGTTAAACCATGCTTATAACTAGATATATAAGATCAATTTGCAATCTACATAATTTACTCTACAGCTACAATCAGGACAATTGAGATCACCTGGAATTCTAGCTAGACTAGCTTTTAACTGCCTATCTATGTCGGTAGCAAGAACCTCGTTCTGATCGAAATGTGAATGCAATATTAATACTTCACCTATACACGCTGAACTCTAACCAAACTATTAGTCAATTTGCAAAATTTGAGTTCATATATACACAATGCACACAAGGATTCATGTCATATACTCATATGTACACAAGCACACATCATATACTCATATATACACAAGCACACATCATATACTCATATATATACACAAGCACACAACGGTGTTGGCGACATCGAGTCTGGGAATTGCAAATCCATTATACCAATCACAAAAAACACAAAATCTTGGCACTACAAATCACACAAACTGCAAATCCATGCTACCAATCACTCACATCCCAAACTGAAAAATTCCTAATTTACCAAGAATCAAAGTGCTACACCGTTCTCTAACTGAAAAAATCCTAACAAGCAACAGCCATTTCTTGCATCCCAAACATTTGCTACAAACCATGAAATCCCGATCTGGCAAAACATGAGTTAATGGGAGAGGAAGATGCTGGTGGCACATAGATTTTGGGGATGGCGGAGGTTAGGGTTAGGGGGGTGGCACCATACCTGTAACGACCCGGCCTAGGGCACCCCCGGGAGGTCCCTCAGGACCTCCTGGGAGGTCCAGAGAGGAGCCCCCAGGACATCCCGAGAGGTCCCTCAGGACCTCTTGGGAGGTCCGCGAAGGACTTCCCAAGACGTCCCGAGAGGACATCCCGGTGGACCACACAGACTTCCCGAGAGGTCCGAGAGGACCACTCGAGGTCTGGGAGGTCTTGACCCAGAGGTCGGCTGGACCTCGAGACCTCCCAAAACTCCACGTCTCCACGAGGGAGGTCAGAGGAACCACCCCGAGGAGGTCGTGGGGCTTAGGGCAAGCTCAAGTCCTCTGTGATCCAAACCGGCCCCAGAGATCATCGTTGGTTCTCCAAACAACAAGTGACAACATAAACATCCACAAGACTTTATTAATGACAAAAGGAGGTTCGTTTACAAGGGTTGCTTACAACTCCGAAAGAACAGGAGCACACAAACGCAAAGAAAGAACAAAACCCAAAGACAAGGTCCACCCATTACACCATTGGTGATCGATCGAGGGCGCGGCCTAATTGAGTGGTCATCTTCATCATCATAGGAATCTTCATCTGCTCAATATATGAATCAAGCAAGAGTGAGCACAACAACCGTGTTTCGCAAGTTACACCGTCAATTAATGAATGACATGCATAGGGATATATCAAAGGAATGACATACTAGGGTTGATTTGCATAAAGCCAATTTTATTTCAAATACAAGTATTAAGTTTCAAGGCGAGGCTACCATAATTAAAATTCATTCTTGTGAAATACATTTTCGGTTGGATAGCATTCAACATAGCAATGGTGAAGGATACCCTCTCGCACAAGGCTTCCAAATTTCACGCCCATTTTGGTTAAACCACCAAAACCATTTTCATAACCTTTTGAAAACCAAAACCAAAGCTAACTTTGAGTGACATTGCCAAGATGTCCATGACCGTGGACACGGCTATTCGAATAGATTTACACTCTGCAGAGGTTGCACACTTTACCCACATGACATGAATTCTTTAGTTTGCTTGACATCCGTCGATGCCACCTCACACTTCCTTTGGTGAGAGGTCTAGAGCACATGACAAGGCCATTACAATGCATTGCTCCACCGTAGCCCACCCCTATTAAGGTTTCGCAATCCCCCCTTTGGGTAGAAACACCGCCAGGTCTGTGGATATCATAGGGATATGCCCATGATCTTAGGATGATGAAACAATTGGCAATGTGGCTTTTGGTTTGAAGTTTCAAGCGTTTTCGACAAAGTTTCAGATCTGTCAGGTCAGTGGCGGTCTGACCGGCTTTTGTGCTGAATGTTGATATTAGTGGTGAATTTATTTTGGGATAGGTCATATCCATATTTGTTAATGCATATGTGTTGCATATTGCATGTTTTGGTTAACGTGGGTCAAGTTGTGAAGAACTTGTTCCCGGTTTCGTGTTTGCTTGTCTATTGCTGTGCAGGTGGCTTGCAGGTCAATGACGGTCAACGGCGAGGAGGATCGGGACTAAGCTTGGAGAGCTGAGGTCCAGAACGATCATGGATGCCGGGTGAGGTCAAGTGACACAAGCATGGCGCAGAATGGACGAGGATGACCGAGCAGGCGATTCGGTCTGTTGGTTGGATCAAGCGGCGCGGGAGTCGTTGCAAGTGCTCAGTGGTGCCGGTGGGATCCGGACGGGAGAGACTTGACGACATGGAGCCGTTGATCAACCTACACGTAGCGAAGCAAGCGATTGCTTCAACTGGAATGGACTCGGTCTTTTGGAAAGGATCGAGAAGGGGTATTTTGGTAATTTTACCAAATACCATCTTGGTGACCTTTTGACTAAGCCGCGGCGCGGGTCGGCGCATGGTGAAGTGGTTTAGATCATTCGACGATGAAGACGGCGCTTTGAGATGCGTGCGTGTATGTTCCGTTGTTGTTGGGCCTTAACGGAAGCCCATTTGGTTTCTAGGGTTAGAGGATGCCCTATTTAAGGATTTTGGAGTGAGACATTAGGTTTTGCCGCGGAGGAAAAAGAAGCTGGGGGCGTTTTTGGGCTACTTTTGGGAAAACCGTGTGGCGGCGCCCCCAAGGTTCAGTGCCTGTGGCCATTGTAGAAAAGAAAAATGGCGCAGAGTCTGTAGAAAAAAGGAGAAGTGTGGCGGCGGTCGTGTCGAGTCCAAGAAAAAAATGATTGCTGTCGGCGGCGCCCTGTAGAACTTGAGTGCCCCGCAGAAATTGGAGGGGTAGCGGCATCAGCTTGTATCTTCCACGGGGTGATAGTAAAATTTTAATGCTTGGTCTTCTGTTTTTAGTCTAGATCTATTAATTGCTTTACTGTCTTTGCTCTGAAAATCCTCGTGGCGTATTGTGCTCTGAGAAAAGCCGTATTTGAAGTGAACGCCCGTGAGAAAAATCGGCAGCTTGTTGATTTGATTGCTCTGCAATTTAGATTTTCATTCTTTGTTTTGAATTCTTTGCTTCGCTTTTTCTTTTCGAATTTCAGATCTTGTGGCTGCGGCCGTTGTGCCTGTAGGAGCCCCCGCAATATCTGGAAGTCTTTGCGGCAGCTATCTGATCCGGAAATCCAGTGCAGCGGCGGCCTGCTCCTGATCCGTTGATGTGTGTGTGCGTGCGGTGAAGTTCCTTGTAGTGATTAGTTTATCTCTTGGCTGCTCTCTGTACCGTTTAAGATTTCAATTTGTGAGTCAAAAGTTTGCTGCTGCTGTTTTGTTTATTTCCTTGGAAGTACTCTCGTGTAGACAGTCTATTCCGTTCCCTGCTCAGTTTCTTCGTTTTGCTGCCTTGAAAAATCTGGGCGGCGGCGGCGTCTTGTCCTGCAAAAAGTAGATCAACCGAGGCAACTTGTAGTGCAATCGGCAGACACAGAGCAAGCTTGCGACGCCCAGTCCTCCAGTGAAAAAAATGGTGTAAACATGTTTCTCTGTGCGGCGGCGAATCGGGTAGCAGTTTGAGTTTAGAATTTTTTATTGCCTTCTTTGTTACGGCCGTTTGATGCTGATGAGCCTTGGCTGCTTGGTGTGCGCCTGTAACTCCCGCAGAAATCGGACATGGATGTCCTAGGCGGCAGTAGCTGTTTCTTGTAGTTTGATGCGGCAGAGTGCTACTCTGAATAGCTGGCTGCGATTTCCTGTTCTCTGTGCATGCTTGTTAGATCTGCAAGGTTTCGGTTTTGAGTCCAGCGGTGTGCTGTTTTTGATCTTTTGTATTGGGGTTTGATCGGATTCAACACAGGTCATCCGCTGTGCCTGTATACAGATCTTCATAGCTTTTATAGCTATTGGAGTGAAAGTAGTGTTGAGTTTGATCTGAGGTGAAAAATAGAGAAAGCGTCTATTCACCCCCCCCTCTAGTCGCCTTTCCGGTCCTACAAGGGTCAATGGGGTGCCCCCTCTTATGGCAGGTGGGACTACAACTAGTCATAACATGAAAAAACCCACCGCGCCCGCGGGATGAACCACGATAGAGCTTTGCAAATTAGTTAGCCAGATCCCACGCCCCATACTGGAGACATGTGGTTGCACAATTTTGGCATAGCCCATTATAGGCTTAGCAAGTGGTGTCTTAAAGACCGGTCCTTAACCGACTTGGGCGACAAACCTCAACCCTGGGGCATCGGATCACAGGACCCCCGTGCATAGACATGCACCAACCATACAACCAACTTCGCCCAAGTCAAAACCATTTTCATTTACTTTGCTTTACAATTCTCCATGGCACACCAATGCCAAGGTCACAAGTAAAACATCCATGACACACCAATGTCATGGCCGAAAGCTCCATGGCACACCAATGCCGTGGCTCAAAACATTTGATCATTTGATGTTTTTGGTCAAAGCTCCCCAAATCAAGATTTTGGTCTAAGCATTACTAAGCATGTCATTTTTAAAGAGCTTCGGGTCCTTACTATTGCAAGATACAGTTTTTATCTAAGGTGGCAATGAGGTTGGTTCAATCACGGATAGAGGTCATACCAAGCAGTAGGTTTTAACTATGGATTAAAAGATAGGTATTGAAATACTTAGTAAAGTAAGCATGCATACATCTTTTGAAAATAGCATAAATAATTTGAAGTATTGGGTGCAACATGTTCAAGAATGTAACTTGCCTTGCTCAAGATCTCGAGCTGCTTCCTCTCCCTCACTGAACTCAGGCTCCCCACGGTCTTGACAATCTACACGTGAAGAACCAAATATTCAAACAAAGCTCAAACAAGAATCCAAAGAACTCCAAATGAACTTTGTCGGTGTTTTAGAACCGAACTTACGTAAAGATTGTTTGATTCGGTGGTCTCCTAGAATGGAATCACGAGAGAGATTGACACGGGATTTTTATCTGAGTTCAGGGCCTTCTCCGGAGAGAATAACAACCCTACTCTGTGTGTGTATGGTATTGAGTGTATCTTGAACAATCGGGGAAAAAACTAAGACTATTACAGATAGTGCTTGTATTCTGATGGCCGATTCATCTTGTTTTCCTTTCTCTCGATTGCCACCTTTTATAGTACGTGAAGGACCCAAGATTACTCGAGATAAAGCGGCGCCTCATCACCTCATGAAGGCAAGACGTTGGTAATAATCACGGTGTATTAACTCCTCCACGTCGCTCATGACTATATACCGAGAGATAATGGAGTATTACGTGTCATTACTCATGAGAATAACAATATGATGATGATGTTTGAATCCCTTAATCAATAAGACCCACTTGTGCAGTAGGTTTATTTGATCATAAGGTGATCAGGTGACCTAGTCGTAGAGGAGCCTACGACTATGAGATAGTCGTAGCAAGACTTACGACTATGGGATAGTCGTAGCATATCTTACGACTATGGGGGTAGTTGTAGCATAACTTACGACTATGGGGGTGGTCGTAGAAGAACTTACGACCACCCATTAGGCTCTTCCCTCATAACATTAAGGGGTATACTCAGGGTCCACATGACGTCATATTTACCTATAATAAGAATTATAGATAAAAGATAAAATGAGGATTATTATATCCTCGTCAAACTTAAAGACAAAACCAACAGAGAAGCTGGGAGGTCAAGAAGAGGTCCAAGGAGCTTGGTGGAGAGGTCCTGGAGCTCTAGAGAGAACATCCAAGCTCGAGTTGGAGGAGGTCCAGAGACTTGAGAGAGGAGGGCTATGGTGGCTCGGTTGAGACAGAGAGCAGAAATGAGGAAGAAAGTGATAAAGGAGGGCTCTCCCAAAATATATATAGGGAAAGCTATGCACATGACTCAGGATGAGTCAACAAGAGTTGGTAAATAGGACAAGAGAGTAGGCAAGGAATGTGACAATCAGTGTGACATGTGTACTGCAAAGGTGGGGGCATTTAATGTGATACAACATGTATTAAATGCTACGAAGACTTTCTTGCCCCCAAGGACATAGTCAAGGTAAAAGCGGGTGCTTGATCGCCAAATGGGGCAGCCAAGACCCGCCAGGAGGTCCTGCAAGGACCTCGAGGAGGTCTTGCAGTGAACAAGGGGAGGTCCTCACCCACCGGGGAGGTCCTAACGGTTGGATCTCCAAGGGAGAGGTCCAAACGGTCAAGATCAAGTGCACTAGAGGAGGTCCGCAAGGGCAAGGGGGAGGTCCTTACCCGCAAGGGAGGTCCTTACCCGCAAGGGAGGTCCTGACGGTTGGATCTCCAAAGGGGGAGGTCCAACGGTCAAGATCAAGCGCACCAGAGGAGGTCCGCAAGAGTAAAAGGAGAACCTCACCCGCAAAGGAGGTCTAGAACCGTAGGATCCAATCCAGGGGAGGTCTGGATGGTTAGGATTCCCAAGGGGAGGTCCTAATGATTCAGATCTGCCAAGAAGGGAGGTGCGGACGGCCAAGATATCAAAGGGAGGTCTTGGCGGTCAGTTTACAATGAGGAGGTGCGGACGGTTAAGATCTCTAAGGGGAGGTCTTAATGGTCCAGATGTGCGGGAGGAGGTCCGAACCGTTGGATGTTGATTGGACCGTCCAAAATGGTTGGGACGTTGACCACGGAACATCACAACAAATCGGGCGTCCTTTGGAGATCCAAAGGCTCGAGAGAAGGTGGGAGGTTCGGACCAACAGAGCTAGCGCTGGATCACAGCCTTAGAACTAAATTGGGTGGTCCAAAATGATTGGGACGTTCGGACCACCCGAACGCCACAGCAAATCGGGCCATACAACGAAGATCTAAGGGTTCAGAGGAGGTGGGATGTTCAGACAACCCGAACACCTCACCAGGATCAAGCCGTCCAATGCAAATCGGACGACTCACAATCAATTGAGATGTAAATGGGCAAGGAGGAGGTCCTGGAGGACTGGGAGGTCCCAGATGGGACACAGGAGGTCTAAGAAATGTAAGGGGAGGTCCTAGAGGACATGGAGAGGTCCTCAGGGTTCCAAAGGAGTTCAAATACACACAAGGGTGGCACAGACTTGGGAAGATTTGCAGTCGAGAGGATCAGAGGGTATTGGACCCGGGGAGGTCCAAGTGTTTGGAGGATCTAGACCTAAGGAGGTCTGGACCATAGGAGGGCTGCAGACAGAGGAGGTCAGAACCTCTGGATCCTAACAAAGGTGAGGTCTGGGTGAAAGTGGGTAAAAGATGGACAGAGAAGGAAAGACCGGCAAAGCTCCAATAACTCAATAAACCAAACAAGAAACCTTTAGTTGTAGTTTGAGTTAGGTAGTTTAAACCCATTATGAAATTGCAGGTTAAGCTCTGAATTCTCATCAAAACAAAATGGTTCTCTTTATTTTTGAAAACTCCAAAAAGAGTCTAAAATTAATTCAGGGTGTCACAAACCTACCCCCCCCCTTAAGGGAATCTCGACCCGAGATTCAAGCTTGGCCAGCAAAGAGATATGGGTAGTTTGTTCTAAGGTCTTCCTCCTTTTCCCAGGTGCCTTCGCTCTCTAGATGGTGGCTCCATTGCACCTTGTAGGTTCGAAGAATTCTGCTTCTGGTGACACGCTCTATGACGTCCAAAATTTTGATTGGTTTCTCCACATAAGTGAGGTCTTCTTGTAGGTCAATGCTTTCCAACGAGGTGTGGTCTTCAGGTACCCGAAGGTATTTCCTTAATTGTGACACATGGAAGGTATTGTGCATTGCCGAAAGAGAAATGGGCAGCTAATTTTGTAAGCCACTTCACCTTGCCTTGCCAGTATCTTGTATGGTCCTACAAATCTTGGAGGTAGCTTCCCCCTAATTCGAAATCTCCTAACCCCTTTGAGTGGGGTTACCCTAAGGTACACAAAATCTCCAACTTCAAAAGATAGGTCTCAACGACGAGTATCGGCGTAGCTCTTTTGTCTAGACTGAGCCTCCCGCAAGCGATCCCTTATGAGCTTCACTTTTTCTTCAGCTTCCATAATGACATCAGGTCCATAATATTGGCGCTCACCCACTTGATCCCATAGGAGAGGAGTTCTACATTGCCTCCCATATAAAGCTTCAAGGGTGACATCTCGGACTAGCTTGGTAGCTGTTATTGTAGGAGAACTTCGGCATAGGAGAGGTTCTTATCCCAGCTATCTCCATAGTCCAAAACACAGGCTCGAAGCATGTCCTCAAGTATTTTATTCACTCTCTCTGTTTGACCATCGGTTTGAGGATGGTAAGCAGTGCTGAAATTAAGTCTTGTCCCCAAGGCTTCGTGGAGACCCTAGTAGCTATGGAAGCTATGATGATCAATAAATAAGCATAGCGGAAGGCTTATGTTGAATCCACTCCAAACCCCCAAGCAAAGCAATCAACAAACACAAAGATGTGCTGAAGACAGGGAAATCGGTAATACCTCTGTATATGGGTGGTATTACCGAAAATCGGTAATATCTCTATTCAAGGGCGGTATTACCGATTCTACTGGAGCTCAGCCCGAACGAAACCAAAATCGACACAACTTTTGATCTGCTCGGCCAAAGTCTATGAAACTTGAAACATAACTTCTCTAGGAGGTTGAGAACCTATTCCAATCAAGGATTAAGAAGATCCACGTCAAAGTTTCAACCTTTTTCCATTTGAATGAAGTTTGGTTCAAAACCGAGTCAAAAAGCAAAACAAGATCTAAATCTTGCTCGTGGGAAAAGAATGATCAAGATGGACTTAGATGCACTCCCACATGTCACAGCAAGCTAGAATACTACAAAGATTCAAGAGAAAAGTGATGGATCAATAAAAACTCCAAATCATCAAAATAGAAGATAAGAACAAAAGAGACTCATCTTTGGGAACTTGCTTGGATTGATTTGAGATTTGAGATTGATGTTTACAGCCACTCCATCTTGGAGGACATAACTCAATATATGAGCACACAATCAATCAATCCCTAGAACCCTAACTCTCCTCTTCCTCTCTAAAACCCAAAAACCAACTAGGGTTTCTCTCAATGAAGTGCTTGGGGGCTGCTGGACAGCACCCCCTTCTATTTATACTAGAGGCTAGCATCTAGGGAATATTCCTAACCGGACACCCGTTAAGCCCACACACAAATGGGTTTATCACACGCACGCATCACAAAGCGTCGTCTTCATCTTTCCTTTACCTAAATCGCTTCTCCTTGCGTCGTCTTGCGCCGCAGTTTAGCCCAAGGTCACCAAGGTGGTATTTGGTGAAATTACCAAAATACCCCTTCTTGATCCTTCTCCATAGACCGAGTCCAATCCTGGTGAAGCAATCGCCTGCTTCGCCACGTGTAGGTTGATCGACGGCTCTCATCATGTCGGCAAGTCTCTGCCGTCCAGCTCCCGCCGAAACCACCAAGGCACTTGCACCGACTCCCGCGCCGCTTGATCCAACCAGTCGCATCGAACTGCCCGTTCGATCACCCTTGTCCATTCTGCGCCACGCTTGAGTCTTCTGACCTCACCCGACATCCTTGATCGTTCTGGACCTCAGCTCTCCAAGCTTAGTCCCGATCATCTTCGTCGTTGACCGTTGTTGACTTCTAAGCAACACCGCACAAAGAATAGACCAAGAAATCGTTTCCGGGAACAAGTTCTTCACAACTTGACCCACGTTAGCCAAAACATGCAATAAGCAACATCTATGCAAAGATAAACATGAACTTGACCTAACCCAAATCAAAATATCCAAGAGAATCGATGACATTTTTAAAGCGGTATTATCTGCGTGAAAACCCCGGTATTACCGCATTGCGGCATACCGCTCAAACAACTGCGGCCATACCGCACTTCGGACAAACCCAAAACTCCTCAAAAACATCCTCTCTGGAAAAATCAAACCGCAAACCTTCGGTATTACCGCCATGCGGTATTACTGCCATTTGACTTGCGGTCATACCGCTCAACGGTAATACCGCTGTACACAAGCGGTCATACCGCACTGCGGTAATACCGCAATACAAAGCCAGTACTACCGAAAAACCTAACACTTTGCTGAACTTTGCTGAAAAACAGGAGATTCAACAAACCATTAAACAAATTGCCAATTGTATCATCACTTAAGATCATAAGCATATCCCCATGATACCCACAATCTCCCCCCTTGATGAACACATTGACAATTTCCCAAAAAATGTAAGTTTTGAGGTTTGAAAGTAAAAGAAATCAGTTTTTCGCACAAAGACACTACTTGGTCCCAAGACAAGAAAAAGCAAAGGAAATGACCAAGTTGGCTTCAGAATGGTTTTAGCAAGTGAGATAAGGCAGAAGAAGTTGAGAACGCTTCAAATTCCAGAAATGAGTTGAAAATCTCACTTAAGGTCTATAAGAAAAAACAATTGTTCAATTTGACCTTGATCATGGTGAGGATCCAAGATTTGCAAATCAAGGCAGAAAAGGCAAAAAAAAAATCACAAAAAATACAAATGAGATGCTCCCCCTCACTAAGATCATCATTTTTCTTGAAAATGTCATTTTCTCCCTATTTGACCAAAAAGCTCTAAAACACAACATTTTTACCAAATCTTTCTCCCCCTTTGACAATGAATTCATCAAGGTGCATGGAAGAAGATAGAACATGACTGAAATGGAATGGCTGTAATTTTTTTAATTTTAGCATAAGGAGCCATGAAGATTATCCAAGAAGACTGTACAAGTATTACACCAAGTCATATTATGCGAAGTAGCTATGTTTCATCATGGCAAAGCATATATAGTAAAGCTAGAGCCAAATGAGCACTAATCCGAGATTAAATGAAATTTTAGCATGACAAGGTGCTCAAGATCATAGTTTAGCTAAAGGTATCCAAAAATGAGTTAAGCCATGTCTAAAAGCAAAATAGAGCCTAGAAGCTAGAACTGAGTCAATTTAGAGGCTATGAGTTCAAAATGAATCAATTTGTTCAAGCACTTAGAATTAAGCACATTGAGCATTTGCAAAGATTTATTTTTGGTTTTATCTTAGCAAAGCAAGTCCTAGACTAGGAGCCATCCACAACTGCCTCCTAAGCTTCAACCAATCTTGACAATTTGTTTTCTTAGTATTGTGTTAGATCTCAAGCCTTGCTGTGACCATCCCAAGCAATAAGCTTAAGAGAGTGGTCTAGGTCATCCAAAACTCCCCCTGAGTTCATGCCTAGTGCAATGGCAAGCCGTCTCATGAGAAAGAATTGGTGAGATCAGTTTTTTTGCACAGAAAAGCTCATTTTTTATTTGCTTGACTTAGGAACTAGCATAGCTCAATTCAGATCTCAAATTAGGTTCAAGACTCAATTTAGCATATTTGACATGGCAAGGATCATAAGAAGATTACTATGGCAAAACTAATCATAAGATCCAACAAGTCATGTTTCAATTCAATTTTCTCACAGATAATAGAGCTAGCATGGCAAAAGCTAAGCTACACATGAAAAGCCATAAAAGAAATATAGCAAACTAGCACAAGATATGGCAAGGTATAAAGTATGAAATCAAGTCATACAAGGATAATAATCAAAGCTCTATGAATTTATGTCACAATGCAAGTTGCTGATTATAAAATGCAATATGATACAATGAATGCAAAAGAGAAAACTCCCCCTTAAAACAGGCCAAGAGGACTAATAACCCCCAACTCTCCCCGCAAAGAAGCAAAACGAGAAGAATCAAGAGCCTTAGTGAAAATATCCGCAACTTGCTGTTCGGACTCTACAAAGTGAAGCACAACATCACCCTTCTCTACATGGTCTCTAAGGAAATGATACTGAATGTCAATGTGCTTGGTCCTAAAGTGTTGCACTAGGTTTTTGGCAATGTTTATGGCACTAGTGTTGTCACAGAAGAGAGGAACACTACCCAAAGACAACCCATAGTCCCGTAGAGTAGACAAGATCCAGAGAACCTGAGAACAACCTCTGGTCATGACTACATACTCGACCTCGGTGGATGGGCAAATGTAAGACAGTATTTCTGGATGATCAAGAGATAAGAGATGTGCCTAAGAAATGACAAGTGCTAGAAGTACTCTTCCTATCCACTCTACACCCCGCAAAATCAGCATAAGAAAAAGCCCGAATGGAGAAAGCAGAATCAGAAGAAAACCAGAGTCCAAAGTCAAGAGTGTCCTAGAGGTACCTGAAGATGCGACGCACTGCTTGACGATGTGAGGCACGAGGGGAAGCCTGAAATCGAGTGCACAGACACACAACAAACTGTATGTCAGGCCTCAACGCCGTGAGGTAGAGGAGGGAGCCAATCATGCTGCGGTACTCCTTCTGGTCCATGAGCTCTCCATCCTCATCAGGATCCAGCATGGTAGAAGTGGCAATGGGAGTAGACATTGGCTTACTGCTTCCCATGTCAAAGCGCCGTAGAAGGTCCTTTGTGTACTTGTTTTGATGAATGAAGGTACCTTCTTTCCGTTGCTTGACTTGAAGACCAAAGAAGAAAGTCAGTTCGCCCATCATGCTCATCTCGAATTCCCTGATCATAGAATCTGAAAATTTGGATACCAAAGCATGAGAAAAACCACCGAATATGATATCATCCACATAAATCTGAACCAATAAAAAGTCACTGCCATGCCTGAGAGTGAACAAAGTTTTATCTACCATTCCCATTTTGAAGTCATTTTTAAGCAAGAAACTCTTAAGCCTACTGTACCAAGATCTAGGGGCTTGCTTCAATCCATACAAGGCTTTGGAGAGCTTAAACACATGTTTTGGGAATTTGGGATTTTCAAAACCAGGGGGTTGCTTGACATAGACCTCTTCTTCTATGAAACCGTTAAGAAAAGCACTCTTGACATCCATTTGAAAAAGCTTAAAGCCCTTAGATGTCGCGAAAGCTAGCAATATACGAATGGCTTCTAATATAGCTACAGGAGCAAAGGTCTCTTCAAAGTCTAAGCCTTCTACCTGGGAATATCCTTGAGCTACAAGCCTAGCCTTGTTGCGAACTACCAACCCATCCTCACTTTGCTTATTTTTGAAAATCCATTTTGTTCCAATTACATTATGATTAGGTGGAGGTTCAACTAAGGTACAGACTTTGTTTCTATGAAAATTTTCAAGCTCTTCATGCATGGAATTGACCCAAGAGGTATCAGATAAAGCATGGGTGACATCTCGGGGTTCAAAAGACGCAACAAAAGCGAGAATGCATGAGAATCGAGAGATAAACACCGGCGAGTAACTCGCTCATGGAGATCCCCAATCATCTGCTCAGTTGGGTGTTGTCGCTGAATATGAAGAGGATGTCCTAGTGCAGATGTGGCATCTACCTCATGGGTTGTGGAGGTAGGAGCAGAGCCACTCGAATCGCCGGTGAAGGTGGGAAGAGGCTGCTCTCCTGAAGCTGGAGAAGTAGAAGCAGGCTCTCCAACTATCTCAGAAATGACTAGAGGGTGGATTGGCCTTCATCCTCTATGTCAGAGTCATCGTAGACGAAGATGCTTTCTCGAATATCAGGAACCTGTGTACCTGCAGCATCGGGTCTAGTACCAGGACTAGCCTCATCAAAAGTGACTTCACAAGTCTCAACGATTTTGTTAGTATCCAGATTAAATACACGATAGCCACAAGAATGAGCAGGATATCCAAGAAAAATGCCATCGTAACATCTTGATTCAAATTTGTCCAAGTTGCCATGTTTAAAAATGAAGCACTTGTAACCAAAAATCTTGAAATGAGAGACTTTAGGCCTATGACCAAATCTAAGCTCAAAAAGAAATCTTTCCTATTACAGATCTCAAGAACACCCTGTTGGACACATAACAAGTAGTAGAAATCGCCTCAGCCCAAAACCTCCTAGGTGAGCAATGCTCATCTAGCATGGTCCTAGCCATCTCTACAAGGGTTCTGTTCTTCCTCTCTACAACCCCGTTCTGCTGGGGAACTCTAGGTGAAGAAAACTGGTGTTCAAGTCCTCTCTCAGTGCAGAAAGTGGCAAAGGAAGAGTTCTTGAATTCTGTGCCATTGTGACTTCTAATGGTCCTCAAAGCTCCAAGAAGGTCAACAGCTAGTCTAAGGGCCAACTCTCTAAAACACCCAAAAGCCTCATCCTTAGAAACCAGAAAATATACCCATGAATACTTGGAGAAGTCATCCACAATCACAAGCACATACCACTTCCCTCCTGCAGACTGAACTCTAGAGGGGCCAGCCGTGTCTAAGTGCAAGAGCTGACCAGGTCCATCAGTCATCACTAGAGTAAGAGGTGGATGAGAAGAAGAAACCATCTTACCATGTCTATAGGGTGTGCACACTATGTCTCTAACAATCTTAAGCTTAGGCAAACCTCTAATCAAGTCTTTGCTACTAATTCTGGTCAAATGGTCGAACCCTATATGTCCAAGCCTACGGTGCCACAACACTAGATCATGAGAGTCTGAAGCCACAAGACACCTAGGGATAGAAGAAAAAGAGATACTGAAATCAGCACAAAAGATCTTCTCAAACCTAGAGATCCCAAAGACACGCTCACCCGAGGAGTCTAGTACTCTACACTCACCATTCTTGAACATCACTTTCAGACCCTCATCAAGAAGCTGAGAAACAGATAGCAAATTATACCTCAGCTTACTTACTAAAGTGACGTCCTTAAGCATAAAGTTGTTGTTGACGCGCACTGTACCCTTGGCTGTCACGGTCCTGGTAGAAGCATCCCCAAATGTGATTAACTCGTTGCCGGATGCACGTGTGAGGAAGGAGAACCATCTAGAATATCCAGTCATGTGTCGAGAACACTCAGAGTCAACAAGCCAAATGTCATTCTTCCTCGCACAACGGACCTACAGGGCATAAGTAGGGAACATCTGTGCTTCAGTACTGGGGTTAGTGATAAAAGACTTGGGAATTTAGTATTGAGTCACATGATGCTTAGGAACAGTAGTAGAAGCAGCAATAAAATGGTTAGAGGGATAATCATAAGAATGCACACGAGAACCACCTAGACCTCTCCGAATCGACCTACCAAAAAGTCGGTACTCCCCTTGTCTAGATGCTACCCGTGGTCTCTCCTCACGATATCTTAACCCAAAATGTTACCTAGAGCTCCCAAAAAAGTCAAATAAGTCATCTACAAACCTAGGCCTATGTCTAGTAGGAAAAACAGGCTGCTTGGCTCTAGAGACAGTAGAAGGTGAAGTAACTCCTCTAATGGACCTCAAAGCACACACTCTCTCCTTCCTCTCACTCTTAGCTCTACGGAAGCAGAACTCAACTATATGGCCATCCTTCTTGTAGAAGATGCAATGATACTTGACCTTTTGAGAGGTCTGATCTCCTGACTTAGAAGCATTTGTCTTGCTAGAAGGGGTTTGGACAAAACCTGCAGATCTAAAGACTATCTTAGATGGCTCAGGGGGTTCTATATCAAACAAACCACTCTTAACTGCTCTCACAACCTTAGGTGGGTGATTCTTAGAATTCTCTAAAGAATTAAATGTTAGGCCACTATTCTTCACACTCATCTTAGATTGATCAAGGATCATGTTAAAGTTCTTCTTCCCACTAGAAAATCTCTCAAGAGTCTTTTTGAGGTAATCATTTTCTTTGGCTAGGTCCTTACAGGTGGCACACCTATTTGACTTGATTGTCCTAGTAAGCTTTTCTTTAACAAGAGTTACCTCAACCTTTAAAGCCTCACAAGACACACAAGAATCATTCTTAATCCTACTCACTTGCTCTTTGAATTTGACTCTAAACGCTTCTTGTATCTCATCTAAATTTGTCCCAATTTCACTACAAAAAGCACAAGAAGCAGAATCAACAACATTCTTGGAAGCAGTCATGGACATAGATTGTTCAACTTTAGATTTCTCCTCTAGAGTCTTATTCAAAGCATCATTCTCAACTGTGAGTTTATAACAATTTTCACATGAAGCAGTCTTAGAATGAAGAACCATTTCAGTCATTTCTTTCATTTTAATTTTATTATCCTCACAATGAGAACAAGTGTGACTAACATCAAATTTCAGCAATTCTTTTGTAGCACTATCCAACTTCAATTCAAGCAAAGCACAATTTGAGCAAGGTGGAGGAATAGCATCTACAGTAGTCACATCTAGAGCAATAGCATCCATGCAAGCAAGACTAGATTTGAGAGATTCTAGTTCATCTCGAGCATCTTTTAGTTGGTTTGCAATAGAGGAATGAGCAGATTTCAAATTGGTCAATTCATCATGCAAACTAGAGCAAGAATCACAATCATCAGCAGGATTAATGGATTTGAGCCTAACCACTTCTAGGTTCAAGTTGTCAATTATGATACTAGAGCAAGAATCACAATCATCAGCAGGATTAATGGATTTGAGCCTAACCACTTCTAGATTCAAGTTGTCAATTATGATATCCTGTCTCTTAATCATTTTAGCTTGCCTTTTCAGATTTCGTTCAGCAACAACCAAAGCATGTTTCATTTCATTTGGTGAGGGGCATACCTCGTTGGGATCGCTGAAGAGCCCGCCGTCGTTGGAGGAGTCGATGTCGTGGCTGTCCTTGGCCATGAAGCACATGCTGGTGAAGTCCTGGGCCTTCTTCTTGCCATGGGAATCATCATCGTCGTCCTCCGTCCCCGAGTCCACATCGCTCATATCAACATTCTCAAGAGCGGCAAGGACTCGGTTGACGAACTTCCTGTAGTTGGGCTTCTTGGCTTTCGCATCTCGAGCTTGAGGACGCCTCCGAAAGTCCTTCTCCTCCTTGCCCTTCAGCTTGGGGCATTTGACCCGAATGTGGTTTGACTCACCACACTCAAAGTAGGTAACAGGGCCACCTCTCCATCTGCTCCTCACCTTGTTGTAGGCTCTCGTGAATTTTGTGGATAGAAGGGCTAAGTCATCCTCAGGTAGTTTCTCTAGCTGCTCATCGCTCAAAGAGTGTAAAGCGGACAATGAAAACTCAGATGAGCCAAAATCCAAAGAATCAAAAGAACTACCCTTAGATGGGTCAACCACTAAAGCCATCGACTCTGTCTTGAGGAGACGCGAGATGAAGTCAATCTCATGCGCCTTCAACCTCGAGTAGAGCTTATCCATGGTAAGCTCACTCATGATAGTGTTGTCATTGATGGAAGTGATTTTCATCCTCCAGACTTTCACATCAAGAGCACCCAAGAGCTAACGTGCATTTTCAGATTCAGTGAACACAAGATCCACAGCACGTAAGTCATGAAGGATTTTTGAGAATCTTCCCCACAACTCATCCAAAGATTCACCTCGCCTTTGTTCGATCATTGAGTATTCTTTCATGAGTTGATTTTGTCTCACTTCCTTGATCGCAATAGAGCCCTCATGGTAATCACAGAGGGTCTTCCAGATCTCATGAGCAGACTTCAAATGAGCGACACACTCAAACTCAGATCGACTAAGCCCTTGAATCAAGAAGTTTCAAGCCTTGCTATTTGCCTCCACATCTGGAGTGATCACATCGTCATTGGCTGGTACAACATAAGGATTCTTGACCTTAAGCCAAATTGTGTGCCCTTGAGCCTCGATGTAGGCATGCATACAAGTCTTCCAATAAGCTAAATCGACCATCAAACACAGGTGGTTTGGTTGAATACTTGTCAGACGCCATGGCTCCTCAGACCGGTTAAGATCTATGAGAATAGCTAACCAAGCTCTGATACCACTTGTAGGACCAGAAAGGCGCCTAGAGGGGGAGTGAATAGGAACACGCCTATTTTTCCGTTTGGATTGGATTCAACACATATTTCACTCCAGTAGTTATGGAAGCTATGAAGATCAATAAATAAGCATAGCGGAAGGCTTATGTTGAATCCACTCCAAACCCCCAAGCAAAGCAATCAACAAACACAAAGATGTGCTAAAGACAGGGAAATCGGTAATACCTCTGTATATGGGCGGTATTACTGGAAATCGGTAATACTTCTGTTCATGGGCGGTATTACCGATTCTATTGGAGCTCGGCCCGAACAAAACCAAAATCGACACAACTTTTGATCTGCTCGGCCAAAGTCTATGAAACTTGAAACATAACTTCTCTAGGAGGTTGAGAACCTATTCCAATCAAGGATTAAGAAGATCCACGTCAAAGTTTCAACCTTTTTCCATTTGAACGAAGTTTGGTTCAAAACCGAGTCAAAAAGCAAAATAAGATCTAAATCTTGCTCGTGGGAAAATAATGATCAAGATGGACTTAGATGCACTCCCACATGTCACAGCAAGCTAGAACACTACAAAGATTTAAGAGAAAAGCGATGGATCAACAAAAACTCCAAATCATCAAAATAGACGGCAAGAACAAAAGAGACTCATCTTTGGGAACTTGCTTGGATTGATTTGAGATTTGAGATTGATGTTTACAGCCACTCCATCTTGGAGGACACAACTCAATATATGAGCACACAATCAATCAATCCCTAGAACCCTAACTCTCCTCTTCCTCTCTAAAACCCTAAAACCAACTAGGGTTTCTCTCAATGAAGTGCTTGGGGGCTGCTGGACAGCACCCCCTTCTATTTATACTAGAGGCTAGCATCTAGGGAATATTCCTAACCGGACACCCGTTAAGCCCACACACAAACGGGTTTATCACACGCACGCATCTCAAAGCGTCGTCTTCATCTTTCCTTTAACTAAATCGCTTCTCCTTGCGTCGTCTTGCGCCGCGGTTTAGCCCAAGGTCACCAAGGCGGTATTTGGTGAAATTACCAAAACACCCCTTCTTGATCCTTCTCCATAGACCGAGTCCAATCCTGGTGAAGCAATCGCCTGCTTCGCCACGTGTATGTTGATCGACGGCTCTCATTACGTCGGCAAGTCTCTCCCGTCCGGCTCCCGCCGAAACCACCAAGGCACTTGCACCGACCCCCGCGCCGCTTGATCCAACCAATCGCATCGAACTGCCCGTTCGATCACCCTTGTCCATTCTGCGCCACGCTTGAGTCTCCTGACCTCACCCGGCATCCTTGATCGTTCTGGACCTCAGCTCTCCAAGCTTAGTCCCGATCATCTTCGTCATTGACCGTTGTTGACTTCTAAGCAACCTGCACAGCAATAGACCAAGAAATCGTTTCCGGGAACAAGTTCTTCACAACTTGACCCACGTTAGCCAAAACATGCAATAAGCAACATCTATGCAAAGATAAACATGAACTTGACCTAACCCAAATCAAAATATCCAAGAGAATCGATAGACAGCTCAGAAACGGTATTACCGCCGTGAAAACCCTGGTATTACCGTATTGCGGTCATACCGCTCAAACAACTGCGGTCATACCGCACTTCGGAGAAACCCAAAACTCCTCAAAAACATCCTCTCTGGAAAAACCAAACCGCAAACCTTCGGTATTACCGCCATTCGACTTGCGGTCATACCGCTCAACGGTAATACTGCTTTACACAAGTGGTCATACCGCACTGCGATAATACCGCAATACAAAGCCAGTACAACCGAAAAACCTGACACTTTGCTGAACTTTGCTGAAAAACAAGAGATTCAACAAACCATTAAACAAATTGCCAATTGTATCATCACCTAAGATCATGAGCATATCCCCATGATATCCACAGCTTTGTTGGCCTACAGCTCCCCACTTGGAGCAAGGTTCCACCTACTCCTGAAATTTGCACTATGGGCTGCTCCGCTCTAGGTTGCTCCAACTTCGAAAATTTTGTGAAGCTACCACGTTTGGCACAGCTCCAGCCACTCCAACTATGAAGCTAGGAGTAGGAGTCATACCAAATAGGGCCTTAGACTCATAGTTTTCAGTTCAAACAAATAAAACAAGCAAGCCAAATATAAATAGTTCATAAGAAAGGAAACTTAAGCAAGCACAATGATATGACAAATTGATGATCAAATGAGTGAATGACTAGTCATCTTCTACCTCATAATTTTTTGTTGGAATCACTTCTTCTTAGTCGAACTCACACTCAATTTCCTCCTCCTCATTAACCACCTCCTCTTCTTCGGTATCGGACTTGAAATCTTCTTCATGAAGGTGTCTCACTATTGCGCTCCTACAAAGTTCTAAGACATCATTAGCCCCACATGCTTCTTCAATTACCTTCGTTATAAGCCCTGTAGTGAGCTCAACATCTTGATCATCATCTCGCCTTCAATTAACCACCCTTGAGCTTCATTAGCTTCGGAACCTATAATGGGATCTATGTTCTTCTTCTCTCTTCTCTTTTTTATTCCTCAATTTGGCATTGTATTGAACATAGACTAGATGGTTGAGGCGGTCGACATCTAGTTTATTTCTTTTCTTTGTATGTGTCTACAAAGTGCAAAGTGAAGTATAGTTAGCTAAATGTAATGTACTAATGTCGAGATTGAGAATTGAGAGACTAACCCTTTCAAAAGTGCTCCAATTTCTTTCACAATCGGATGAGCTAGATGTCAAGGAGAATATCCTCATGGACATTTTTTGTAGCACAGGAACTTTGCATCGATAAATAGACCACCATTTAGCTGCATATTAGGAACAAGAAAATAATTAGTATATGATAAATTTACAATCATGCATGTATTTAAAATTGACTATTAATTATTAAACCTGGATTAAATTCAAAGTCTTTTCATCCGGCCGTTGCTGCCACTTTCCCAAAGTGGTCTTCTTGATCTTTGAATATACCCAACTCCACATTTAGCAATTGACTTTGCTTGTCATCATCACCATGGTAAAAAGTCTCCACACAAGTGAATACCCCATCCATGACAACATCATCCAAAAAAATGGAGCCATCACAATAACTATAATATGGATTCAAGAAGTATGTCGTTAAGTGCAATGGAGAATCAAGCCTATCCTTCATCTTATTGTCAATAATAACTATGATGGAGTTGTAGTTGTTCTCCATATTGTTTTTGGCCCTTATAAGATTACCGAGTGCATTGGTTCTGTTGCTTATAAGCTGGAATTGCAGAAGGGAGCGAAAATTCATGTTGTCTTTCATGTTGGATTGTTAAAAAGTTTCAGGGTGATCCACTTGCAGTTCCTCCTCCATTGCCACCACCGCAGCACGGTCGGGTCATTCCTCACTCGTTGCGGGTATTGAAATCAGCATTGCGTCAGGGTACGAAGCATGTCTTAGTACAGTGGGAAGGAACTTCTCTAATAGATGTGTCATGGATTTCATTAGACACTTTTCAAGATCGTTATCCGAATTTTCATCTCGAGGACGAGCTGCTTTGCGAGGAGGGGAGAGATGTCATAGTCTATCAACGCCGACACAAGACTTAGTTTTTGAGTTCGTCTAGAGTTTGTATTTACTTCCCGTTCTTCTTTTAGCAAGTTAGAATCTATTTTAGCTGGGTCTTTTGAGTTAGTCTGGGGCAGTTGAGTTCGGATTGGACTCAGGTTTTGCAAACCGCATCTATATAATGTAGATTGCCGATTGTCTTCGGTATCCAGAAAATACAAAGAAGTTCTAGCTTCACATCTCTTTCTCTGTTTTCCCATCCTCCTGCTGGCTTCGCAAGATTCGACAATACTTGGCCACCGTCAGCCCGACAATGTCCCGCTGCTACCCATCGTTACGCCTTGAGGTCCTTGGGTCTTGACACCTACACATGCTAGTAATATCCACATTTATTTATAGTATCTACTTGGTAAAAAGAAGGGAAAATTTGCCCAGTAACATTCCAAAGATGTACAAATTAGAAAATAACATCTAAGGTGAGGATGAAAGTTAGGCCATGGAGCCACATGTCATTGACATACCAATGCTATTTTCCAACTCATGAGATCGTTGTAGTGTTACTGAGCAAATTTCCCCTAAAAAGAAACCATTGAACCGCTGATAAGAACATGATACTATACAAGGATCCACGATACCTTGCTCGATGATGATAAATAAAATTTGAGAGTAACCTAGACATACTAGTTTCCCTGGCAAAACATACATCAAGCGCCCGGAACACATCTATCACATAAAGCGTCATTAAAACTCTTTACTTTCTATAGCATTCTTTGATTTACAAACATTCTTGGTACACACCTTGATGCAAGGAGATGATGCTTGATAGTAAAGATGATGACTAGATGAGCTGATGATGAGATGCTTGATGGTCTGGATTCCTTCTTCCCTTGTCCTCCCAGTCCTTCCGCCTTCCCTTTTCATGGCAAGAACATGCAAGCGTTAGCCATGAATCAAGAAGGAAGGAAGAATGAGGAGAAAGAGGGATGAGCTCACTCAGATGCTGAAATGGGCAAAAGTCTAACCAGCTGAGTGATGCTATGATGCATTGAGTCCTCAAAATGATTTAATTAACTTTGTGAAATGAAAATCCTGGTTTAATTGAGAGAGTGCGACCACAAGGGACACCTCATGGCACACCTTGCATTTTGGGTATAATGGTAAAAACACTTCCTATTACATTTTGGTAAAACTTGAATGGTCAAATGATATTTTTGTAGTTCATTGGAGCTCTCCAAAGCTGATTTTTAAAATACATTTAAATCTGAAAACATTTTTCATAGAGGCCCCTACTTTGCTCTTTTCGGTTTTTAAAAAAGATAAGGGCCATTTTGTAAAATGTACAAAGCATAAGGGGCTTTTTGCAAAGGGGCCGAATGCTGGACCTCTTTTGTAAAAACTAATTTTTGGAAAAAAAATTGAAACCAAAAATATTTTTCCCTATTTGCTTGGAATGCCTTTTCTGCTAAAATTGTGCTCCACAGGTCCGTACAGTTCTAGTAGTCAGCAGGTATCCAGGGAATATGTCACTTTCAAATTTATTTATACTTATGATTTTTTTTTCTCAGACCAAAACATTTGCCTCCTATAGAAAAATATGTACTCTAACAGTGCACATATATTTCCTTTTATAATTAATTTTTAGAAACTTGATTCCTTCAGGGAAGGGCCGATGCAATGCAATGCAATTGATGCCTAGAGGAAATGTCTCTTAATGTTATTCAGGGTCCAGTTCTATAACTAGTTAGCACCGAATGATCGAGCACACAAACGCACCAACAAACAACTAATGAACGAGAATGCAACGCTCGAGAACAACAAATAGTCAACTAGGATTTTGCTAGCACCACTGGACCAGCACTGCTCCCTTGCTAGCGCAATCGAGTTAACAGTCTGACTCAACCGAACTGAATTTCAAAGTTGTTAGAAATGTGAAAAATTTTAAAACTTTTTATTACATTTTGGTAACATTCAAGTTTTCCTGCATTCTTTTTGAGATATTTGTCGAGTTATGGATTTTTCAGGATCAAATTAGGAAAATACAAACCTAAATTAATATTGAAAGCGAATTGAATTTAAATCGAAATTTAAATCGCTAACCCAAAATTCAAATTGAAACTAAAATTAAGGCTGAAATAAAATAAAAAGAAAAAGGAAAGAAAATAAATCAGCGTGGGCCGAAAACTAGCTGGTCCGGCCCACCTCCCTTTCCTTTTTATTTTTCCTCTTTCTTCTATTTCCCTTTTTCTTTTTTCCTTTCCTTTTCTCTTCCTTCTTTTTCCTCCCGGCCCACCCGCCAACCCCTCTTTTCCTCCTCCCTGTTTCCCATGCTGCAGCTTCTCTGACACCATGTCGTTGCTGCTGCTCAGCCACTAGTGCCACGTCGCCACCTATGCCTGTGTCATGACCAACTCCCATTGCCTCAATCGTTCGCACCATCGCCTCAACACCCCCCTCGCCACCCACAGAGCATTGGGCAATGCCGCACCTCACCCTGCTGCCCCCCCCTTCGGCTATAAAGCCTCACCAAGCTGCACCCCGACCTCCTCTTCCTCCCTCTTGTCTCCCTCGTCATCTTCTCCTCCACCATCTTCCTCACCAAGCACACCCAAGTCGCGACCACGCCGTACTTGCGCTGGCCGCCACGCGCACGTCGCTATTTTGGCCACCCTAGTGAGGCCTTCGCCACCCCATCCGCGTCATGGTGTGTTCTAGCCCTCGAGGAGGCTTTCCCCTCAACCAATTGCGAGATTCTCTCATCGGAGATCGTCGTGGCCCCTTTCTTCCCCAAGCCCAGCCGAATCCGCCACCACCACTACCATTGCTTCCACAGTTAGCCATCCCCCAGTTCCTCCCTACTAGAGCGTCTCTACAAACCTCTCATCCTTCCCCAACCACCGGATGGAGCCCCCTCCCCACAATGCCACCCCCACAGTGAGCCGCCCACGCCACCTTGAGCTCACGCCGTCGAACCACCTCGGCTGCTTCCCGACCCCACCGCGTGCACCAGTAAGTTCCCCTCGGTCACCCCGTGCCATGTGCGCCCTATCTTCGTCCCTCCCCCACTCGAGCGCCATCGGCAGTTCTTCCTCCCCTAGGCTGGCTGCCCATCCCTACCGCCAAGAATTCAAGTTTAATTCTAGGTGTTGCTGAAATTCAACCTTATGTTTAGGAATGCCCAAATGAGCAATTACCATAGCGAAGAGCTAAATCAATTGCTCTAGTGAAAATAACCTCATGCGAACTAAATCACCTAACTAAGGATTAAGTGACCATTTGGGCCTCATTAGTTTTGGTTGGATCCTTATGATAGTTGAGTCAAGTGGTATATAGTACCTACCATTAGCAATTTAACAAAGTAAGTGATGATAGTGGTAATGTGACTGTTGTATCTCGCACATGACTAGGTTTTAATTGGAACCAGAAGCTAAAGGGTAAAATCCATGGCATATAAGTTTATTAGTACTATTAGATAGTCATGGAGGTTAGCAGTAGGGTTGGTCGCTTCATACTAGCAATAGTAATTAAGATGATAGGGTTGGTCGCTAAACAAGAACTACTAGGTATGAGCCCATAGACCTTGTATAGTAATTATCTACTTAACTAGAAGTAGTCGTTAGCATATATCATAGCTAAGGATCAACCTAGAGTGATAGGTTCACCTTAGTATATGCCAAGCCATGTAGGTAGTAAAACTAAGTATAGATCACCTCGAAGATGAAACTCCAAAACCGTAGACACCCCTGATCAAGTTATAAGGTTGATGTTTAGCTAATGCTAGGAAGTTCCACCTAGCCCATGGAACTTCCTTGATAAATCTAAAATAGTAAAAGAAATCATTAAGTGAACTAGACCCCATATGTCGGTGAGACTTATGTCTACCCTATACGAACCCTGAACCTATGCATAGGTCTCACTTGAATTTCATGGAACTTCCTCGATAAATAGGAAGTAAGAGCTAAAGGGATCATTAAGTCAGCTAGGCATCGCGTGTAAGCGTCAATGAGGTGTTCCCAAGTGAATGATAGAAATTAACCATCAATTAACATCGTATAGACTCCAGCTATTATCCATCGCTATCTGTTCCCAGTAGAAGGGCAATTCCTGACCCGAAGGTGGATCATAGAGTCCTACCTAACCAGGTGATCTCTCCCATCCAGGTAACCGATGTGGAATATCCCTGGGAATGTTCTCTCCCTCTCCATTGGATTCATAACTTTCTACACCAGCTGACTTTCTGAGAGTCGTTCCCTCTCGCTATTGCTCTGGATCAAACAGTTACCTGACCCTAAGTATAACTAGCAACTCCAAACCCCCACCCTTAAGCGCAACGAATAAGGCTTAGGTGTATCTACTTTGATATGTGTTAGACCAAAAAGGCGACTAGAGGGGGGGGTGAATAGGAGCGCTGTCTCTTTTTCACCTTGATCGGATTTAACACGATTTTCACTCCAATATCTATGAGAGCTATGAAGATCAATGTACAAGCATAGCGGAAAACTTCTATTGAATCTAATCAAAACCCCGAAGCAAAACAACCAAAAACTCAATTTATAAAGAGTTGGGCGGCTAGACCTCTCAACCTAGCGGTCTGACCTCTCCATGGGACGGTTTGACCTCTCCATGGGGCGGTCTGATCTCTCCAAGGGGCAGTCTGACCTCCAGCCCAATGAACAATAAAATCAGCCCGAAATCAAAATCACAAATTGGTCTAACTTTTGATCCACAACTCCAAACTTCACGAAGCTTGAAACATACATTCTTTAGGATGTCAGGAACCTATTCCAATCAACGATCGTGAGGATCATTGCCAAAGTTCTGACCTTTTTCCGTTTGAGTGAAGGTTGCTTCAAAACCGAGTCAAAACCAAAATATGATCTAAAAACTTGCTCGTGGGTAAAAGATGATCAAGATGATCCTAGATGCATTTCCACATATCACAGCAAGCAAAATCTAGGCCAGAAACCAAAGGATCAAAGAAAGCCCCAAAATCACAAAAGAGAGAGCAAGAACAAGAAGAGACTCATATTGAGGAATCTTACTTGGATTGATTTGAGATTGATGTTGGTTTATAAAGGACAAAAGCTCAACACTTGCGCACACAATCAATCCAACTCCCTAGAACCCTAACCTCTCCACTATCCTCTCCCTAAACACAAACTAGGGTTTTTCAATACAAGAGTTGGGGGTGCACAACCAGCACACTCTCCTATTTATAGTGGAGGCTAGCTTCTAGAACGATATTCCTAATCGGCACCCATTAAGCCCACACACAAACGGATTTCACTTATGCACGCATTTCAAAGCACCGTCTTCGTCTTCTCTTGACCTAAACCACTTCTCCTTGCGCTGTCTTGCGTCGCGGTTTAGCCAAAAGCCATTAAGGTGGTATTTAGGTGAAGTTACCATAATACCCCTTCTCAATCCTTCTCCAAAGACTGAGTCCAAATCTTCATGAAGCAATCCCATACTTCGTCACGTGTAGATTGATCAACGGCTCTCTTCATGTCAGCAAGTCTCCCCCATCCGATTCCCACCGAAACCATCATGGCACTTGCACCGACCCCCGCGCTGCTTGATGCAACCCGTCGCACCGAACTTCCCGTTCGGTTATCCTTATCTATTTTGCGCCATGCTTGAGTCTTCTAACTCCACCCGGCATCCTCGATCATTCTGAACCTCAACTCTCCAAGCCTAGTCCCGATCATCCTCGGCGTTGACCGTCGTTGACCTCCAAGCTTCCTGCACAACAATAGACAAAGAAATCGATTTCGGGAACAAGTTCTTCGCAACTTGACCCACGTTAGTCAAAAATGCATCTGCAACACATATGCATTAAAACCCATAAACTTGACCTAATCAACAAACATCGCCGCCAAGCTGGCTAGCAAACAAGTCAAAACCGGACAGACCGCCACCTATGGTCGGTCGCCGCCCTGGCTCGATCGTAGTCACTGGCGGTCGGCCCGACCGCCAAGGGACTTAGCCAAATTTCCTCCCTGAAAATCCGAAACATCTTTGAAAATTTCAAACGAATAGAACTTTTAACTCGAAGCTCCAAAAATTATGAGACCAAATGTAGAAGAATCCCCTCTCTTGTTTACACCCTCTATTTTTTGCCCGGCTCCAAATTCGAAAGTCCCTTTATGGCCGGTCAGACCGTCGCCCATTGGCCGGTCTGACCGCCACCCACTAGACCAAAGCATTGGCCGGTCTGACCGTTAGAGGTGGCTGGTCTGACCGCCTGAATCCTAACAGAAACTGAACTTTGCTGAAAACGAGTGTTTTGACAAATCTTCAACGCTATTGCCAATTGAATCATCATCCTAAGATTGTGAGCATATTCCCATGATATCCACAATATGAAGTATTTCCTTCATTCCAAATGTACCTAGATGTACTTTATTCCTTCTTAAGTATTTTCTTCATCAACTACCTTTGGATATACTTCGTCTGAAGTATTTCCTTCATCAACTCCACTTGGGCATGGTTGGTTGCATCTAGAGTACTTCCTTCTTTCAAGATACCCTTAGGTATATTTAGTTTTGTTTGAAGTATTTCCTGCTTCAAACACTCTTGGGTTGATTGACTTTTATTTGAAGTGTTTCCTTTGTTTACTTGCCTTTGGATTTATTGGATTTCATTTGGTTCTTTCAGACGTTCTCGGGTTCAATTGTACTTTGCGTAAGTAGAATCAAAAGCCATGACAGAGCAACAGTCCGAGACAAAACAAAAACAAGACCAAGGTTATCAGAATATTGAGCAAGGCGAGTCAACACTTTGATCATATTGAACCTACTTTTGAAATGCAAATATATTGATTTAAATTATGAAATTGCATTGCTATGATTTATTCAATTATGTTAACTTAGCTCATCGATAATACCTTAATGATAATTGAGTCCAATCTCCACATCCTTGAACTTGGACAATATCCTTTGTTACCCTAGAACTAAGGTATACATACTAGTTACTAAGTCCACATCTAAATGTCATGCTTAGCCTTGCTTAGATGCATTGATATGTGGGCAATGATTTGCCCTGATATCATTCAAAACTTGAAACTGTATTTGGGCAGTCGAGATTAGAGCCTGGCTGGTGTGTTGAACTAGAAAAGTATTTCAAAACAAAAGAAAACAACAAATGGATTTCAACTTGGACAGTCGGAAAGCATGGCGGGTGCAGATAAGAGCACAACAGAGTGGGTATGGAGAAGTAACACCCGAGTCAATCAAGGACCGAGTTCTGGTAACAACCTTCTCGAGTAAAAACAGTGCAACCACAAGTCTATAATGGGTACGACATGACTGACTAATTTGTCCGCCTCAGCGTGGCTTCGCTACTGGTGGGTGTGTGGCGTGGGTAGAGGGTAATAAAGCTACATGGAAACTACATGACACAAGTGGAAGACCTCCCAGGGGCGAGGCCCAAGGAGGTGATACCTAGCGGGTGGGGTTACGTTGAGGTAGGGTATTGTAAAGACCTTGTGATGATTATCTTAGTCTCATGCCTACGGTTGCGTGTTGACAATATAAGACGATTGTCTCTTGTGGGTAAAGTATACAACCTCTGCAGAGTGTAAACTATCTGGACAGCCGTGCCCACGATTATAGGTGGTGCCGAGAACTTGCAAGAAGTAGCTTTCATTTTTATAAAGTAATTTGTGGGTGGATGAAAAGATGGGTTGGAGCCCAGAGATTTGAGATGACCTAGTTGAGAACTAGTGGGAAGTACGGGGTGTGACTCGAGAAAAAACATGAGCATTGGGTGGATGGAGCCACTTAGTGATAAAAGAGATTGGTGAAGGGATACGGGTATGCTACACTAGCTAGCAATTAAAAAAATTCTACCATGTAAACCAGGAAGCAATGCAAGCAAGAGATTATAGATCGTTACCACCAGACGCGCAGTGCAGCGGAAGAAGAGTTGGAGCAGCTTGGTCCAACGTCGAGCGCGTTGATGTAGTGATCGTAATCGATCGTCCAACGTCCTCAGCACCAATCGTCTCCTCCTGCAACCTAACTCATTCCTTGCGTATGTCATGGATCGTCCTCGATCAGCGCAACAGTAACTGCAGCAGCGCCTCTACAGTATCCACACGTCTAGGGATAGAACGTCGTACACCAGTGTGCTAGCTCCAACGCATAGGGTCTTCGGGGAGATGACGACTAGGGTTTTGGTGAAGCAACTCACATACGTCCCAACAACCCCATGCATCCCCCCTATAAAGATCCCATAACGGATCCTATCCAAACTCGTTTGTTTCAACCCGTCAAGTGTGTGACCGTGTAGGTTCATGCGTAATCGGTTGTGACTCGGAAACTCCTTTCCGACCATGAGTCATTAGCGGTTCCTAGTAGGACATAACGATTTTCGAACATATATAAATATTAAAACGGACGAACCTTACGCAATATGATCTGCGACCAGGTTCTTGTCACTTACGACCAGCCCGTATCTCCACACGACTAGTTCCTATTTAGTCATGACCAGTTTGTAACTACTTACGACCAGTTCGTCAACTAATTAGTGATCATGTTCGACCAGTTTGCGACCAGTTCATATCTAGTCGGACTGAACGACCTGCTTGCGTATTCTCCCTTTGCCTCACGATATCTGGTTGAACTACAAGTGAGATATATTGTCATCAATGGATTGTTCAATACTTTCTCGATCAAGTGACAGATAACTTCATGTGTTCGACTCTTCGACCACTAGTGGTATGGCCATGCACTTTCTTTATCCGACCACATCGAGGGGCCCAGAGATATCTCTCCTGTTATGTTAGGAGTGACAAATCTCATATTCGACCAGTCACATCCCTCCGCATGTTTCATAGCATACCCGAAAGCTACCTTTATAACTATTCAGTTACGAAATAGCGTTTGGCAACTCCTAAGTGTACTATTACATATGTAGGAAACCATGCTGATCTCAGGTCTAAGGATTATATATCATCATTGCTTGAGACCAACTGATGACACATAAAATCATAACAATCTCAATAGTGTCTCAAGGTGGGTCAATCCAACACCGTGTTCTCTAATATGTGTTCACATTATTGATTTGATATCCCCCATATTCATAACCGGTGAAACATAGTCATCAATCAATACATGTGTTGGTCGATAAGTCACTAGTGTTCCGACCATGGATACATTTAGAATGACATCATATAAATTAAAGAGCTTCACTAACAAGTCACATACTTGTTAATCTTTATAAATGATAATACATCCAAGGAACATAATAACATTTATTATATAGCTCATAAACATAGACGTGATATAATCATCTCTATAATTGCCTCTAGGGTATATCAACAACAATTGAAGCCTCCCCTACTATTTTACAACAAATACTCAATTTTAACATGTGTTAGTTAAAATGCTAGGTCTTAGAATTTGCTTACTACTTAATCTATTTCAATAAGTGGCTTCATGTAAACAAAAGAACCATAAACTATTTTTTGATCAGCCTTGCATATTATATAACTGCATTCTGTGTGTTGACTCGCTGAGTACAATTGTGTACTCAATACTCGCTCAATATTATTGTCCAGTAAGTGAGAACAAAGAAAGTTATATGGGCGTTTATAAGCATTCGTCAAGACTGAAAAAATCAAAAAGGCCAAAGACTAAGTCGCGGACCCTAGTCGATTGCCTGTGAGTTTATCGTGAGGGTTCCACATGTTATATTTTAATTCTCCTTCCGCTGTTGATTCTCTAAAGATATTTAACCTGGCCGGCCGTTCTGAAAGTCGAAAGTCGTAAAGTATATTTGTGCTTTGTCCAATATACAATACCTTTACATTTTCAATATATATGTTTAATATTCAATTATGTAACTGTAAACACTAGCTACTAATCCAAAGACTTGTACTGTGAACAGAGAAGATCTTGAATTACAAATTTGGATCTGACATCCAGCCTTGTAGGTTTTTACGACTAGAGTGTGCGTAGGTCTAATGCAATTTATTCCTTTTAATTTCGTTTAGAAAAAAGAGTAATGTTGCTTATATGAATCAATAGAACCGCGAGTAGAGCTTTGCTGCACATCGATCAAACTTTTCAAGGGAAATATCTACATCCTTTGTCCAATGAATGGATATGTCTACCGTGTGCTTGGCAACACAAAGAAATTTGGGCGCAGGATTTCACTAAGCTATTGCTTGCAACAAATAAATCTATTCATGCTGCCTAAGCAACTGAAAGTTTAACGAATTAGTAAAACTGCATTTATAGTAGCAGAAACTATGAATATTCCAATAGTCAGTGCACTGAACCTGCTCTGCTGCTCCCTTTCACGAGTTCAAACTTCAAAGGTTTGGCACATGCATATGAGAACTCAAATTTTCACGTAAGAAGAAAACTGAACGGGACACGAAAGATGCTACATAAGGTATGGCAATCTGAACACAATTACAGCCCAGTGTACACATTTACATCTACCAAATACATTGTTCGATCAAACACAACGGGCATACAAGAAAGCATCCCCACGATCAAACATCTAGATATGCATCAAACTATGTAGGCTTTATTATGTGGGATTAAGGCGGCATCCCTGAATAGCAGTTTCACTAATAAATCAACGGAATCTCCAGTACACAAATTCAACGGTTAAAGAACAGTGAAACAAAATGGGTGTTCTAATAGCAGACACAAAAGGCAAGATAGTACAGCATTTCTTTGGTACAGAAAATTGTCTGTATGACACAATTCCAGCTTATGTTGGAACAATCCTTGTAATATGTGTCGCAATGACTGTTGCACATCTCATCCAAAAAACAAAACCTAATAAGCATATAAAATAAACTAAGATATGAAACCTTCACTAAACCTTTGTATCCACTCCTCTAATATATTGATGCTGATAAACCACATCTCTGGTTAGCTAGCATATTTAACTAACCTGTATATTAATTCATATCACCAATTCACAGTCATGCACCTGAATACCTGACTTAATCGATGTTTCATCTATCCCAAGTTATACCTGCATATAATAATACTCTGCCTAGGAAGTGATACCTGCAAAGAAATCATATGTTAGACTGAGACTAGTACTGAAAATAATCAAGGGAAGCTCTATACTCTATATAATAATTTAATTCATCACAGTCAAGGCAGTTATTCATACTAGAATATAAACAAACAGTTATCAGAAGAAAAAAGGCGGAAAACGTGAAACATATCATGGCTAGCACGCATTGCAGATTGCACTATTAAAACCACTATGATCATCACATGCTTAGGCAGAACTTAATTGATTCATGCACAGGGTGCTCAACAGGGTTTATAGTTGTACCCAAGGATACAAATCTCGGAAACGGAGAAAAACCCACCCGGCGGCCGGTAACGGTAACCGGAAAACCCAGAAGAAAACCTATCAAATTTCGAATATAGAAAATTGAATTGGAGATGTTTAAAACCTGGTAACCGGAATGGTTACCGCCCAAAACCGAAAAACCGCTTCAAAAAACGGAAAAGCCGCTACCAAAACCGGAAAATTGAATTGGGGATGTTCTAAAAAAATGATGGGACTTGTTCATACAATAATTCAAATATATTTAACTCATACAATAGGTAATCTAGCACCAAAAATGCCTAAACCAACCTAGAAAATGCATTATACAGTCATAAATTTAAATTTAAATTTAAATTTAAATTTGAAAAAATTCGGCCAGTTTTTTCCCTCCCGGTTCCCACCGTTTTTTCCAGTAACCGCCGATTACCGTCCGGTAACCACCGGTTTTTTTCCTTGGTTGTACCTGACACCAACTAGTAAAAGCATCACTTACAACCAGAAGGTATCACTCACAACATTACTAATGAGACTTTAGATAAATACCCCTTTCATCAAATTGGTTTCAAGTTTGGACTCTAACCTCTAGGACCTAATACTGGTAGTTGGAATAATGGTCAGTTGTTTAGCCATTTCAATGAAAACAACTCTACGTAGTGCTTAAAGACAGCCCTTTGGCATTTTGAGAACAGACACTCGAATAATGTTCCGCAAGAAACCAGAAAAATAGAATATGGCTAAACAGAAAAACAACTCAAACGTCATGCACCCCAACCTATTTCATCCGTGTTTAAAAATGCAATGACGAACCCACATCAATTGTTCTATTTTATCACATATCTATGCAACAGTCGTATGCAAACACAATTTATCCAAGATTGCTCAATGTGATTCCTAATTCTTCCAAATTTTCCCACTAGTTCTACGCTTCATATTGCTAAGACATGTTCCTATACAGCTAAATTGTAAAGAACAACAAATTTAGAAGGCAAGATCCGGTAACTAGCAGTCCAGCATTTCCTGCTACACAATATGATGCAATATGACGAAAAAGATCATCAAATGATAAACCAAATTATTGAAAACACACCAATAGCATTTTCCTGAGTTTTTTTTGGCACAGCAGTAAAAGACTGACAAAACACAAAGGGGGATGCACTTGTTATTTGTCAACCACCACGTAAGGCACATACCCAGTCGATTGAAAGGATAACCAGTGGTCATGAATAGATTTACTAATCGTCAAGTGCAGCCTGCAACTTTCCCTAGTTGTTGACTCTTTCTAGGACAGTGAACTCAGTATACATTGATATTTAGCCTAATGTTCAACTCCACTGCTACATTGTACTTAGTTTACCACAAGGACCCAACTACATATAACTCAGTCTCACAAAATTGTAACTGCGTGGTAAAAAAGGATTCATATCATTGAAAGTATAATTCCAGAAAGCAACATGCGCATGACCAAAAATTTACCAGTGATATGTTACATAACTGGGAAATTTAGGGCCTCTTTGATTCACAGGAAAAATGAAGGTATAAGGAAAACACAGGAATTTGCCTCGATCCTATGTGTAGCAGCAAAAAAAAAAGAGGTTTTGGTGGATGTTATTTTTCCTGTGGTTTTCCTCCGAAATCGCAGGTATAGCAAATTTTCCTACGTTTTTCCTTTTCTCCATTCCTGTGAATCAAAGAGATGAACAGTTGCTATTCCTATGGAATTCCCAAACAGTAAAAACTGAAACGGTATCCCAGCTCAGTAAATGTTTAATATCAACATTGTGTTTTCTAACAGACCAATGCAAAAGTAGCATTTTCACCCTATGCACAAGTACCTTATTTGAGGAGGAATAAAGAATGACCATGAAAACAAATATTGGGAAATTGCAATGCAAACGAAATATTTGACATGGGATGGGGCAGGAATCAGGATAATGCAGAACTTATCGGAAGCTTGATTTCCAGTGAATGCAAACTAAGCAAAATAGGATAAGAGGGTAAGTATAGATGATGGAATGCACTCTAATTAACATATTAGACTGAAGTTTATCACCGTTTTCAAATCGTAAACCCACAATCAATGGACCATATCTAATTTGATAGTACTTCAAACCACAATAATATAAGGAAACTAGATGGTGAATGGCTAAGTTACAGTGTAAACCTCTACTAAAAGTTTATTCAAGCAGGCCCTTAAACCCAGTTGTTAATACAATATCATGCGTCGTGAGAATATGGTTATCGCATCAGTCTATTTTAATATATGAAAGACTATTATTAAATTTTAACTCAAGTCTACACTCTACAGAGGCCCCTCTACTATGCCATTTTATAAAAGCAGGCCATCTCGATTTTTTTATTTGACAATCTCTACCCCTTCAAATATCTACTTCAGCTACTTTTGTCAATTTGTAATTAGAAAGGCCAAATTATAATTTCATATATACTCCAAAAATGATTTGTAAGGTATAAAATTAGTTTGGCAACTGGCATATATTTATTTTTAAGACTGGTCTTTGTTAATTCAATTACGTGAACATTACTTCAATTGGAAGGGACATATGATTTGTAAAAATAATGTTACACATCATGGGATTTTGTCTGGAAATTTGAATAGTATTGTGAGGGAATTTTCCATATAATATTCTCAGTTCTCGGTTTCTCACACAATAACTTGAAGAATTACAAAGAAAAAAGGCTCATGAGTCATGAATCTTACGTTCTAATAAATGTCTAAATTCTGAAACTGTGTAAGAATTTGCACAGTTTTGCACATAAGCTTTCGATTAATTGTCATAAAATTGCAATAGTCTAAAAGTGGAATTATTTTTTGTTTCTCAATTGCAAACAGTAAAAGAAGGCAACAAAGACTTGTACTAAAAAACGTCGGAATGTACACACTACAACAAACTTAGAGAAGTATCATCCAAACTTGTGATGCATCAAATGTAAAACACCACAAGTTTCTGTTGTAGCCAAGAACATCGAAGCTCAAAGGGCATAGATTAACATGGCCAAGAGCCTTCAATTTCTAACACTGCTAACATTAGTGGCCTCTACCACACAAGCGCTCAAAAGCGTTTATAGCATACTGAAAGGCCTCATCAGCAGCATCAATAGCAGCAGCGGCCTCTGCCTCCTTGGCGGCCTTATCTTCTGCAGAAGATACAGAAGTAGGCTATCCGAAAGGAGGCTGAACCAGCGACGGCGGACAAGGTTGGGCACCAGTAACATGTCCTCAGAGGCGGAGACCATCGAGCGTGATCTCCATGAGTGAAGGCCACAACCTGTAGTTCGTCCCATTAAGTTTTGTTCCCGAAAATGGGATCGCAGCTGATGAAACATAAGCCATCGGTAGGAGGCGCTGGACAGCACGGCGGCCAAAGCAATGAAGTCTAACAGGCGGCGGTTAGAGCGACGTACTATTTTTTTTTCATTTTTTTTCGGGCTGGGCCGACTCACACTAAAAGGCCAAAGGCCTTCTAATACCGGCCGATGCACTCGATGCGCGCGGGGGAACTAGGGTTCCTCCCTGCTGCTGCTCGAGCGGCAACGACGGTCAAACCCAAAAGGTGGCGCCCGGCCGGCTCTCCGTGGCCGACTCTCGGCGGCAACCTCACGACGTCTTGCGGCTTCAGCAAGAAGCCGTTTTTGGGGAGCAGCGGCGGCGAGACCGGCGGTTTTGGGAGTAGGGCAACGACAGAGACCGGGCGGGTGGCGACGTTGAGCGGTCTACCAACTTGGGTCGTCGAGAGATCGCGGCGGGCGGCGCATGGCGGCGTTAACGAGCGCGCGCAGTGCGGCGAGCAGAGATCGAACGGACAGGGGCGGCGTGCATGATCCGCCGGCGGCTTTGGGAGCGGCGACTTCGTGGCGGCGTTACCGACGGCGATCAAGGCAGTAACGACGCCGAGCGACGGAGGCACGCAGATCGGCGAACGGCAGCATGGCCGAGGATGGCAGTGGAAGGGAACAAGCTACGTTAGAACCTTATGCTTTGATACCATGTTATGAATATTGTGTGTATATTCAAGAGGGCCCAATAGGCAATATATATAGGGAGTACAGGGGGGTTGCCATATACAGATAAGGAAATACATAAGGAGAGTCCTATTCTAACAAAGGCTATGCCAAAGTGCTTGTTCCCAAGAAGCCTTCCCAAAGCAAAAAGAAGAAGAAGAAGAAGAAACAATGGTGTCAACTTGCCATTTTAATAGGCAGCATTCCAGTCTTCCAGATAATGGTGAGTGCATACATTTTCTAGAAACTAAAGGTATATTAGCCTCCTTGTGGCAATTTCAACTTCAACACTACGAAACCATACTCAACAAACCCGAGTAGACCAATTGGACTCAGGAGTTAAACATAAGATACGGATAGAATTGAACTATTAGACTGACAACAAAAGGCCTAACTAAGCATATGGACAGTTAGCAACTTTCTTGTTACTTTTATATAGCATGTGGTCTGCCATGCATTACATGTGACAAATAGCAAGGTTACTGATCATTTAACTATATCGTAAATTTATGATATTTAGGGCTGGCTCTACAAGTTGGTCAGCAGTTCCAGGTGCCTTTCCTAGTTCAATTATTTCACTATATGTCACCACAAAGGGAGTGAACACGTTGATTGCTTACAAATAACTACAGCATAAGTAACGATGTGAAAGTCATTTTTTTATTGCGCAGGGAATGACACCCAACATGCATCAATCATGGGATATGGCCTACACATAGCCCTGACATGTGTTGAAGTGTTCGATCATTCCCGATAAAAAATTAACGTTCTCCTGAGATGGTTCCAACACATAGTATAAAATTCAAGAAATGGAAACTTATTCATACTCTGGTTATGCTTTGAACATCATAAGCTATTTTCGTGCAATTTGATGTTTTGGTTTTGTAATTGCCATTTGATGTTTTAAACATAATAAGCTTTGCTAGTTTGACTATTTTTGTTATTTGAAGTTTCAGACATAATAAAATACAACCTACGATGCGCCGATACATCCAACAAGTGGCGTATCGAGATCGCAATACGATCGGATCTCGGTGCGCCACCGATCTGACTCCGTCGTATCGGGCATATCGATTTATTAATGTGAAAAAATAATTCAGAAAAAAATCCCAATACATGAGTGATACGTTCGGGTTCGTCTCCAATACGGTGGCCAGAGGAAAAGGAGATCAAGAGAGGAGAAGGACGGGAGGAGGAGCAGACCAAGAGAATGGGGTTGTCGCCATCACCATTCTTCTTTGGAATCGCCCATGGCTGCCGCAATGATGACCCTTGCACAGATCGCCAGGTGGTGCCAAACCGCCGAATGATGAGTCGATGACCACACGGCAGCTCGATGCCGCCATGAACCCTTGCACGAATCGCCCATGGCTGCTGCTGCAGGGACCACTCAGGGATTGGAGGCATGAAGAGGATTAGAAGTTGTAGCAGCAGAAGATGATCAGAGGATTGGAGATGGTGGCGGCTGGCTCAGTGGGAGGAGAGGATCAGGAGTGAGGCACGAAAGGAGGGAGAAGGCTGATAGAGCTCCACCTCCACCCCTTCGTTGATGGGATGGGCCGAATAGATGTTGGACTTTATGAACTGCAAATGTAAATGGAGAGACGTGGCTAACTTCCTAACACTCCTCTCTGTCCCTCTGCTTGATACGTGGCTAACTGGCTATGTGTTGGTTTGTTGAGGATCTTCTGTGGCATAGCCATATCGCCGTGTCGGTGTTTTTCGGAAAATGGTGTATCGCCGTATCTCCGTATCCATATCGCTGTACCGGTATCTCGTATCGATGCTTCATAGAATACAACAAACATGATGTATGTGTATCCCTGTCACTGTGCCAGACTGCCAGTATATTTGCAAACAGATGCCATGCTGTTGTGTTTCTATTGTATCCATCTCCAATGGCATTATCCAACCTAAGAGAATTTTAAAAACACAGTTCATGTGCAGCTGGCTTGTTTTCTTCAGTTATTTTTTTTTCAAATGTGCAAGTTCCTTGTGAAATTATTTGATTATCGAAGACAGGAAATGGCAGCAGCAGCAAGAAAGGAAAACAACAACTGGTTGATACTGAGTACTGGACAAATTAAGGAAATAAAAACCTAACCTCGTAGTTTCGTACCGCGTGTCCACCTGGTTAAGTACGTACAGTGCACTGTCATGTGGGGCCAGGTCTACTGCCGCAAGCCAGGGGACAGCCCGGCCGGCTGCAGCCTAGGGCCCACACCCCTCTTTTCTTTGCTTGCAAGTTAGAAAAGATCCTTAAGATCAGATTGTTTAGAAAGATTAGATTGAGATCCCTCCAATCTCTTTAAAGAATATATTGAGATCCTTTTGATCTCTTTATTTGTGAAGACTCTATTTAAAGGAGAGGAGAGGATGAAATAAAGCAAGCAGACGTCGCCTTGCCTGGATCCAATTGCCACCACACCACCTCTGCTTGCACGGAGCTCAAGCCGATGCGGCCCCCGAGCCAGCGTCGCCGGATCCGTCTCCGAGCCGCTCGGATCCGGCCGCCTGGATTGATTCGCCACGAGCTCCGTCGCCTCCTCTGCTCGCCTTCGCAAGGCCTCGCGCGCTCGACGGCCACCCCGAGCTCCGTCGCCTCCTCCCTACCCGGATCTGCCGCGCCTCCCGTTCAGATCCTCCGGATCGACCCCAGCGTGCCGCCCATCCGAGCGTCGCCTCCCTCTGCCAGGCGCGCCCTCGGTGAGTGCCGCTCGGATCCGCGCCGCCTCGACATCTTGGGAGCCGCCGGCCAGAGGTCATCGCGCCACCCTTCTCCCAGCAGGATCTGAGGTTGATGCCATTGGAGTGGTGGGGGAATGATGGAGGTGAGAGGCATCTGAGAGGAGAAAAGTGGGAGGGAGAAGAAGCATAGAGTGGGAGATGGGTTGAGGACGGGGAAGAGAGAACTCAAGGCTGTTACTGTTGGGCATCCGACTGGCATTCGGCTGCATGCTGCTGCTAGTTATCCTTGAGTCTTTTCTTTCTTTGCGTCCATCTAAGTCCGAAACACTATCATTGAGTTCGTCTAAACCGTGCAAGTCCACAAGTTTCCTTGTCAGTCTGCTGATTGCTTTGCTAGGCACGGACAAGATGCATGGACACAGATACGTCGACACAACACCGACACGGGGATTCGTCATTTTCCCAAAAATGCCGATACGGTGACACGGCTATATATATTTAAATAATAGGAATAATATACACATGTATTATTTTTCATTTTTCTACATGCTTGTCAAACTGAAATAATAGTGTGTAAAGTAAACTAGGATTATGTACCTCTCAAAGATAACACTCGCCTCTTCATTCTTCTTTCAGTTAGTTCATGATATGTTCAACCGTTCATATTAATACCATTACCAGAAATTCAAAATTCCATTAACCTAGGGCGAGCGGTGCGTTCTTTGCCGGTCACGGAGAGGAGGAGGTGCAATGTGGTGACCAAGACAACGAGGGTGGGGCCAGTAAGGAGCTAAGGCGTCTTGAGGAACAGGGGCGGGTCTGGGATTGGGATCGAGAGGAGCTAGGGTTATGCGCTGAGGTGGGCCGTGTCGGATGCGTGTCTAAGCCGTATCCGACACGTGTCGAAAATTTGAAAAATTAAAAATTGTTGTTTAATTGATCGACACGCCGCCGACACGTCCGTGTCGTATCCGTGTCAGACACGGTGTCGGACACGGATACGACAAGAAACTAAAGAGTCTGTGCTTCAGACCCACAGTTCGTCCTCTTGGATCGAGTGTGGCCCTCTTCTTTCCCTTTTGCATGGCAGCAATCGCCGCTGTTCTCTCTGAGTCGCTGCAGATCATAGAAGTCGTTATGATGCCGCTGCTTCTTTTTGAGCAGCCGCCCCGAGCTTCTAAGGCCGCCATGCTTCTTTCACACTGTGCCTCCGCTACGCTTCTTGTGCACTGTGTCGCCGCCGTCTTGGGCTTCGATCTACGTCGCCATGTTTCTATCTATTCCTCTTTGGCTTGATTTGACAGCTCTCTCTATTCCTGTCGGTTTCATCGTCTTCTTCGTCTATTGCCACAGTCGACTTTGCTCCCGCTTGCACCTACTTTCTTAGCCCCTGCACTTTGTGCTTTATGGACTGTCGCACAACCCCATATGGGAGATTTTTTGATACTCAACATATTTTCCAAGAGCTGCATGCTACGATGACACTATCAAGACTCGGACTTCGGATTTTCCCTATTGTAGTGTCAACCCTTTCAAATGCAATGCTATTGCATATGCCGCATTTGAGGGGTGTGTTAAGGGTATTTGTGGTATTCCACTCTAGTTTAGGGTTTACTCGTGTCTGTCCTTGTACAATATATATTGCCCTTTGGGCTATTGTAATACAACTAATCATTTACACTTGCACTCTCCCTCTCTCCGTCTAACAGCGCCTAAGGGCAAGCTTGCTCCCAAATATTATGGGCCATACCGTGTTGTTGCCCAGATTGACTCTGTCACCTATCGCCTACTCCTTCCAGCTCGCGCAAGAATCCATGATGTATTTCATGTTGGCCTTCTCAAAAAGTTCCATGGAACTCCGCCTAATCAGCCGCTCGCTCTTCCGGTCCTCCTTCATGGGAAAGTGCTACCTACTTCGGGCAAAGCTGTTAGTGTTTGGCTCGCTCGGGTAGTTCGTCAAATTTTAATTCAATGGCAGGGCCACCCAGCTTCTTCGGCTCCATGGGAAGATTTTGGTTATTTTCAGCAACGTTACCCAAATTTTCAGCTCAAGGATGAATTTGTTCATCGAGGAGAGATGTCATGTGGGGTCAGTCTGCATTGCTTGCGCCAAGGGACAGTCACAGCAATGACCTAGGGCCCACACCCCTCTTTTCTTTGCTTGCAAGTTAGAAAAGATCCTTAAGATTAGATTGTTTGGAAAGATTAGATTGAGCTCCTTCCGATCTCTTTAAAGAATAGATTGAGATCCTTTCGATCGCTTTATTTGTAAAGACTCTATTTAAAGGAGAGGAGAGGATGAAATAAAGCAAGCATATTAGAATCTCTAATCTCCTCCCCTTGCTCCTCCCGACCACTAGGCCCGCACGCCGCCCCATCCCAGCCGTGCGCCGCCTCCCTCCTCCACTGTGGCTCCCGGGCGCAAGCCCGGGCCTAAACACTCCCACCTCCCACTCCTACCCTACACGTTCGTTGCCTGAGGCACGTGACATGCACATTCAAATATTTGTTCTTCAATAGCCAACCAACTTGTGCAGGATACATGACACTAGGTTTGCATGGCAAAATTGGCTGAAGGACACTACGTCGGTGAGGTGCCTAGTGGTCAATGACCATGATTTCGTGGTGTCCTTGAGCTAATTCACAAGTTTGTGTGGTGTGCCTTTAGTGGAAGTTGCACAAATTTTGTGTCCTGCAACCAATTTTTCTTTTTTTTAAAAAAAAAAAATCATAGCTACTACTAAAACATGTCGAAAATAAGTTAAGATTTGAGCAAAGTTGCAAAACAAACCAACCTCTGCTCGCCTGGTTATTATTAACAGTATAATTGCCCATGTAACTTGCCGATATCTTTGATTTAGTTTCTGGATCAATATTTCCAAGATCATAACCAAAAGGAGGTGTCATGTCCACCTCAGAGGATGAAAACCTCCAGGCTGTGTCACCATAGATCGAGCTACTGCCATATGGATCTGCATTGTTCACTTCATATCCATCAGCTGATGCAGCAAATGGTTCGCCAATGGTACCAGTTGCATTGGTCCTTCCATAGCTGTCAGATGGCAGTCCAATGTTATTGTCACCTGTTCCATGGACAAGGTTCGCTAACCCAAAGCTTGAATTATTGCCCATTCCATGAGCAGAAATAGGGCCACCCCAAGACATATTGTCACCAGCAATACCACCTAGACCCCCACTTCCAGATGGTGCATAAGAATTTGAGTTTGCAGGGTTGCTTGGATAATTCAGATTACCATTACCCCAAACATTTCGAGCCATTGAACTCAATATTGAACCTGAATCATCATTATGACCACCATATCCAATAGGGCCAGCAAATCTGTTTGAACTGGCATTATAATACGAACCTATTTGTCGTCCATTGATTGAGCTATTGCTGAAATTTGAGTTTGCACCTAAAGTCGGGTTCATCCCGGCTTCAATATTCATGCCCATTCCATAACCAGGGACAAATGAAGAGAACCCATTTCGTGCACCAGCAACTAGACCAAATCTTCCATTGACCCTCATGCCATAACCTCCTATTGGGTTTGGATTGTAACCCTGGTTCAAGCCACTCAAGAAGCTATGAACCCTGCTCATAGCATAGCCACTCCCACCTGCCGGTGAGCGTGAACTTGATCCAGGGGATTGCTCTTTGGGAACAGCCCTTTTGACCTCAACCATTTTACCATTCAGCTCATGGAAGTTCTTGTGGAGGGCCTTGTCAACGGCATCTTCAGAATCATAGGTGATGAAACCGAAGCCCCTCGGCCTCTGTGTGTTGTGATCATACATCACAACCACATCAGTTATCACACCGAATTGCTCAAAATACTTCCTAAACTCGACCTCAGTAACATTGGAAGCAAGACCTCCAACAAAAATCTTTCTAGTACGCCCTGGGCCTGGCGAGCCAATGCTGCTGCCATTGTTCTTGCTTGCGATGCTCTGGTCATCCCTGGGCACAGCTTTCTTGGCTTCCACCTGAATAACACAAAGATCTATCAGCTTAGGCCATGAATAATCACACAATGCAACAAAATTCCACATTATATGCAATTACCATGCGTCCATCGATCATGTGCTTGTCCATGGTGACCCGTTCGGCAACACTGGGATCCGTGAAGACAATGAAACCGAACCCACGGGCACGCCCAGTGTTCCGGTCCCGCATGATCACAGCCTCCACAACCTCTCCAAACTGGCCAAAGTACTCGCGGAGGCGGTCCTCATTCGTCTCCCATGAGATCCCACCGATGAAAAGCTTCCCACAGTCTGCCTCCATGACCACCTGTCCTGCGGTTCCCAAACGAAATTCTCAACCACCAGTCGTGTCAAATGCAGAAAAAAAATTCACCCAATACCCAATCCACCCCAAGCTCATTACCCTCAGTGGAAAATGCACCTTGGCTATTATCCTATAGGGTCACAACACATGACAACACTGAGATCTCGCGCACGCTAAAGAACCGAATCATATGGATGATGGATGGATTACAGTAGTGTACCAGCAAACAAATCAGTAACTGGAGCGAGTATTCCAATAATAAAATGGACGCATTTACACTAATTGGATGGAGTGCCAACACCACCACCAAAGAAAGATTTGGATTTGGATTTGTTTGCTCGCAGTTACAGCAATGACCAGATCAAAGTGAAATCAACCCAAGAAAGTCAGGGCCGGCTTACCAACAAAGAAATCAGTCCGGTTGGATCTCCCCCCTACTGGCCTACAGCACGCCAATCAAGTAAAGGGGAGGAGAGACGAGTTCTTGGTGGCGTGCTTCGGTGGAACCGTGGAAGGAGGCGTGTTCAGCAGCGCTGCCAAAGGAAGATTGATGATTCGGCGGCTTCGGATTTGGAATAGGCCAGGCTCGATCTTAACGGGGATTTGATGGTGTGAGACAGCAGAGATAAGAGGAACGGGGGAGCAGGGGGGATGAGATTGTGGGAGGGCCACCTACCAAAAAAAAGAGATAACCCGGATCTCCGATTGAGATCTCCGTCCAACAGCGACAAGGGGAGCGAGACGGGCGATGCTACTTACGGACTAGGTGGTGATGGAGGAGCTCGCTGCTCGCCTCCGCCTCCGGTGGAAGGTCGCCGATCGAGGAGGGCGCTTCCTTTCGGTGGTGGAGGTGGCAGGGGAGGGGAGGAAGAAGGGAGAGACGATCTTAAAACAAGAGGGTGAGGGGAGATTGGTTGGCGTGGTTCCGAAATGGATTGGATGAATGAATGTTTTTTTATTCCTACCCTTTTCGATTTGTTTAGCAAAAAAACAAAAAAAATCATTCACCGTCCCTTTTGATTTTAGATTCGTGCACCTTCCGGCAATCGGATTTACCTGGGCTGGAAAAAAAAAGTTAGTTTAATAGGCTAGTTTAATTGGAGCAATTTCAAAATTGCTCCGATTACACTCGTTTAATAGATTTCTAACTTTGCAAATACTTCATAGGGGCTAATAAACATAAGGGACTGTCTATCTCTCATTCAACTATTTTTTGGGATGAAATCAGTGAGATTTTGCAGACATTGGATCGATCTCCATCCAATGCTCCAAATTTCTCCCCCAAATCCTATACAAACCATCTTTCTCAACCTTTTTCCCCAAATCCTCCAGTGCTCCCCAAAACCTCTACGCTGCCCTGCTCCTCTCGTGCTTCCCTGTCGCCACCCTCGCCACCCCTACGCCTCCACGCCATCTTTCTCCCCCGCCGCCCTTGCTCCTCCACACCGCCCCTGCTCCTCCTGTGCTCCCCCGCCACCACCTTCTTCCCCGTCTCTGGCGGCATAGCCGCCGGATCCGCCATCGTCACCCCTGCCACCACTTAAGGATGAGTTTTATCGGTGACCCTAGGAAACCGTTATAAGTGGATGAGTCCCCGTGTTTCCATGGTATAAACGATAAGAAATAAGGTGTTTCTCTTGTCACCCAAGTAGTGCCTCACACTATAACATCTAGTGGTACAACCCACCATTGTTTTACACTATATATGTCGCGGACGCAACTGGCACTAAGGAATTTATCTATACTAACATTTGCAGTTGTATAAACCCTAATTCATACCAAATTACTGTTGCTCTAAGAACAAACTAATGGCTCTCGTAAGTACAACAACGGTTTTAATTACAATCTAGTAGTCTTTGACACGATGCAATAAGATGGATAGTTAGAAATGCAACAAGATAAACATGATGATATCCACTTATCCAGGACTCCCTAATGCAATGGACATGATGATACTCGATGGAGATGGTGATGGAGGCCATCAGAGGCGAAGGCGATGAAGGAAGAGGCAATGATGACATCCCATCTATGGCCCAAGCCTAGGGTGGCTTACCTTGAGACCAAAAGTAGTGGTATAACCCACAAGGTATGGGTGTTCAGCTTGTATAGGTGTGCTTTTTACCTCTTGGCCTGAAAATTGTAAAACTCACCCTTGAGCTACAACATTGGTACTAACAAACTGTATGAGTGTCTAGATTGTACCGGTGTTTGAAAACTGGTATTGATTGTTAGACTGTACCTATGCCTGTACTCTTCTATGGAGAGAAGTTTTCTGTAGAAATTTTTAGGGTGTCATGGCCTTTACATAAATAAGATGGATATACAAAAAAATTTGCAATAGATAACGCAGGTGACGACCTGCTACAACACAAGATCGTCGCATACCTCCCCCTCAAAGTACTCCGAGGTTTATCGAACCGAAAATACACATGGATTACTCTACCTATCGTCTAACAACCTATCAATCTCCTACAACTTAAATGGCAATGATAAAGACAACAATTTAGTAATGCGGCCATGATTAAAATCTTTACTGATATAAAAGAAGGAGTTGATGGTGATGTTGGTAGGTCATCTCCACTACCATCTCTCTTTTCACCTCCTAAACAAAAAAAAAATAACCACATCCCAAACAAACAAATTCCACCTCCCTAAAAAACCTCTAACAAAAAAAAAACATAAAAACCATCACACAACAAAGATCGATTGGGTGCGACAGCGAAGCCGAGGGCACGGTGTAGACCGAACACCTCGGTAGAGGCGCAACATCAGTTTGGTAGGAGCACGATCGAATGTGAAGGCGTAGCCGCGGGCATGAAGCAGGTCGATATCAACGATGTCTACTTGGCATGCATGGGTAATATTATATTCTTTTGTTCGTAACAAAGCACAGGCATTCAGCTAGCAACGCTAGAACTAGAGTAGACTTGAGGATGGTTTTATGCTATGGATGGAATTAGGGCCTAGGGTATTCGGTTCACTTGCAATGGTAAATGATGTTAGGGGATGATAAATAGTCTAAAGTATTAAAGCAATTGCATTTATACCTCGCATTCACATAGGCAACACACCCTTGATATATCCCCCTCGAAGACACTTGTACAGGAAGAATCTATTGTCATGTGCTTCGTGCGGGACGTAACATGTCACGTGCACAATTAAGGTGTTACGGCCTACTAGGCCAGCACCTTAAGCTTTGTGGTTATACCATTGCTCCTCAAGTGAATTCCATCCAAAAGTCGATCTCTGCCCCTTTAATTGTCACAGACTCTGTTGGTCAATCTTCTACTCCTCACTTGTCGTCACCTCGCCTTACGCCAACCTATGGAACATCGGGGCCCTTCGAGTCCTAGTATTGAGACAAGATGAAAGAACACTAGTATAGAATATAATTACAAAAGCATGCATGGAATTGATAAATCACTCTTCATCTCTTACGCTACATGGCTACCTACAACCCTTAGCCCTTAGTGGACTACTCACATATCACAATGATGATAAAAATAACAAAGGAATAATATATGAAAACATGGTAGCACCAACCTGGTAATACAGGATATATTGATCCACAATGTTACTAGTACTCTGGATCACCAATAGATGTATGATTACACTGAGAGAATGCAAAAATGGATGGAAACTATGGTAGAATGTGGTGGAGGATGGTGTTCTAGACGTGATGGTGGTGGTGTGGTGTTCTTGTGGCGTCTTCCCTTTGTAGATGTGATCTGACTCCTTTTAAATACTGGTCTCCTAGGGTTTCTACACTGCGAAGGGTTTTGCACCTGTAAGAAACCGAATTCCACTCTTGGTCCTTCACGAATCTTGCTTCATTTGACATGGCGAAACCTTTGGAGTGTGGTATGATCTGGTAGTTGGTGACCTACATGAGCACATGATCGTCACGTACCTTCCCCTAGAGTATTCCAAGGTTTATCGAACCCAAAATCCACGTGGATTACTCTACCTATCGTCTAACAGCCTACTAATTATATATTATTTAATGACAGCGATAAATACATCAATTTAGTATAAGGAAATTAAATGAACAATAAATAAAAGACTAAAACTAGAGGACGATTGTGCTTGGATGGAATTAGGGCCTAGGGTATTCAGTTCACCTGCAATAATAGATGATGTAATGGAATAATTAATGATCTAAAATATTAAAGGAATTGCAATATATCTCGCTTTCATGTAGGTGGCACACCCTCATGGGCGGACCCTCCATGGGTCAAGGGTGTTCAGCTGAACACCCATTTTCTTTTGAAAAATATCTGGTATATAATAGGTATATTAGATGTATATGTTATTAGTTAGGCCAAAATTATATATTTGTGTCCACAAATGAATTCAGTCCGTACTCCCCACACCTCGTGTGCGAGCTAGGCCCATTTTCCTTCCTACTCCAGCCCACCAAACCCTAACCTCTATTCTCTCTCTCATCCTGTGGTTCTTTGTGTGTGTGTGTTTTGGGGGTGCGGGTGGGTGGGTGGGGGGCTCCAGCCTCCAAGTGACGAACGAGCGAAGGTGTGGGCTACGAAGACGAGCGACGTTCGGTGGACACGGCGCTATGTCGCAACGACAAGCAAATGTGAGGCGGCGCACCTGCACGGGCGAACAGAGATGTGACGCTAGCAAGCGGGTGATAGTGTGACAAATAGGGAGGAAGGGAGCAACGCGGTGGCCGGGAGAGAGCGTGGCGGCGGGAAGGGAGCAGCATATCCAGCTCACTATCATCGTCCTCTCTTCAGATCTAGGTGTGTTCCGCGTGTATCACTTCTTCTCCTTGGTTCTACTCCAGCTCCAGTTCTTTCTGGAGTCTAGCCCCTTCCTCTACTTTCTTGATTATTTCCAATGGATGTTGTACAAAAATACAATTTTTGCCTTGGACAATGAACAAATAGTTGTGCCCTTGTTACATATGTTTACATGCTAATTTTTGCTCTATGGAAGGAACATTCTTAGATGGGGTTCTCGTTGACGGGAAAAGAGTAGGATCAACAAGGTATGCAACTGTCAATTTTTTTTTGAAAAAGAAAGCAGGAGCTCTATGGATCACTATTGGAGGAAGAAAATAAGTTTTAGCAGTCTAGCTGCTACAACCCAGAACAGAAAAAAGTGAGAAAACAACAACAACCAAGCACCAAGCATAAGGTTTTTTTTTTGAAAAAGAAGATAGGAGCTCTACCAATCACTATTAGACGAAGAAAATAAGTTTTAGCAGTATAACTGCTACAACCCAGAAATGAAAAAAATAGAGAAAACAACAACGGTCAAACACTAAGCACAAGTCTTGGCTGCACCCTGCAAAAACAACATAACTCAGCAAAATATGAAGCTTGGAGCTAAAATAGCTCTATTCCTAGTTTCCACCTCCTCAACTGTAATTGGTATCTATAATTTGCTGTTTAATTCATGCTATTATGATTGCCTTATATCATCCATTTCCTCATATGAAATCATCCATTTCTATATTTTTTTGTATTTTATTATATATAGGCGTATCATCGTATCAGTGCTTTTTGGGGGAAATGATATTTCACGGTATCGGCATATTGGTATCGGCATATCTGGACAACCTAGCTCCGAAGTCCGAACACCCATCCTAAAAATCCTGGGTCCGCCACTGCACACCCTTGGTACATCCCCTCAAAGACACTCATACATGAAGAATATATTGTCCCACGTCATTTGCGGGCCGTAGCGGGTCACGTGCGCAATTAAGTTCTTACGCCATATCGGACCAACGTCTTAAGCTTTGTGATTATGCCATTTCTTCTCAAGTGATTTGCATCCAAAAGTTTATGGTAGTCCCTTTAAAGAATAAATCCACTTTACACCTTTGAACTATGGCCCAAGTCCAAAAAACACCTTCAACTACAAAACCGTCCACTTTACACCCCCAATTATTGAAACCGGAGTAAATCACCCCCTCGTCCTAAACCACCCCAGTTTTGGATGACGTGGCATCCACATGTACATGTTCCGCTCGCCACGCTCGCATGTGGGGAGCTCAGTGTGGCAGCCATGGAAGGAGCTGAAGGCCGGGAGCAAGGGTGTCGGGCTTGTCTTGGCGATGGCGGTCAGGCGCCAGCTTGGTGAGGTGGCAGCATCCCGGAGCAGCAAGATAGCAAAGGAGCTTAGTCGCGCCACCAGCGGTGCTTTCGAGCTCAGGCGGCGCTTCAGCTCGAACAACGGGCTTGGAACAAACAGCGCACGGAGTAAAGAGGGAGCCCGAGGGAGGAGCAGGGATCGATCTCGACGGCAGAACGGATCCGTAGCAGAGGCGGCGGTCGGTGGCGATGATCCGGAGCAAGGGCGATACCAAGCAGTGGATCTAGGATCAGGTCATCGGGATCCGGTGATGGGCTGCTTGGGGTGGTGCTCGGTGGCGGATATGGGATCTAGAGCTCGTCGACGGATCCTAGCACGCGTGCCAGCGGCGCTCCTCCATGGCCATCACCTCCCTGTGTCGCCGCTCCTCCGCGGCCTCACGGCTCTCCAGCGTCCCCGACAGTATCACCACGCACCAGCTGATCGCCCTACTCAGTCCGCGGCCGTCCTCGTCTTCATCGTCATCAGTGCTCTCGTCGCCACCGTGATCGTCGTCGTCGCCGTGGTGTACTTCTTGTGGCCGCCGTGTCTTGCTAGCACTAGCGTACTGCTCCCCGGTTGGTCGTCCAACGATGGCCGCCACCTCTTCCTCTCCGGCGACTCGGGGCTGCGGTGCCTCTCTTGGTCTCGATTGGCACAAGAAACAAACCATGCATCATCCATCGGTACAACAAATGGCGCCAAGAACTCATGGAGAGAGAGAGAGAGAGACCGAGAGGTTTGGGCAAGAGGCGAGGGGAGGCCTACATGGGTATGTCGACGAGGCTGGACGACACGCTCAAGAACAAGCCGCCGGCGCCGCCGGGGTCTCTGCCACCGCAACTCATCTGCCTCTCGACGATCTCGCCCATGGCCTCGTATATCTCGCGTAGGAGGTTGAAGGGGAGAGAAGAGAACAATGAGGAAGACACACACACACACACTCTCTCTCTCTCTCTCTCATTTGTGTCTGACTAGTGGGCCAAAGTCAATTACTGCTGCCACGTAGGTGACAAACCGGGTGGTTTTGGCCCGAGGGGGTTGGATGACCTGGTATTGGCAGTTCGAGGGTGTAAACCAGATAGTTTTAGAGTTCATGGGGTTTTTTGGACTCTCGCCAAAGTTCAGGGGTGTAATATGGACTTATTCCTCCCTTTAATTTTCACGGACATTGCCGACCAATGTTTAGCTCTTCACTTATCGTTACCTTGTCTTGCGCCAACCTATGGAACATCGGGGCCGTTCGATTCGTGGTATTGAGATGAGATGAACAAACACTAGTATCGAAGATAATTCAAAAACATGCATGGAATACATAACCCCCTTCATATCTATTGCTACATGGCTACCCACAAACTCTTAGCTCTTGGTGGACTACTCACACATCGCAATGGTGATCAACAATAGAGAAATAATAGATGATAACATGGTAGCAACAACCTGAATATTAAGGATATAATGATTCACAATGTTGACGATACTCCAGATCACTAGGATGAATGATTATAATGGATGCAGAACTATGGTTGACTATAGTGGAGATGGTGTTCTGGACGAGACGGTAGGGTTGTGGAGTTATTATAGCATCCTCATTCTTGTAGGTGGGATTTGACTTCTTTAAATACCAGTCTCTAAGGGTTTCTACACTACGAAGGGTTTTGCGCCGCTAGGAGGCAAAATCCCACCCTTGGTCCTGCACGAAACTTCCTTTGTTTGATGTGGCAAAGTGTTTGGACACTGGTACAGTCAAGTAGTACGGGCACACCGACCGAACACTAGGTCGTATTCCTCTCTAGAGAGTTGGTTCGCGAGGATCCAAGTTTGGTTTCCATCCTCCTGGAGATATCTTTCTATTTTAGCACATTTTTTGTATAATGAGCAATTGATTAGAGGTTGTTAACCAAGCAAATAAATGATAATTCTAGAAAAAATATATGCAATAAACACCGGGAAAATGATACACTTTTGAGGTGTATCAGTGGTATGGGTGGGACGACCATACTCCAGGTTGTTCTTGCAAGAGGAAGAGAGTAAGAGAGCAAAGAGATAATGGAGAGGAGGGGAACTAACATGTGGAGTCAAACTAAAGATGTGGTCGATAACTTGGCAAAATTGATGACGTGGCGACCACATCACCTAAAGCCACCCATGAAAGTCCTTGGGACTTGATTTGCTCTGATTTTGATAGCTTGGGACGAGTTCTAAACGATATTAGACATTAGTGACAGAATTAAACCACAGCAACAATTGAGGTACTATGAATGGACTTTTTCCTTTTTATTTTGAATGGAAATGGAAATGAAGCATGCTATTTTTTCTTTCATTTTGAATGGAAATGGAAATGAAGTATGCTATTTTTTCAGTACCATTATCGTAGGGGCAGCCCCACTGGCCCCAACGACCAGGCGAATGCCACAAGGAGGCCCCCGAGGGTCAAGACCGAAGGCGCGGCTGGGTGCCTTCCCGAAGGGTACCAACCATGCCTTTGGGAAGTCCACGAAGGGCATGCGAAGGCCACCCTAAGGCCCATGAGGGCCAAGGCTGAAGGCACGGCTAGGGGCCGTTGGAGGACACCAGACGTACCTTTGAAGGAGCCCTGAGGGGCACCCGAATGCCACCAGGAGGCTCCCAAGGACCACAGGTAGAAGGCACATCCCCTCCCCCCGAAGGGTACCAAGGGTACCTTCGGGGGGAGGGGCCGAAGGGTACAGGAAGCCCCTAAGACCCTGGCCAAGGGCACCTGCTGGGCACCGAAGGGCGGCTAGAGCCCTTCGGCCTAGGGGTACCTCGCACGGTGTGAAGGGGAAGAGGTGTCGATGGACCGCGTGTACCAACTAGATGGACTGGGACAAGGAGGGTCCACCATGAACCGAAGGCTGCGCGAGGAAGAAGGAAAAGCCCCTGCAGCCCCTACACGTGTAGGGTCTTTTAGGGGTAGAACTGCAATCTCAGGTGCCCTGGTCGGAAGGCTATAAATAGCCGCTCCCATGTAATAAGGATGACTTTTTTCAAGACAATTAATATACATTTACTTCCCTTGGAATCGGTTCCCTTTTCCGAGGATCCCCTAGTTCCCCTCATAGTAACCAGGGGTCCCTTTTTATATTATCTGGTCCTTTTGCTACGACAGTTGGCGCCATTTGTGGGGAGCGACAAGAGAGTCATGAAGCATAGTTCTGAGGCACTGACATGGCCCCTCGGAAGAAGAACACACCCAAAGTCTCCTCGCCCGAGGCAGCTACGGCAGCAGTGGCCGCTGCTAAGGCGGCGGAGGAGAAAGCCAACAACCCCACACATGGAGCATCACCTGACCCACCGAAGCATCTCTCCCCGAGGACCATCATGCGGGGCCGCCTCCGCCTACAACCACGGGTGTGACCCGGGAAGTGTACAAGGCCCTCCAAAAGGAGCTGGCCGACCTCCGCCAGGAGATGCTGAGCCTTCGGCAAACAACAGTGATGGCCCCCGCGGCCCCACCTCGGCTCGAGATCACCGTGCAAGAACGGATCGCCGGAGGAGGGGAGGTCGCCCCTACGGCACCCCCACGGCACCACCAGGACCACTGCTCTAGGAGGACCTGAACTCCTCGTTGAGCGCAAGACTGGAGACGACCCGCTAACCTCCGGCTTCAAAATACCAGACATTAGGCCATACGAGGGGAGCACGGACCCCTCGAAATTCCTCTGGGTGTACGAAACCGCCATCGAGGCGGTCAAGGGAGACGACACCACCAAGGCAAAGAGCATCACCCTCGCCCTAGGGGCGTGGCGTTGACTTGGTTCTTCACCATTCCCCGCCCGGTCCATATACGCGTGGCAGCAATTGTAGGACCTCGTGCGCAACAACTTCCAAGAAAACTACGTCGAACCAAAAGACGTAGGGCACCTGCTCGCAATAAAGCAAGCCTCAGGCGAGTCCCTGTGCAACTTTTTCAAAAAGTTCACAAAAGTGAAGTGCCAAGTAAAGGGGTCAATGAGACCATCGTCATCAACGCGAAAACATGTGGACTTCAGAAGGGTCCCTTGTCTGAGAGGTTGGCCCGCAAACTTGCCTGCATGGTGGCGGAACTCTTCGACAAGTTGGAAGAATACGCCCGGGCAGAAGAAGACAACACCTGAAGGGCTGAAACCTTAAGACCAGCTGCCTCTACACCAGCACTAGGCACCCCGTCCAGGAAGAAGGAGGATTCCACGACCACTGTCGCGGAGACATCTGGCAAAGCACGCACCAACGACTATCGTCGGAAGGAGTGAGGTGTCTACGACGTAGAAAACGGACAACCCCCTCCCCTGAAGGGGAAAATAGAGGGGGCCGAGGAGGCCGTGGCCGTGGGTGTGGCGGGGGCCACCACTTGGACACTAGCATAGGTGTCAGGGGCCTCCCACTATTATGTGACCTCCACGGCGAAGGGTCGCATACGACTAGGGACCGCCGTACCATTACAGCTATGCAAGACTACATGAACCGCAGCCAGCAATAATCCGAGGGGGAGGAAGGGCGGAAGCCAGACAATTAGCTGCCCGCCCTGCCGCACAAACCCCGTATAGAAGGGGCCCACGAATAGCACCCCAGAGGGTCATCAACATGATCACTGAAGGATCCTTGCTGGGCATTGCGTCCAAAAGGCAGCGCCGTGCATACATCCGACATATACACCATGTCGCGACATACCCCACCGCGAGCCCACCTCACTACGCTGAGATACCAATCACCTTCGGCCCCGGGGACGCGACAGGCCTGTACTTCCCCTACTAGGACCCCCTCGTCATTTTCACCAACATCATGGATTTTGATGTTAGGCCTGTCCCCGTGGACGGAGGAAGCTCTACGGACCAACTCTTCACTGATGCCTTCGACAAAATGATGATCCCCCGAAACCACCTATCGCTGCTAGGCATACCTCTGGTGGGCTTCGGGGGAAGACCCGTCACAGCCCTATGTCAAATTGAGCTAGCGGTCACATTTGGCGATGACTTTGCATTGCGAACCGAAGTCGTCACCTTCGACATTGTCCAAATGCCTTACTAATACAATGTCATCCACGCTAAACTCTTTTGGTGCAATCGCACACCACAACTACATGTGCATGAAAATCCCCGCACTCGAGGGCATAATTACGGTAAGAGGGGACCAGGACCTAGCAAGGCAAGCAGAGTTCGAAGTAATCGCCCTAGCCCACCATGTCCACACAGTCGAGCCAGGTGTAGGGGCCCGAGTAGATCCCCCTAGGCAAAATAGGTACCAAAGGCCAAACCCGTAGCCGCTGACGTGTGGGTCCCGTCTACGCTACTATTCATCATCTTCAACTGTGCACGCCCTAGACTCCACCTTCGTGCCGCCTTCAGACTCTCCCATGGCCCCGCTGCTATGGGCTATTTAAAGCCTCGACGTGCGTGTCAAAACAACCGCTTCAACCCTAGCCGCCAATCCCTTGAAGCCCGAAGCCCTAGTTCACCGCCACTTGTCGGAATCGAAGCTCTAACCCTAGCAATGCCATCGCTGTTCTTCGTCAATTCAGTCACTGTCAGTGAGCTCCAGTCCTCATCGACTACACCATTGGGTTCCCCCGGTCGCTTTCTACTTGGTGTGCACCTTCTCATCGCGGGAGGATCGCTGTAGTGCTGTCGCACCATTGAAGCCCTCGCCGCCGCTCTGCTTCACTGTCGCCGCCGTGTTCTAGACGTCATCGTTGACCATTGGTCCTTGCGCATGACCTGGTCGCATCGCCTTGTCTTCGCGAACCTTTTGCACACACCCAAAACCTCGTTGAAGCCCTTCACCGCTATTTAGCCGACAACCCGAGCTGCCGCCTTTGTCTTCTTCACCATTGAAGCCTTCGTCGATCCTCGTCGTTGCATCGGAGCTGTTAGATGTGTTCGCCGTAGCCTGAGCATGCCATCGATGGTCACCTTTCATCGCCAGTCGCCGCCATTCACCGTCACCGCCGTCAAGCCATGGTAGCCGTCGATCTCTGTCAATGTGGCTACCTACGTGCCATCCGAAATCACACGCCGGTATTGTGCAAGTCCGGTAGCGTTAGTAGCGGTGTGTCAAACCAGATCTAAAACCCGCACCCAAATCCCAGATAAATCTAGTTCACCGTGAGCCTAGTCTCTGCCATGTGGGTCCCACATGTCAGATTTACAGTGCCGTAGACCCATGAGCCATAAACCCGTGAGCCAACTTCGTGGACTTGGTCCATATGCTAGAGGCCCACCTGTCAGCCACTGTTTGGAATTTTCTAGATTTTCTTTTAATTCTAAAATTATGGCTGACGTTAGGATGACACAATAATTCATAATTTCTAGTAGAAAGATAATTTGGGAAATTCAAAATAGTAATTCCTTTATCTTTTTCTTAGGTTTAAAACTTACGAGAGCCCGTTTTTCCTCATACGAACTCCGATTGAGCCCATTAAAATTTGTAAACTCATCTAAATTTAAGCTCTACCTTCCTGAGATTTGTATTTTATTTTTAGAGTTTGTTATCTCTCTGTTTTGTATTTATTTAGTTATTTGCTTTCGTTTGCAAGTAGACGTTGATACTTCGGGAGTTTTCGAAGGAGGAGAAGTTGATCAAGCTCAAGACCAGTACCAAGACTTGTTCCAAGTAAAGTTGTACCTTTGAACATGTTGAACATAAATTTTTCAAAATTATCTTGATTCAATTATTGCATTTTACTTTAAGTATTTATTTAAATATTTTGGGATTAGCTATACACCATTTCATTACATCTGCTTTGCCTATTGTATTATCATGATCTTTTGTCACCTTGGTTTGGTTAAATATTAGTTGGTAATATCATAGCACCACTGTGGGTTGGTTAGATACGAATAGTTTGCTTAGCCATGCAACGAGTCATTTACATCATTCGATTGCAAATATAAACTTGGCTAAGTGATTATGGAACTTGTGTAAAATTATGTGCAGTGTGCTATTACTCGTTGATAGCATGTGTTGCATTTAACCAACAGGGTGGGAAAAGATTTAAACCGAGGTGAGTGGATGGAAATGTGTTATGGTGGAGCTGTGTGCGTTTGGGAAAATATGAATGTGATAGTTTGTAGTAAATGGTAATCTCGTCTTGGTCAGTTAAGGACTTAACTTTGTGCGCCATTGAACTGAGCCACAACTGTACGACCACATGCCTGGTATGGGACGGGCCTAACCTAGTAAGCTATGAAGTTTTGATATTGATTACTCAGGCAGATAGTTTAAGCTATGTGCCAGGGTGGAAATGTGTTTCTGCCTGTGTGACGATTCACATTTATGAGCGGTTCGCCGTCTTCAGGTCCAACGGTGTGCGACGGGCTAACCACCTGTGTGGGGGTTGGTGCCGGTAGTAAGCATAACGGGTGTGTTAATTATTGAGATGAAGTTTCAGAAAGGTTTTATTGTGATCGGCTCTGATCCAGCTGATTGCATCTTATGGGTAAAGTGTACTACCTCTGCAGAGTGTTAATAATCTATTCGAATAGACGCGTCCACGGTCATGGAAATGCTCAGGGATTTCACACGAGGGGTAGATTTTCCTAAAAACAATTGGGAAAAGATAGCTGTGTGGGATAACTTATGGAGTTGTGTGAAAGAAATTGATTAGATTATAGAAGCTTTGTGAAAATGCTCATTAAAATTATTATTGTTTATTTGTTTTGAATTTCGCTTTCAATCTATTATTTGTATTCAATTGCAAATGCTGCTTCATTGCAAAATAGCCACAGAAGCCATTTCCTTTGGAATAAGCCATCATATATAATTGTATTATGTGGTACAACTTATTGATTACTCGGAGTTCTCATTCTTGCTGCAATCATTCAGCTGAAGTGGAGGAATCGTCGTCTGCTTTCGAGGAGGAGCTTTACGAGGATGGTGATCGTTAGGTCTTGATCCCAGTCGGTTGCCTGTGGCGAGTTGATGGGTATCCACTGGAGTTGCTTTCGTTCTACTGTTGTTTCTTTATTTATTAGTGTTAGCCCTACGTGGCTTAATAATTGTAAACTCGACCATAAGGTCAAAGCTGCTATTTATTTAATCAATTTAGTCATTTATCCTTATATTCGTCTTGTATGGAATGATATTCATCTTTGTTGACACTGTGTACACCAGCTTGATCCTGGACTAGTGCATTATACACAGAGGGTCTAGAATTGTATTTTGGGGTCCCAACATATGTGGAGCTTGGAAGGTATAGTGTATGTCCTAAACAATCTGAATTCTAGAATTTTGTTCGATAAGTAAAATTCTAAACTAGAATTCAACAAATAGTTGATGCACATATAATATAAGTGGAGATCAAGGCAACACACACACACACACACACACACACACACACACACACACAAAGATGATGTAACTTAATGTAACCAAGGAATGAGCTAACAAGATATAAGTGAATAATAAATAGCTCGTGTTGCAAAAGTTATCGAAAGACACTAGCTTGTTGCAATTGAAATATAGGACCCAAAAATCAAAAATCGGCTATCAAAGGTATGAATAATTCTCAGCATGAAATATTGCACAAAACAAGGATATCAGTGAACAGTAATGTAACATCCCCAAGTTAATTAATGATAATTACTATGCATCTTATCAGCATGCATGACATTTTGGAAATATTTGCATCATTTATTGCACTTGGAAAATCTCAAAACAAGCTTAAACCTACACTTCAAAATTTAACTCCAAAAGAAATCAAGAACAAAAACTTTTGATTATCATCTGGAACTAATTTATTCAAATACTAGAATAATTATAATGAATAAATATAATTTTTACCAAATTTTTGGAACTTAATTTGACCCAAAGAAAATTCAAACTCAAATCAATAACCTATTCCAAGTTTGGATTTAAACTAAGCAAATAAATATTGAAAAGTAATGTTTAATAATTTTTATGAACACTAGGTTGTCCCAGGAAGACCTCTGAATTCTTTCAGGATTTTAGGAATTTTATTTCTATTTTTAGAGTCACGGTCAAATCTGTTGAGCTTTGGTCAAATCTGGAATCTAAAACCTAGCACTGTTCTTATGGCTCGAACCCGATCACTGTTCCGACTCAGGTCCGACCTGGACCATGCGGTTCGACCACACCGCCTAACCCCATCTCACCCCTTTGCTGTGCCACTGACCGGTCGGGCCCACCGGTCAGGACTTTCTTCTTCCCCGTGCGCAGGCGTCCGCAGGAGCTGGGCGCCACGCGCCGCGCGAGCTCTGAGCACCTCCGTCACGACGTTCGCCCACGACCCACGACAGCCTATCCCAGGGCGCCTCCTTATCACGCCGCCTATTTCTCCATCCTCTCCCGAGGATAATACCCTCTCCTTGCACTCCTTTCCCCTCACTTCTCCTCCGGCTGCCGAGGAGAGGGAAGCTCCCTTGAGCTCCGTTCTTCGGTAAAGTCCACGCAACCAAGTCCCTCTCCTCCTAATTTGCATGTCGTTTCCATTTTCGTGTGTTTGAGCCTTTGTTGTTGCTTGTAAGACCCGGGGCAAACTCATGCTCCCACCGGCTCCAGAGCGCGCCCCGAAGGCCGTCTTCGTGCCATTCCTAGCTCAAGTGAGTTTGGCCTTCGATCTTGCGCGTCATCATGGGCCATGGAGTACAAGCTTCATTTTCCCTCAACTTATTTTCTCAATGCATGACAGGAGTTTTGTAATTTGGATTTTTCCCTCTTTTCAGCCGAAGTTCCTATTCACCGTCCTTTGTCGCAACCGGTAAGCCATTCTCGAATTCCTTGCAATGGCACCATCTCTTTAGCTTCCCTATCCTTTCTGACACTTTCATTGCCCTTTGTTTTGAACTAATTGTCTCCCCCATGTTGAACCTAGCGCCGCCGCTGCCATTGCCGTGGACGACACATCCCTGAGCTTCTCCGGCCGTTTGAACCCTCCGGTAAGCTTCACTAAGTCCCCTAGAAGCTTATGCGCGCTTTTGTTCGGTCATTGCATCATCAGGGTGGCACATGCACGTAGGGCCATAGGGCGCCGCCGCTCGTCGCCGACTAGCCGCCGTTTTAGGGCACCTCGACCGCCGCCACCGCCAGTAGGAGGTCCGCAAGGTTGCAAGGAGTCCGTTCCTACCCTCGGACGACGCCGGCGTGGGCCACAACGCTGGTGAGCCTGTGAGCAACTCTCATGACTAGATGCGTCGTGGTGGCACGCCCGATCGTTCTTGTAGCCTTTCATTAGAGTTTAATTGCAATCATTAATATTTATAATACATGATCTTTGTCGGCGAAGCATTAATTAGCTGCTGAGTTCCTTGCGTTTAGTCTCTATGATATGCGGGCCCCGCACTTTAAGTGCATAGTAACCTGGGCGGTGAACCCGTGGACCGAGCTCTTAGCTCTTGGTCCATGCACTGTGCATGTAGACCGAGTCAATGACATTAGGGCCCCACCCGTCAGCGCACAGTAAATTGGAGATGAAAATGGGAAATTACACTATGCAGTGGACCCCACACGTCATAGGCTTTGGCTCGATTCCACTCGGTAGAAAAAGTGTTTAATCCTTAAGAAAATTCGGGATACATTAATTTGCACACTGAAAATTGTATTAACTTTGGAAATGTATAACTATTTCATTTTAACTCCAAAAATAGAGAAACCAATTTTGTTATTTTTAATTTCAAATGAACTATATATGAAAATAGGTTTCAACCTTGTCCCTGTCACAGAAAATATAGTTATTGGAGATTGATCCAAAACCTATTTATTTATACGGTAGAAAATGCTTTTAACTTTAAATATTCAAAACTATTTCATCTTAACTCCAAAATGGATGAAACCAGTTTTGATAATTTTCATTTTAAGTGAAATTTATTTTAAAATAGGTTTCAAACATGTCTCTGTAGCAGATAATACATTTTGTAAAAATGATCTATAACTCTATTATTTTTACAATAGAAAAAGGTCGATAACTTTAAAAATGTATAACTAATTCATAAAAACTCCAAATGAGATAAACTCAGTTATTTTGGTCTTATAAAATTATTCTCTATTTACCTATGTAATCCTTTTTCCCACTACTACTCTACAAATTTTGGCCAAATAATTAAATTAGCATGAATAGTAATCGGTTCCAATTATTTTGGATTTTCAGAAAATCTGATCTTCAAACCTCTATAACTTTCTCATAATAAATCCAAATGGAATGAATATTTCACCTAAATTCATCTAAAATCATGAGATACCAATTGTATAATTTTCATGCATTTTTGAGCATTTTGAATTTTCGGCTTATTTGGTGTTAATTGCAACATCGTTCTTTCGATAGATATCTCAACGATACAAACGTATTCATGAGTGTAAACTGAGATTGAACAAGTGGTACAGTAAAGGTGCGAGCACTCTCCTCTTGACCATATTGCTCCTACTGATTTTAAAATGTTTTGTATGGTTTTAATCTCTCCATTGCATGCTATTTTGAAAAGTATGTTAATGGGTAGAAGTAGTTAATTCCCTACTTGCTGCATTGGCCCTCCTTTGAATGTTGATTACCATTTTACCTTGAATGATTAAGACTATATGTTAAATGGGATTGTTTGCTAATTTGTAGAACGATGCTTAGCCATGCTAGTAGTTGTAGCCGAAAGCGGTTGATGGAGCTAGTCCATTGGCCGATGGATCGAATTGAATCTTAATGAAATTTGAGGATTATATGGATTTGATTATGTTGAAATTGAGGAAAATGTCCAGATCTTCGTATCTGAATATTATGAACTTGTTGATGGGTTGTTGTTGTGTGTTGGACTTGGATAGGTGATAGGGTGATGAAGGGGTGGTCCCGGAATCGCGTAGCCCCGTCTGGGTATTTGAGGACCGGTCTGTGGTGTGATGGACCAAGTCTTACGTGCAACCACACGCCAGGATAATGGCGAAGGCTTGGCTTAATAATTTGCTGTGTGTTAGCCATCAGAACACAATCATATTGACAGTTGTTATTGTTATTGTTTAATTGTTCTTTTGTCAATCTGGTGGGGGCATGTATATTGTTCTCTTACGTGCTCTTAAGGGTCTCTTGTTGATAGGGACTTACTTACACAACGGGTTCACCAGAGCAAAGTGTTAGTCTGCTATGGGATTCTGATCCTCAGGTGGGTTGATAGTTAGGACATGACATTGTAACGGCCTCGTTATGATATTTCAGTCACACTCCTTCGGAAGAGTGCATGGCGACAGTGAGAGGTATTCATATCGTGTGGGTAAAGCTGTACACCTCTGTAGAGTTAACTAAATCTATTTGAATAGCCGTGTCCCCGGTTATGGACATCACTTGTGGGAAAGCATGCACAGTTAGCTTGGGAAATTAAGTTTGGGTTATGGTTGGAAATGTTATGTCATTATGTTAGTTTGTTCAGATCTGAAATGTTATCATGAACGCGGAGATCGCATGTTAATTTTGTGAAGAATTGATATATGTCATGAACGGGTTATTCGTGTGTTGATTATATTTGGAGATTATACTTTTGATGATCATTACTTACTGTTATACAATGTTTTAAAAATGGCGATTTGAATCTATACTGTTTATCTAATTGCAAAACTTGCTTTATGCTGAAAATTGACTAGTGTAGTAGCCTTCCTTTAACACTTACATGCATCCTTATTTTTCTTGAAAAGTCTCGCGAGTACAACTGTGTACTTAAAAATTGTCTATTGTTCAGGTGAGAAGTCATTCGAATTGGGTAAAGTACTTCAGACGCTACGACTTTAACTCCAGTTGGTTGCTTGTGGGATTGTGGGCATGCCAACTTGGTTATTCCCTTTTTATTTTAAGTTTGTCTTCCGCTGCGATTTATCATTTGTTAATTACTTTTGGCCGATTGGCCCTCCTATGCAAACTTGTACATTATGTTTCTATTCAATGATGTTGTATTTACGATTCCATTATTCTTGTATATTGTGTATGGATGTGAATGCAATGTTGTGTTTGGATATGTGTATGTTAGTCACTGATCCTTGGGAGCTAACATGAGACACCTATCCGGGCACTCGGAATCATTTTCATTTCATGTTAAGTATTGTGCTCCTTCAGCGTAATTACTTAGCTTGAAACGGATCTGATCTCAGGGTCCCCACAGCGTTGGTATCAGAGCCATACTGACTGTAGATTAAAGCTGTAGCAATGGACGTTACTAGGATTTTGATTTGCAAAGATTATTTTCAAACTAACAAAAGTTTGGCAAAAATGCAAGTAATATAATTCCTTTCTTTCTTACCCATCCCAGCATCTATTTTCTTATCTCCTTATTCATTTGATTTGAGAAAAATCATTTTCTCTATTGCTCGTCTCTCTTTTCCAACACTAGAAACGTTAAATAATCGTCGGTAAAGAGAATTGGTGGAAGAACGAGAAGACGACGCCTTGCTGCGATTTTAAGATTAAATTAAGGATTATCCTTAGGTATTATTCACCCTAATGATATTACTTAGCTTGTAGACGCTGGACTTTGTGAAGATTATTTTGCTCTCTTTGGTTCTAAGTAGTTGTGCATTGCCCACGGGCGGGTTGTATCGCAACTACGTCGGAAAACTAACTGTGTTCTCATTTGTATCTTGTGCTGTCCACTTGGACCTTAGCATCCCATTTCTTGTTGCATAAATGTGTTTTTCATTGTGCATCCATGCTAGGTTAAGTCACCCCCCTTTATCAATCGCTTACCTTATGCTTTTTCCCTCGTTTCTTTTTGCCGGTTGCTAACAAGTGTCTCATGACCACAAAGAAGAAACCCAACAAAAGCGACACAGGAATAAGCTAAGAAACCGACCTGCATAACGCTCATTAGTTGTATGTTTCACTTGTGGCATTCAGGGTCATTTTGCGGCTTTTTGTCCGAAGAAGCGCCAGGCTTTTACCATTCAAGGTCTAGATCTTCAAGGGTCCCTTGATCAGCAGTCCGAGGTCATTTCTCAAAACACCGGTCGTGCTCATGCGAATCATGTCACCGCCAAGGAGGCATAGGAAGCACCCGATGTTGTGTTGGGTACATTTCTAGTCAATTTGACTCCTGTGACCGTGTTGTTCGACTCTGGAGCCTCTCATTCCTTCATATCTAGAGGTTTTTCTACCCTCCACAACATCTCACTCAGCTTGATGCCTGCACCTTTGATGATTCAATCGCCGGATTCAGAAATGAGAAGCATTCATGAATGTCGTGAAGTCGAGATTGATATCAAAGGGGTCAAGTTTTCGGCCAATCTTATTGTGTTGAATTCAGAGGGCCTTGATGTTATTCTTGGAATGAATTGGCTGTCCAAGAACCATGGTCAAATTAATTGTGCCTGCAAGTCTATCACTCTCACAAGTCCTCTTGGTTTTCAAGTCGAAATAGTGCCGAAATTGGAGCATCCACATCTTTATGCCATTAGTGGCAAAGAATTGCCGGAATTGAGTGAAGTTCCAGTGGTGTGTGAGTTCCCAGATGTTTTTCCCGAGGAACTACTGGGTATGCCACCCTCACGAGAAGTTGAATTCGTGATCGAGCTTCAGCCCGGAACTGCTCCAATATCAAAACGTCCTTATCGAATGCCGCCAAATGAGTTGGTTGAATTGAAGAAGCAACTCGTGGAACTTCAAGAGAAGGGATTCATTAGGCCGAGCTCCTCACCTTGGGATGCCCGGCTATATTTGTGAAGAAGAAGGACCACAGTCTGCGCATGTGTGTCGACTACCGTCCGTTGAATGAGGTCACCATCAAGAACAAGTATCCGCTTCCATGGATTGATGATTTGTTCGACCAAATGACTGGTGCTCGTACATTCTCCAAAATTGACTTGAGATTGGGCTATCATCAAGTTAGGATCAGATCTGAAGACATCCCCAAGACGGCTTTCTCCACTCGTTATGATTTGTACGAGTACACCGTCATGTTCTTCGGTTTGACTAATGCACCGACCTTGTTCATGAATCTCATGAACTCAGTGTTCATGGAGTATTTGGATAAATTTGTAGTCGTCTTTATTGATGACATTCTCATATACTCCAAATCTGAAAGGGAGCATGAAGAACACCTTTGGCTTGTGTTGAACAAGCTTCGAGAACATCGACTCTATGCAAAATTCAGCAAATGTGAGTTTTGTCTAAAAGAAGTCGCATTTTTGGGTCATGTGCTATCCGAAGGAGGAGTTGCTGTGGACCCAAGCAAAGTCCAAGATGTGCTCAATTGGAGGCAACCTAAGTCCATCTCTGACATTCGTAGTTTCCTTGGTCTTGCAGGTTATTACCGTTGTTTCATCGAGAATTTCTCAAAAATTGCAAGACCAATGACCCAATTGTTGAAGAAAGAAAAGAAGTTTGAATGGTCAGTGAAATGTGAAGCAAGCTTTCAGATGTTGAAGGATCGCCTAACCACTGCACCCGTGCTAGTCCTGCCGGATGTCCATAAAAACTTCGATATCTACTGCGATGCATATCGCCTTGGTCTTGGTTGCGTCCTGATGCAAGAGGGCCGAGTTGTGGCGTATGCATCAAGGCAATTGAGGCCTCATGAGATGAATTATACCACTCATGACCTTGAGCTTGCAGCAGTGGTTCATGCTTTGAAGATATGGCGATATTTCCTTATCGGTAATCGTTGCGAAGTCTACACTGATCACAAGAGTTTGAAGTATATCTTCACTCAGGCCAATCTGAATCTAAGGCAAAGAAGATGGCTTGAGTTGATAAAGGACTATGATTTAGGACTTCATTATCATCCAAGGAAATCCAATGTCGTTGCCGATGCATTGAGCTGAAAATCGCAATGCAACTGTATTTCGGTTCGACCCGAAACAGAAGCCCTATGCATCGAATTTCAACGGCTCAACTTGGAGATGGTTAGTGAGAGTTTTATCGTTGCCTTGGAAGTGAAACCTACCCTAGAGGACCAGATCAAGATGGCCCAAAAGAATGACAAGGGTATGGAAATAATTAAGAAGAAGATGAAGCTCGACAAAGCCAAGTGTTTCTCCGAAGACCATCAAGGTGTTTCATGGTTCAGAAAGCGTTTGGTTGTGCCTAATGACCCGAAGCTTAAAGAATTAATCCTCCAAGAAGCCCATAACTCTCTTTTCTCCATTCATCCGGGAAGTTCAAAGATGTATCAAGACTTGAAGCGAAAATTGTGGTGGACTCGGATGAAGCGGGAGATTGCACGCTTTGTTGCGGAGTGTGACATATGTCAACGGGTGAAGGCCGAGCACCAACGGCCAGCGGGTATGCTTCAACCCCTCCCTGTTCCCGAATGGAAATGGGATGGATTTCATCACCAGGCTTCCAAAGACTCAGCAAGGGTATGACTCCATGTGGGTAATTGTCGATCGATTGTCGAAAGTTGCTCACTTCATTCCCGTCAAGATTACTTATTCGGGAAACCAATTGGCAGAGTTGTACATCTCCAGAATTGTATGTCTCCATGGTGTGCCTAAGATAATTGTTTCAGATCGAGGTACTCAATTCACCTCTCATTTTTGGAATTGCCTCCACGAAGCAATGGGAATTCAACTATCCTTTAGCACCGCTTACCACCCGCAAACCAGAGGTCAAACCGAGAGGGTGAATCAAATTTTGGAAGACATGTTAAGAGCTTGTGTGCTGTCCTATGGCAAGAAATGGGATAAATGCTTGCCGTTCACGGAATTCTCCTATAACAATAGTTATCAAGCAAGCCTCCAAATGTCACCTTTTGAAGTGTTATATGGGAGAAGGTGTAGGACACCACTCAACTGGTCCGAGTCTGGGGAGAGACAATTCTTTGGACTGGACTTGATTAATGAGGCTGAAGAGCAAGTCCGTATGATCTGAGAGAGACTACGGACGACTCAATCTCGTCAAAAGAGCTATGCCGACCGTCGTCGTCGTGAGTTGAGTTTTGACGTGGACGATCATGTTTACCTTAAAGTCTCTCCGATAAAAGGAATGCAACGCTTTCAAGTCAAAGACAAGTTGGCTCCTCGCTACATCGGTCCTTTCCGAATTATAGCGAAACGAGGATCGGTGGCATATCAGTTGGAGCTACCACCATCACTTTCAGATGTGCACAATGTATTCCATATTTCTCAACTAAAGAAGTGTCTTCGAGTCCCTACCGAAGCAACTAACTTAGAAGACCTTGATTTGCAACCGGATCTTTCTTATCGGGAGCACCCGATTCGCATTCTTGAAGAAATGGAGCGTAAGACAAGAAATCGCAACATCAAGTTCTTGAAGGTTCAGTGGAGCAACCATACTGAAGATGAAGCAACTTGGAAACGTGAAGACCGGATGCGAACCGAATATCCCGATCTTTTTCCTTCTACCTTAAATGCCTTCGAATCAAGAAAGGCAAGGTTAAACAAAGCAATGGAAAGGAAAATGTAATAGCCACTCTTTTGTAACCTTGTAAGGTATCTTAGCATCTATCTTTGAAGGAAATTAAAACAATAGATGTTGTATTCCATTTTGGAACCTTCCTGTCCAACTTCCGAACTACCTAGATCTCGGGGACAAGATCTTTTGTAAGGGGGGAGGTTTGTAAAATCCCCAAGTTAATTAATGATAATTAGTATGCATCTTATCAGCATGCATGATATTTTGGAAACATTTGCATCATTTATTGCACTTGAAAAATCTCAAAACAAGGTTAAACCTACACTTCAAAATTTAACTCCAAAAGAAAACAAGAAAAAAACTTTTGATTATCATCTGGAACTAATTTATTCAAATACTAGAATAATTATAATGAATAAATATAATTGTTACCAAATTTTTGGAACTTAATTTGACCCAAAGAAAATTCAAACTCAAATCAATAACCTATTCCAAGTTTGGAATTAAACTAAGCAAATAAATATTGAACAGTAATGTTTAATAATTTTTATGAACACTAGGTTGTCCCAGGAACACCTCTGAATTCTTTCAGGATTTTAGGAATTTTATTTCTATTTTTAGATCTGCGGTCAAATCTAGAATCTAAAACCTAGCACTGTTCTTATGGCTCGAACCCGAAACCTTTGTTTACGCCATCGACCATTTGGGCCCACCGGTCGTGGCTTTTCTTCCCGTGTGCGTGCAGCGCTGAGAGCTGGGTGCCACGCGCCGCGTGAGCTCTGAGCACCTTCGTCACGGCGTTCGCCCACCGCCCATGACAGCCTATCCCAGGGCACCTCCTTCTCACACCGCCTATTTCTCTGTCCTCTCCCGAGGATAATACCCTCTCCTTGCACTCCTTTCCCCTTACTTCTCCTCCGGCTGCCGAGGAGAGGGAAGCTCCCTTGAGCTCCGTTCTTCGGTAAAGTCCATGCAACCAAGTCCCTCTCCTCCTAATTTGCACGCCGTTTCCATTTTCGCATGTTTGAGCCTTTGTTGTTTCTTGTAGGACCCAGGGCAAACTCGTGCTCCCACCAGCTCCAGAGTGCGCCCCGAAGGCCGTCTTCGTGCCATTCCTAGCTTCGGTGAGTTTGGGCTTCGATCTTGCGCGTCATCATGGGCCATGGAGTATAAGCTTCATTTTCCCTCAACTTATTTCCTCAATGCATGACAGGAGTTTTGCAATTTGTATTTTTCCCTCTTTTCGGCCGAAGTTCCTGTTCACCGTCCTTTGTTACAACTGGTAAGCCATTCTCCAATTCCTTGCAATGGCACCATCTTTTTAGCTTCCCTATCCTTTCCAGCACTTTCATTGCCCTTCGTTTTGCACTAATTGTCTCCCCCACGTTGAACCTAGCGCCGCCGCCACCATTGCCGTGGACGACGCATCCCTGAGCTTCTCCAACCGTTTGAACCCTCCGGTAAGCTTCACTAAGTCCCCTAGTAGCTTATGCGCACTTTTGTTCGGTCATTGCATCATCAAGGTGGCACACGCACGTAGGGCCGTAGGGCGCCGCCGCTCGTCGCCGACTAGCCGCCGTTTTAGGGCACCTCGACCGCCACCACTGCCAGTAGGAGGTCCGCAAGGTTGCAAGGAGTCTGTTCCTGCCCTCGGACGACGCCGGCGTGGGCCCTGGGCGTGAGCAACCTGTGATTAAGACGCGTCTTGAAAGTGGCACGCTTCCGTCGATTCTTGTAGCCTTTCATTAGAGTTTAATTGCAATCATTAATATTTAATACATGATCTTTGTCGGCGAAGCATTAATTAGCTGCTGAGTTCCTTGCGTTTAGTCTCTATGATATGCGGGCCCTGCACTTTAAGTGCATAGTAACCTGGGCGGTGAACCCGTGGACCGAGCTCTTAGCTCTTGGTCCATGCACTGTGCATGTAGACCGAGTCAATGACATTAGGGCCCCACCCGTCAGCGCACAGTAAATTGGAGATGAAAATTAGAAATTACACTATGCAGTGGACCCCACATGTCATAGGCTTTGGCTAGATTCCACTCGGTAGAAAAAGTGTTTAATCCTTAAGAAAATTCGGGATACATTAATTTGCACACTGAAAATTGTATTAACTTTGGAAATGTATAACTATTTCATTTTTAACTCCAAAAATAGAGAAACCAATTTTGTTATTTTTAATTCCAAATGAACTATATATGAAAATAGGTTTCAACCTTGTCCCTGTCACAGAAAATATAGTTATTGGAGATTGATCCAAAACCTATTTATTTATACGCTAGAAAATGCTTTTAACTTTAAATATTCAAAACTATTTCATCTTAACTCTAAAATGGATGAAACCAGTTTTGATAATTTTCATTTTAAGTGAAATTTATTTTAAAATAGGTTTCAAACATGTCTCTATAGTAGATAATACATTTTTGTAAAATGATCTATAACTCTATTATTTTTACAATAGAAAAAAGGCCGATAACTTTAAAATGTATAACTAATTCATAAAAACTCCAAATGTGATAAACTCAATTATTTTGGTTATATAACATTATTCTCTATTTATCTATGTAATCCTTTTTCCCACTACTACTCTACAAATTTTGGCCAAATAATTAAATTAGCATGAGCGATGCTTAGGTTCCAATTATTTTGGATTTTCAGAAAATCTGATCTTCAAACCTCTATAACTTTCTCATAATAAATCCAAATGGAATGAATCTTTCACCTATTTGGTGTTAATTGCAATATCGTTTTTTCGATAGATATCTCGATGATACAAACGTATTCATGAGTGTAAACTGAGATTGAACAAGTGGTACAACAAAGGTGCGAGCACCCTCCTCTTAGACCATATTGCTCCTACTGATTTTAAAATATTTTGTATGGTTTTAATCTCTCAATTGCATGCTATTTTGAAAAGTATGTTCATGGGTAGAAGTAGTTAATTCCCTACTTGCTGCATTGGCCCTCCTTTGAATGTTGATTACCCTTTTACCTTGAATGATTAAGGCTATATGTTATATGGGATTATTTGCTAATTTGTAGAACGATGCTTAACAATGCTAGTAGTTGTAGCCGAAAGCGGTTGATGGAGCTGGTCCATCGGCCGATGGATCGAATCGAATATTAATGAAATTTGAAGATTATATGGATTTGATTATGTTGAAATTGAGGAAAATGTCCAGATCTTCGTATCTGAATATTATGAACTTGTTGATGGGTTGTTGTTGTGTGTTGGACTTGGACGAGTGATAGGGTGATGAAGGGGTGGTCCCGGAATCGCGTAGCCCCGTCTGGGTATTTGAGGACCGGTCTGTGGTGTGATGGACCAAGTCTTACGTGCAACTACACGCTGGGATAATGGCGAAGGCTTGGCTTAATAATTTGCTGTGTGTTAGCTATCAGAACACAATCAGATTGACAATTGTTATTGTTATTGTTTAATTGTTCTTTTGTCAATCTGGTGGGGGCATGTATATTGTTCTCTTACGTGCTCTTAAGGGTTTCTTGTTGATAGGGACTTACTTACACAACGGGGTTCACCTGTAGTGCAGGCTCTTAGTCTGCTATGGGATTCTGATCCTCGGGTGGGTTGATAGTTAGGACATGACATTGTAACGGCCTTGTTATGATATCTCAGTCACACTCCTTCGGAAGAGTGCATGGCGACAGTGGGAGGTATTCATATTGTGTGGGTAAAGCTGTACACCTCTGTAGAGTTAACTAAATCTATTCGAATAGCCGTGTCCCCGGTTATGGACATCACTTGTGGGAAAGCATGCACAGTTAGCTTGGGAAATTAAGTTTGGGTTATGGTTGGAAATGTTATGTCATTATGTTAGTTTGTTCAGATCTGAAATGTTATCATGAACGCGGAGATCGCATGTTAATTTTGTGAAGAATTGATATATGTCACGAATGAGATGTTCGTGTGTTGATTATATTTGGAGATTATACTTTTGATGATCATTGCTTACTGTTATACAATGTTTTATAAATGTTTTAAAAATAGCGATTTGAATCTATATTGTTTATCTAATTGCAAAACTTGCTTTATGCTAAAAATTGACTAGTGTAGTAGCCTTCCTTTGACACTTACATGCATCCTTATTTTTCTTGAAAAGTCTCGCGAGTATAACTTTGTACTTAAAAATTGTCTATTGTTCAGGTGAGAAGTCATTCGAATTGGGTAAAGTACTTCAGACGCTACAACTTTAACTCCAGTTGGTTGCTTGTGGGATTGTGGGCATGCCAACTTGGTTATTCCCTTTTTATTTTAAGTTTGTCTTCCGCTGCGATTTATCATTTGATAATTACTTTTAGCCAATTGGCCCTCCTATGCAAAATTGTACATTATGTTTCTATTCAATGATGTTGTATTTACGATTCCATTATTCTTGTATATTGTGTATAGATGTGAATGCAATGTTGTGTTTGGATATGTGCATGTTAATCACTGATCCTTGGGAGCTAACATGAGACACCTATCCGAGCACTCGTAATCGTTTCCGTTTCATGTTAAGTATTGTGCTCTTTCAGCGTAATTACTTAGCTTGAAACGGATCCGAACTCGGGGTCCCCACAAGTAACCACCCGCACCCCGCGCGCGCGAACAGTAACCCAAAGCCTAATTCAAAGTATAGAGATAGAGTCCAACTCAAAGAATTTTGGAAAGCTAGAGATTGAATTCAACTCAAGGCTATTCGGATGGAGATATCCAGCTGGCACACGACAGGGATTCTCGGTGAACAGTGTTGAATGCATGAACAGTACCCAACATAAACTCCTTGCACCAATTACTTCGGCCAAACTGAATCAAACCAATTGAAATTGCTAGAATAGATTGGAAACAAAGACAAATAAGCTACGCAAAGGGAAAACGAAACAACAACTAAAACCAAAGATTTCCAATGGATCAAAACCTATCAAATTCACTACAAATTCAGATTGATCTAGGGTTTAATGAACACATATTTGTGTATGGATGTTTCGGGTATACAGGACATCACAAAAGTAAATTCAATCTACTATTTTTGTGGGTTTTTTTTTCAGAATTAATGAACAGTCTGAAATAGTAAATGCTATTTACTTTTTTTGTGGAATTTTCGGATGAACACTATTGTAGATATCATGGGGATACGCTCATGATCTTAGGATGATGATACAATTGGCAATGGCATTGAAGGTTTGTTGAAACACTCATTTTCGGTGAAGTTCACATGCTGTCAGGCTTCAGGCGGTCGAACCAGCCAAGCTTCGGGTCAAGTGGCTAGCGGTCAGACCGACCGATGGGTGGCGGTCTGACTAGCCATTAAATGCTTTTGAGTTTGGTGCTGGGCCAAAAATAGAGGGTGTAGGCAAGAGAGAGAATTCTTTTACACTTGGTCTCATAATTTTGGGAGCTTTGAGTTAAAAGATCTATTTGTTTGAAATTTTTAGAGAGTTTCGAATTTCTAGGGAGGAAATTTTGGCTAAGTCCCTTGCTGGGCGGTCAGATCAGCGAATTGGTGGCAGTCTGATCGGTTTTGACTTGTTCGGCAGCCATCTTGGCGGCGATGATTGTTTGGTTAGGTCAAGTTCATGGGTTTTAGTGCATATGTGTTTCATGATGCATGTTTTGACTAACGTGAATCAAGTTGTGAAGAACTTGTTCCCGGAATCGATTTCTTTGTTTATTGTTGTGTAGGACGCTTGGAGGTCAGCGACGGTCAACGGAGAGGATGATCGGGACTAGGCTTGAAGAGCTGAGGTTCAGAACGATCGAGGATGCCGGGTGAAGTCTGTGGATTCAAGCATGACGCAAAATAGACAAGGATGACCGAACGGGAAGTTCGGTGTGACGGGTTGCATCAAGCAGCATGGGAGTCGGTGAAAGTGCTATGGTGGTTTCGGTGGGAACCGGATGGGAGAGACTTGCCGACATAGAGAGAGTCGTTGATCAACCTACACGTGGCGAAGCATGTGATTGCTTCATGAAGATTGGACTCGGTCTTTGGAGAAGGATCGAGAAGGGGTATTTTGGTAACTTTACCTAAATACCGCATTGGCAACCTTTTGCTAACCCACGGGGCAAGACGGCGCAAGGAGAAGCGGTTTAGGTCAAGAGGAGATGAAGACAACGTTTTAAAATGTGTGCGTAAGTAAAACCCGTTTGTATGTAGGCTTAACGGGTGCCCATTAGGGATATCCTTCTAGAAGCTAGCCTCCACTGTAAATAGGGAAGGGTGATGGTTGTGCACCCCCAAAAAAACCCTTATATCTAAAACCCTAGTTTGTGTTTTAGGGTTAGGAGAGAATAGTGGAGATGTTAGGGTTCTAGGGAGCTGGATTGACTGTGTGCTCAAGTGTTGAGCCTTTGTCCTCCTGGATGTAGTGGCTGTAAACCAACATCAATCACAAATCAATCCAAGCAAGATTTCTCAAGATGAGTCTCTTTCTGTTCTTGCTTTCTATTTGTGATTTTAGGGCTTTCTTTGATCCGTTAGTTTTTCTTTGGTTTCTGGCCTAGATCTTGCTTGCTGTGATATGTGGGAATGCATCTAGGATCATCTTGATCATCTTCTACCCATAAGTAAGTCTTTAGATCATATTTTGGTTTTGACTCGGTTTTGAAGCAACCTTCACTCAAACAGAAAAAGGTCAGAACTTTGACAATGACCTTCATGATCATTGATTGGAATAGGTTTTTGACATCCTAAAGAAGGTATGTTTCAAGTTTTGTGGAGTTTGGAGTTGTGGATCAAAAGTTAGACTATTTTGTGATTTTGAGTTCAGATTGATTTTACTGTTCATTGGCCTAGAGGTCAGAGTGCCCTTAAGAGAGAGGTCAGACCGCCCATGGAGAGGTCAGACCGCCCAACTCATTTGGATTTGAGTTCTTGGTGATTTTGGTCTATTTGCTTGGGGGTTTTGATTGGATTCAATACAAGTCTTCCACTGTGCTTGTATATTGATCTTCATAGCTTTCATAGCTATTGGAGTGAAATTAGTATTGAATTCAATCAAGGAGAAAAAGATATCGTGCTCCTATTCACCCCCCCTCTAGTCGCCTTTTCGGTCCAACAAGTGGTATCAGAGCCCGGTTAGTTCAATCTTGATTTTAGCGGTCACTGAACTTGGCGATGGAGAAGTACTCCACCAAGCCACATATCTTCGATGGGCTCGACTATGCCTATTGGAAGAATCGCATGCGTGTCTTCCTTCAGAGTGAAGGTCAAGCCATATGGGAGGTTGTTCGAGCCCAGCTCGTTTTGCCCGAGGCTGCTACGCTGGCTTCAGCAGCCCTCTTGGCTAACAACCACAAGGCAAAGAACCTTCTATATGTTGGGCTTGGTAGACAGGAGTATGACAGGATTTGCAATCTTGAGATCGCGCACGAGATTTGGCACACCCTCGAAACCTACCATGAGAGCTCATCCCAAATTAAGCAAGTACGTCAGACCGTCTACAAACGAGAATACAACAAGTAAGAGATGCGTCCTAGAGAGAGCATCGATGATATATTCACTCGCTTTAACAAGGTGATTAATCAGATGAGAGCAGTAGACATCGAGTATTCTCAGTCTGAGAATGCCACCCACCTCTTGGCTGCAATCAACACCAAGGAGTGGGAGATGAAGGCTAATTCCATTAAGGAGAATGTTGATCTCTCTAATCTCTCTTTGGAGCTGCTCTATAGCAAGCTCAAGACTCATGAGATCAAGAGAGTTAGTTATCCTAAGAAGGAGAACATGGCTTTGGTGGCTGACCCTCCTAAAAGAACTTCTGATATTTCTTCCGAGTCTTCCTCTAGATTTTCATTTGCCTGTTTATCTGCAATCTATGAAGAGGAACTTAAGAGTATTCTTGAGGCTGAATTAGCCCTTCTAGCCAAAAATTCACATGGGCCTATAACAATATGAGAAACAAGAAAAGAGGCGGCCCTGTGACATGCTATGAGTGTGGAGAGCTCTACCATATCCGAGCGAACTGCCCCAAGCTAAAAGGGAAGGGCAACGACAAGGAGGAGAAGGCAGCTTGGAGGAAGCCTCAAGGGAACAAGTCCAAGTTCTAAGCTCATGAAGGCTGCTCACCGAGTCCTTGCCGCTTTTGGAGAGCAATCCATGAGCGATGTGGACTCCGGGAGCGAGGAGGACAAGGAGGAGGAGCTCCCTCAAGAGAAGAAGAAAGGGAAGGCAAAAGACTTCACCGGCATGTGCTTCCTGGCCAACTCCATCGACATCGATGACACCGATGAGGTACCTCCATCCTATGATGTTCTCTCTGCTAGATGTAATACTATCTTTGAGTAACTACTTAGCCAGGATAAGGCGTTAGAGTTCACCATGGCTAGGAACAAGGATTTAGAGTCATAAGTTGATAATCTCACACTAGAACTTGTGAATGCTAAAAATCTTGATGCTGATGAATGTTCATCTTGCCATGCTTTACACTCTGAATCTACTAAATTGCAAACTGCTCATGATGTTGCCTTACACCAACTAGAAAATACTAGGACTGAGTTAATTGAAGTTAAATCTGCTTCATGTGAATAATGCTTAGAATCTAGCAAGTTGATCGCTTCTGATAAGGCTGAGTTTAGCTTTTGCTCTTTCTGCTTAGAACGTGAACATGAAGTAAAAGACATATTAGAAGCAGTTAGAGCTAAGTATGCCAAGCTTAAGGACAAAATTGATTCTGCTCCTTGTGCTTCATGTGAAGCCCTTAAGCTTGAAGTTGCTATTCATAAGGAGAAGCATGCTATAGCCATTAAGGCCAAAACTTGTGAATCATGTTTTAATCTTGGAAAAGAGAATGCTTATCTTAAAGATACATTAGAAAAATTCTCTAAGGATAAGAAGCAGTTAAACATGATTCTTGACAAGTCTAAAACTCCTTATGAGAAGCAAGGGTTAGGATACAACTTTGCCCAAGACAAGTCCAAGCCAAATGTCATTCAAGTCTTGGAAAATGGCTTAATTGAGTTCAAAACCCAACCTGCAAAACCATTTTCAAATCTACAGGTTTTGCCCAACCATCTTTTGAGCCAAAAGGTGCTTCTCCTAGTGGTACCAAGCATTTGCTTGAGTTTTGTTGGCGTAGGTCGAAAAACGCTAAGAGTAATCTTACTAGAATTTCATATCATCAACCTAGAGCCTTCATGAGACATGGTTATCCAGAAAAGAAACCTGGACTAGGATTTGTTTCACATGCTCATCATCATCATGTTCTTAGATAGGATGCTTCTCATGTTCGTGTAACCATTGCTCATGATAGAACCTCAAGTAGGATCAAGGATAGCAATTCTGCTTTGTATACTACTTGCAGACGTGTGTCTCAGTACTGGGTTCCCAAGTCATGTTTAACTAACCCCACTATTGAGACACATCGGTCTTTTGTGCCTTGATTTTCAGGATCGCCGTGGAAGGGGGAAGAACACATGGTTCGTCGACTCCAGTTGTTCACGTCACATGACCGGAGACTCAAGATGGTTCACCTCCTTCACGCGGTCGACAGGTGATGACTTCATCACCTTTGGAGATGATACACAAGGGCGGATTGAAGGAACGAGATCGATCAAGGTGAACGATAAGTTCATCCTAAAGGACGTCGCTCTTGTGGACAAGCTAAGATACAACTTGCTTTCTGTCTCATAGCTTCTTGATGATGGTTATGAGACTATATTTAAGAAAAAATGCTTGTCGTGTGCTTGATTCAGCTGGTGAGCTTGTTTTGGGGATTTTTAGAGTTGGTAGGATCTTTGGAGCTGACTTTTCTGAATCTCTTGTTGGATCTCTCAAGTGTTTAATTGCATCTTCTTCTGAGTTCTGGCTTTGGTACTGTCGTTTGGGGCACATTGGTTTTGATTATTTGACGCGAGTTAGCAGCCTTGATCTCATGAGAGGTTTGTCCAAACTCAAAGCCGTCAAGGATGCTGTATGCACGCCCTATAGGCATGGCAAGCAAGTTGCCTCCTCACACCCTTCATTAACTATGGTCATGACTGACGGACATGGACAATTGCTTCACGTGGATATTATTGGTCCTGCTAGGGTTCAGTCAGCTGGTGGCAAATGGTATATTCTTGTCATAGTCGATGATTTTTGAGATACTCTTGGGTGTTCTTTCTTGCTTCGAAGGATGAAGCTTTTGATCATTTTCATGATCTTGTTCTTCGCTTGGCTTCTGAACTTCCTAGTGTCTTGAGAGCAGTCTGCACTGACAATGGCACGGAGAGTCGAGATGGCTAGGATGATGCTAGATAAGTATAGCACTCCGAGGAGATTTTGGGTCGAAGCTATTGCTACAGCTTGCCATATTGCTAATCGTGTCTTCTTAAGACCGTCTTTGGGCAAGACATCATATGAACTTCAGTTTGGTAGAAAACCCTCTGTTTCTCATTTTTTGAGTTTTTGGAGCTAAGTGTTTCATTCTCAAGACAAGAAACCTAGATAAATTTGAGTTAAGAACTTCTGATGGTTTATTTCTGAGTTATCCTGCACATTCGAGGGTTTTCGGGTTTTTAATGTTGAGACTATCGTTGTCCAGGAGACATGCAATGTCACCTTTGATGAGACTAGCCCTGGAGCTAGATCAGACGTTTCAGGTGATACACAGGCGACAGAGATCATCTTTGTAGAGGAAGATGATGATGAAGTCGATAATGCTCTTCCACCTGTTGCTGATGCTCCTATCCAAGCTCCAGAACCTGTTTCGACTACTTCGCCTTCAATTGAGGCTTTTGCTGCATCTTCATCATCAGCAGTACCTGCGAAGGTCGAAGAGATGCTATCTCCCCCGGTCGCTCCACTTCACATTCAAAGGCATCATCCTCCGGATCAGATTATTGGTCATCTTCATGAGCGAGTCACTCGCTCCAGGTATCATGATCCGAGTCTCTACTCCTATTCTGCATTTGTTGCTTCTTTCGAACCCCGCGATATATCACATTCTTTATCTGTTTCTAGCTGGGTTAATGCTATGCATGAGGAGTTAGAGAACTTTAAGAGGAACAAGGTTTGGAACCTAGAAGAGCCTCCTAGTGGTTATAATGTGATAGGAACCCGTTGGGTGTTTAAAAACAAACAAAGTGAGGATGGTTCTGTAGTTAGAAACAAGGCTAGGTTGGTAGCTCAAGGTTTTAGCCAAGTTGAGGGGTTAGACTTTGATGAAACATTTGCTCCTATTGCTAGATTAGAAGCCATTCACATTCTTCTTGCATTTGCTGCATCTAAGGGTTTTAGGTTGCACCAGATGGATGTCAAGAGTGCATTTCTAAATGGTTATATAGAGGAGGAAGTGTATGTTAGGCAACCCCCAGGCTTTGAGAATCCCAAGCATCCACATCATGTTTTCAAGCTATCCAAAGCCTTGTATGGTCTCAAGCAAGCCCCTAGAGCCTGGTATGATAGACTTAAAACATTCTTGCTTAAGAATAAATTTGAGATGTGTAAGGTAGACAAGACTCTATCCATTCTTAGGCATAGCAATGACTTCTTGCTTGTTCAGATTTACGTAGATGATATTATCTTCGGTGGTTCTTCTCATGCTCTTGTTTCCAATTTTTCTGAAACCATGTCCAGGGAATTTAAGATGAGTATGATAGGAGAACTCAACTACTTTCTAGGGCTTCAAATCAAGCAATGCAATGCAAGGAAAGGATCTTTATCCATCAGACAAAGTACACCAAGGATCTGCTCAAGCGCTTCGAGATGGGTGACTGCAAGCCAATTGCTACTCCCATGGCAACTTTGATTGTTTTGGATCCAGACGAGGAAGGAGAAGTCATGGATCAACGCGAGTACCGCAGCATGATCGGCTCTCTCTTTTACCTAACAGCCTCAAGACCGGACATCCACTTCGCGATCTGCCTTTGTGCGAGGTTTCAAGCGTCTCCGAGGACTTCCCATCGTCAAGCCGTCAAGTGCACTTTCAGGTATCTTCACTCTACCCTCCAGTATGGCATTTGGTATTCCTGCTCTTCTTCCTTGTCCATTTCGGGGTTTTCTGATTCTGATTTTGCGGGCTGT